>VZRU01004158.1:16976-124918 GCA_013398155.1 Pedionomus torquatus
AAAAAAAAAACGCACTTCCCTTTATTGTGGGATTATTCAATTTCAGTATGGTTTTAACGGCTATTCTAAAGGTGGCTGCCTTTAAAGCACAAGTGAAATTTAGTAAACTACTCTAACTGTTGAACTATGGTCACTATTTATTAAACTGTAGTTTAACAAACTTTGGGTTTTTCTTGTGTGGGTTTTTTTTTTTTTTTTTTAGTTAAGTCACTCTTCACTTCCTTTTCTTTAGGGATAACAATCTATTGCCCAATAATTAGCTCAAACAGGTTTATATATTGATGTATAGACACAGTACTTAGAGATTTTCAAGTGTTAAATGCTGTGCTAATCCATATGCTCAGTTCTGATGAGGTTAAGTGCTCTTTCACTGTAAGTGCTTTGTAAGGACAGATTTATTACCAGTTTGCAGGCTTAAAAAAAAAAAAAAAAAGAAAAAAAGAAAATAAAAAAAGGGAGAAAAAAGCCCTGAAGCAGAAAGATTCAGGGCTCATTTACAGGCTTGTGCTAATAAAATCATCTTCTGCTCTGAGCATGATTTCACAGGAGGCCTCTGAGTACAGCCTGGATACTAATCTCCATTCTGTAAAGTTGTTTGTGATGTATAAATAAGGCCCACATTGAAGAATAAATTAGTTTTGTCAGACTAAAATCTTTATTCTACGTGTAAATCCTAATCCTCATTTCTGTTGCACTGTATTAATGTAACTTTTGGCACTCAATCACTGTAATTTATTCAATTACAGTGAATAAAATAGTATGCCATATCATTTTTAGCTTGTCTTTGTTCTCTTTATTTAAATGTGCATATTCTACTGCTTTATGCTCCTCTAGCGCATATGGTAAAACAAAATGAAAAAAATACTAAACTTCTGTCATGTTTCTCTATAGCCGGTGGTGTTATATGCATTCTCTTCCAAGACCTGTCTTTGTAACATGAGCTAGATGTCTTATTTTTCACTGGTATACATATAAGATAAAATACTTACTCATGCACTTTAACTCTTATTCTAGGCACCCACTATTCCCCTTGTTAGCACTATTATTTGAAAAATGTGAACAATCTACACAAGGCTCAGAAGGTACAACTTCTGCTAGTTTTGATGTAGATATTGAAAATTTTGTAAGGAAGCAGGAGAAAGAAGGAAAACCCTTTTTCTGTGAAGATCCAGAAACTGATAATTTGGTGAGTAGAAAGTCTTTTATTTCTGAAACAGTTATTTGCCTGTTCTTACTAATTTCTGATCTCAAGTGATGCTAATAGTTTCGCTTCATATTCTTCTTTATGCTAATGGTATTCTAAAGGATTCTTCTTTATGCTAATACTGAGAATCACTTATTTAAATTTCTTCTGACCGCTTTCTTCTATCTTGTCTGTAAACTTGCATTGGCCCTTCACAGTTGTTTCCCATTCTAAACTGGCTGAGATCAATGCATTGGAGACAAACGGGAACATGTGCTTGCCATAGCTAGGTTGACTCTGCAAATGAGTTTTGGAGTGTCAAGACATATATTTATCAAAAATATGTAATCAATGTTAATTTTTTCTCACTTTTTTTTTTAAATCAGGATTCATTTAGTTAATGTGGGAGAAGAGCTGTTAAAGATTCAAAACTTGAACATATACAAATTTTTTTCCTGCATGTCGTTGTTTCCTTTAGGCTTTCTGAAAGTACTTCCTGTGATGAAGCTGTGATTTCCCCAGACCCTTGGTCTCCCTCTTGAATCATCTCTCTGGAGAATACTTCTGTTGGCATTCTAGTTTCTAAACTCTATGTGTGTTCATCTCTTTAGAGTCACGTTGCAACTAGTTTTTATCATATTCAAGAGTTACAGGAGTGAATTTGTTTCATTTTTGAAAACCTGTTCCTCAGAGATGACTGTGTAATAACACAAGTCTTCATCCTTGACTCAGCCTCATAGGAGAAAAGACTACCTAAATTACTGATGTTCTCAAACAAAATTAAACTGATGGGAGGTTGTAAACAACAGAAATAGTAGTTTTAAAATTGATATGTAGAAAGATTCATGTTGGCAAATAATATCCTGTGTTGGAGGCTAAGGTGTGGTACTTGGAGAAGACTCTTAAATAAAACAAAGACTTAAACAAGAAATACATATGAGATGATGTTTAGAATTGGCAGGAATATTGCGGTGAACAGTATGATAGGAGAGGCACATATTGTCACAAAACAAGGGGTCTATTTTGTCTGCTTTTGAAAGCAGCCTAGATAGACATTTTACATACTTGATTTCTTTCCTAGGACTTTATGACCAATATTTAGTGTACTTAAGTTCTGGGATGGTAGTATTTAAATAGTGTAATGGTAAATAAAGCTACGAGACCATCTATGTATAAATACACCAGTGTGAGAGTAAAGATGTCAGAAGACAGTGTGTTTTAGAGTCAGGCAAGATTTTTACATCTCTAGCGAAAGAGACAAAAAGTTACCATCCTAGCTTCTTGTTCTATCCTTTTTAACTGTAGATTACAGTGCCCAGGACTGAAATACCTTGATACATTGCATCAGTGGTCTTAGCCTATGTAAATGTGTGGTCACCTTAGATTAAATCTTCTTCAAGGATGGATCAAGTTTACTTTGCACTAATCCACCTGCAACAGTGCTTTCATGAAGTTCTTTTACATCTTTGGCTGAGGAGCTACTTGTCTTCCAGAAGCTTTTATTTTCCATTTGGAAACATTTTGAGGCTTAGATAAGGTTTTTGTGTTAGAGGGTGATGAAAAAAAATGCCTTTCAGAATGATGGGAAAGCAGCAAGAGGAGGACACATAATATGACACGTAATGATACTCTTAGTGTAAGTATTCTCAGTTTATAAATGAAGAACAGGTATTGACCACTTTGACCACAGTTACAACTAGAACAGAGCTGAAACCCCCCCAAATCTCATTTTAGTATCTTAATCATTAGATCTTCGTGAACAAATTTTGATGCAGCCCACCTGAGAAATATTTATTTGTACAGACAGCAGCTCTAGTTTTCTAGCGAGAAAGAAGCATTGACGTACCTACTAAAACAGTACCATGAATAAACCCTGTAGCAGGATGAATGTTGTCACTATAGGAATTAAAAATACAAAAGAAGATAAGTGAAGGTAAAGGGAAATAAGCAATAATTCTCTTCTTTTAGTTAGCACTCTAGTGTGAGCAGCAGTGGTGTGGGGTGCTTTGCTTTTAATTTTTTTTTTTATTTGAAATATGCATGGTGTAATATTACACTTACAAAATACTTGTAGCACAATATAATGGTTGTCTTATGTTCATGGTTACAGTGAAATGATCTGTCTGTGAAGAGTATGGCTGTACCATTGGTGTGCAGAAATGCTCGGAGACTGAGGGCCACTGGTACCATCATTTTAGAACTTTCTTGAACCGGAGAGCACTCAGGCAAATTTGGAGGTGGGGGGGGGAAGGTACATTGTTGAGGGAGAAGGAGGTGAATACTATAGAACTGTTGATTTCTGAGGAAAACTAAATCCAGGCTAAGAACTACAGTTCACCACGTAGGCTAATTTGCACATGTATGAAATCTTGTGGGAACTGTGGTTGTTAAAGAATTAATTGCACACAGAATTCTCCAAATAACATAGCAGTTGCAGGATCTTGTGGTTTGACCCAGATACCTAGAAATTTGACTGTCAAGAACGCTTATAATTTTGGAATTACTACTTTATGTCTTTCACTCTGTAATAAGTTTGGGCTTTTTGTTAGTGCTGTCAGTGACACCTCTGGAGTGCTTCTTGCACATAAGCTGTGAATTTGAAGACAGAAATAAAATTTTCTGTGGCTTGCTCTTCAAAAATGTTTGAATATACTTGCCTTCAATATGTTACTCAAAAATGGGAGTTCTGTTCTGCATGAAGCAGGTCTGCTGACTCGCTAAGCCTCAGGTTATTTTCTTTATTTGTAACTTTCTGAATTCAACACAAATGTACTGTTTTCCCTTATTTCTCTAGTCCCAGTTTGTTTTCAGAACCACATCTGAAGTTTCATAGTTGGATGTAGTAGCTCCTGCTCAGTGGATGAGGAAAGAGCAATGGATATATTTTATCTTGACTTCAGTGAGGCTTTTGACATTGTTTCTTATAATGTTCTCATAGACAAACTGATAAAATACAGATTAGATAAGTGAGCAGTGGGATGGACTGGAAACTGGATAAACTGCTGGGCTGAAAGAATTGCAGTCAGCAGCATGAAGTCCAGTTGAAGGCAGGTCATTAATGTTGTACTCCAGGGACTGATATTGGAGCCAATACTATTTAACATCTTTGACCTGGATGATGGGACAGAATGTACCCTCGTCAAGCTTGCAGCTATTGCAAAACTGGGTGGAGCGGCTGATGACCAGATTGCTGTGCCATTGTTCAGAGGTACCTTGTTGCTTTAGGAGAAATAGGCAAACAGGAATCTCCTGGGGTTCAAGAAAGGGAAATACAGATTCCTGTGCCTGGAGAGTAGTAATTTAATGGATCAGTACACTCTAGGGGCTAACTAACGGGAAAGCAGCTTTGTGGAAAAAGGCATGATAGTCCCGGTGGACACCAAGCCAAATAGGAGACAGCAGTGCATTCAAAGAAATTCAACATACTTGGACTATGTTAGGAAGGTCATTGTCAGCAGGTCAAGGGATGTCATCCTTTCCCTCTACTTGGCACTAGTGAGACACATCTGGAGTGTTGGGTGCAGTTCTGGGCTCCCCACTACTAAGCATAGGCAGACTGGTGTGAGTCCAGCAAAGGACAAAAAAGATGATTAGGGGACTAGAGCATTTCTCATGTGAAAAGAGGCTCAGTGAGATGGGACTGTTCAGTCTACAGCAGTGAAGGTTTGGGGGTATACTATCAATGTATCTACATACCTAATAGGGGAGTAAAGAAACAGGCTCTCTGACTCCTTACAGTGGTGTCCAGTGAAAGGGCAAGAGGAAACGGACATAGTGAATGTTCCTGTGTCTCAATTTAAAACATAAGAAATTTTTTTTTTTTACTGTAATGATGATTGTATACTGGAGTAAGTTGCCCAGAGAGGTTGTGGAGTCTCCACCCTTACAGATAGTCAAAACTCAACTGGATGTGGCCCTAAGCAACCTGCCCTAGTTGACCTTGCTTTGAGCAGCTGGGCTGGATTAAACAATCTCCAGAGGTCCCTTCCAACCTCAACTATTCTGTGGTTTCCGTGAGCCTTCAAAAATAGGTTTACCGAAGATTCTGCATGCCTTGGGCCTGCTTCACGTGCTTCTGGCTGTACACAAACATTCTGTCAGATATAGCTTGCTTGGTTGTAGATGGGTCTGCTGCGTTCAAATAGTCCTTTCTGCTGATTGACCTGTTGTGATTTTAGTGGTGACAAAGTCTCTTGGTCTGTGTGGTACTTGCTTTTGTTGGTGGGCTGCACAAATCTGGCTGATTTTGCTTAAGATGGATGAGGAAGTATTTGTTTATGTCTCGTATTCTGTGGCTGCTGAGGTCAGTACTATCTTAAACTGGAACCACATTGCAAAATCCAAAATCTTTGGCATTGAACTCCTGTTCTGTAGTCATATTGTTAGCTATGACTTTCCATTACTAGATACCAAATGAAATCTGAGTGCGACTTGTCCTCTGCCTGTCCTGAAGGCTGGGCACTCTGAACAGCTGAGATTCTGACAGGCCGTTCATCTTGTAAGGGGCAATGAGCAGGAGAGTTTCTGTCAAGTTGTGAAATAGCTAGTATGTTTTTCAGCTTGAAATACTGGTGCCTGCAGAGAGAAGGCAGTTTTCTCTGCCTTGTCATATAAATATATACATTTTAATATGGATTAAAAATTTCTTTTTGTAGAGAGGGAATCTAATATTGTGCACTTCTGTTATGTATTCTGTTCCTGCTGCCTTCCATTTTAACTCCAGTGTTAAATCAACCATTCACTCAAGAGGAGAAGCTAGTGAAGACTGCTAATCAGAATGAGCCAGAAGGGTGGAGCAAGTAGGCCAGACAACTGCTTGTTTTCCACCTGTGTACTTATCTGACCCCAACAGAATCAAGTAAGGTGAAAATGCCTGCATGGTAGCAATCATGACTTGGAGCCAGAGCTAAACTTGGTTGAATTGAATGTTAACAGTACTGTAAAGAGCCAAATTCAGGTCCTATCAGAAAAGAATAACAGGCCTGCTTGCAGTAAGGAAATTGTCCGCTAGTTGAGCTGTTTCAGGATTTTTCCTTTTACTTCTTTTGGAAGTGGCGTGAAGAACTCAATTACATGGGTTTTGTGACAATGTTTAACCTAATGGCACCAAACCAGCAAAATATCATTTCAGGCTCCATATAGGCTAATTGACTAGATAACAGAAGTTGTGAAGGGTGACAGATACTGTTTGCCAGAATCATAAGAGGCCCTACAACGTTTCACATGGTGCACTCACTTGAAATGCCTTGAGTATTCTGAAGGAAAAGTTTAGTTCTAGTAGACCAGATAATGTTAATGTGGATGGACCAGTCATTAGTTTTGAGTAGCTCTTAATAAACTATGATCTAGATTACCTTTTTCCTTTGGTATTATGGTTCCCATCCTAAATTAATTGGTCTTATCCTGCATTGGTAGTATAAGGGATTTCAGCATTGGGAAATGCAGGTAGTATCCACCTGGAACTTAATGTTAAGGATATCCATATATTGCTAAGCCTGGCCTGTAAGCCAGCTTTCAATCCTCTTTTATTATCTAGGTGAAAGGATTCTGGATTTTTCCTAGTTAACCATTCCAACAGTGTCAGCTGGTGATCTTGAAGCATCATGCCAAAGGGTTATGGTCAACACAGAAGTGGTGTTACTAGGCCTTTTGCAAGTCTGACTTTGTCAGATGCATTGTCAAAATAGGGTGTTTGAAACAGGAAATTATCATAGAAATGAGAACATGTCTATAAATATTATGGGTTCTGGATTGGGTCAGAACTTTGGTATTAGGCTTCGGCATGTAGTTTAGAAGAGTGAATTTCTCAGAAGAGATTGTAAGAATTTGAAAAGAAATAGAAAAAATGGCACTTCCTTTTGGAAGTTTTTTTTTTTCCTTAAAAGAATTTTTAAGGTACTCCATGAAATGACCTGGATTAAGCATATCTTTAGTTTGATTTACTGCTATGTTCCTATTCTTTTTCTATATGTGCATTCATGTAATAGAGTCAACAATGGTTTCTGTTCAGAACCTTCACACTAAAAGCCCCATAAAATTGTGTTACGGCTTCCCTGAAGTGTGAAGTTTCAGTTGTTCTCTATTCCTTTGTTTGAGAGGTATGTAAAATGCCTCTTTTACTCCAAAGGAGGAGTGTATCACAGGAAAATGCAAAGACCTCTTGAAAGATGTTGCAGTGGTAGCTCTTAGAAATATTTTATCAGCTTGCTCAGAGATGTAAGAAATTTTGACATTGTAGGTATGTCTTTATTTTTAACACAGAATAATTTGAGTCAGAAGAAGTGATTTTTTTTTTTTTTTTTTGACTGAAATTCTCCCAGGAGTTTCAGTCCATTCCTAATAATTTACAAAGAAAGTGGCTTTTCTGTGATGGTTTGCTCTTCAAGAGCTATTCGCCACAAATAGAACTTTGAAACTTTTTCGCTCAAACTTCACTGACTCTGACCAAACAGGTTAGATTATTCAGGAGGGTAAGAGTGAAAGGTACAAGTTTATGATTTTTTGTGGTAAATAATTAGCTCTTATATGCTTAGCACAGCATGTTATTGGGGTCAGAATTATCCTCTATCTTGGAATAAGACATTTCAAGGTTTCTTCTACATGTTTCTTCTGGTTTTCAACAATTTTATTCTTTTCTCATTTTTGGTCACTCATGCTGTCCATGTCTCCATTGATCTTCCCTGAACTTGATGTAAGTGCTGGTTAGCTGCAAGAAGGGCTGCAGACGTCCCCTTGTCAAATCCGAATTCCTGTGGGAAGGAAGTGGAAGCTGAAAGTTCTACTCATGGTCTACTTACTAATCTGGAAGTGTACTTGCTTTCTCAGAGCTTTTAACTTCCTCCATATCTTTTTGGATTGTTGCCTCCACCACAGTCCTTGTATCAGGCAACGGTACCGGAAGACATGTGTTTGTTCTTAAGAACCAGCTCTTGGTGGTCTGTATTGCTAGCATGTGCAACAGGTGCACGTGCCTCTTCCGGGAAGCGTGCTCAGCTGTATCCCCATAACATTGAGTATCATCTTTTGGAGGTCCTTACCCTTTGACATCTGTCTCATTTTCAGAGATAACAGATCCTGGAGTGAAGCAAGTTCTCTTCGTTCTCCACAAGTATTCTTTTGTGCTGAGGACTTATATGGATAGATTCTTTCATTTCTAAGAAGTTGTTCAGCGTGAGGGTTTGCAGACAATTTTTAGAGCTTTCACAGATTACATTATGTCTGAAGACATTCACTAATTAACAATTCTTTGTTGCTTACTATTAACCTAGCTGCTGCAGAAACATCATGTTGCCTCAGGATGGTTCCTGGCGCTTGTGTGTGTGTCTGTTCAGAGTAAACTCTTGCCCTATATGGGTGACTTTTTTAATTTTCCCACATTCATAGCACCGTAGGATAATATAAGTAGTATTACAAGGTCAAGAGATCTGTAGTTCCAACCTCCTGCACAAAGTAAGGTCAGCTGTGAAGTTAGAGAAGGTTACCTATGGCTTTATCAAGTCTAGAAGCAATAGACACCAAAGGGTGTTAAATATACTCTCACTTTTGTGTTTGATCAGGGCACTGCCTTTTTGAAGACCCCCAAGTTTTTTGTTTCATTTGGGATAAGGGTATTTGGTTCAGTACCCTCTTCTCAAAGACTATCCTATTGAATTTATAGTTGTACCGGTGCTGAAGCCATCTGATGTCATTTGAATAGTTTTGACTGAACAAGCCAATGCTTTTGCATTTCTGAAGAGTTTTCATGCTATTGTATTGTGCAAAACTGTCTCACAAAACGCTAGTCACACCTTTCCTAGCTATGTCTTGTAGTAAGGACTCAAAATAGGGGAAGTGAAAACAAAATGTCCCCACTCCCAGAGTTTGTGTTCTTCCCCTGGAGACCTAAATTGCCCCAGAAGGATTTTATCAGGAAAGTAGGTGCGCTGTGAATGTACATACTTTAATTTTGTTGCAAATGAGAGGTTATTGGTTGGAGTGAGATTACTTGTCAGCATATGGACATTCTTTCATATATGTTGTAGATACGTGTATTTGCCATATGCTTATGTTACATGTCCTGAAATGCATGAAAAATGCCACCATTTTTGGTATGAGCTGGGGATTATGACTAAGGTAGTGCGTAATACATTCTATGCCATTTGCACCATGTGCTTGAGGCAGTGAAAAGACAGGATTCAGGCACAATCCAAAGCATTTTTAGTGCTAAAAATCTCCAAAGTTAGTATATGATATATTTATATGTGCATATGATCTGGATAGCAAGAAGTGGAAGTTTTTCAATAATCTTTCTTTCTTTCTTAATAGTTTAATGTGTTTTTATTTACAGCAATTTCAACAATGTACACATCTCATGGTTACTTCTGTATTTGTGCATTTCTCTGAAATAATGCTCCAGGTTTACTTCTGCAGCTGAAAAGGCTAAATCAATTGGGTTGTAAAATGCCATTGTTCTGTGGCATATTCTACTCAGTGTGACTTAATAACAAAAACACAGTTGTTGAAGATTTTAAGGTGTGCCTTTTACAAACATAGGAATGAGATATTACTATTGCTTGTATCTGTCTGGAAACATTTCTTTGTATTATCTTTGTTCAACATGGGTGATTTTTATCAGTTTTTTATTCCATTTCTTTTAGTTTCACGAAAGCTTGGTCCACCCACGCTGCAAGAGAGCAGGAGCCATATGGCCACAATTAGTGTAGTTGTAAATGAGTAAATAAGTCCTGGTGACAAGCGTGGCATATTTACAAAGTTTTGTTTGCCTTTCTAACCGCAGTAGCGCAGCTTCCTATAAGAATAGTGTGACTGTGTGTGGCTCTGCGTAAACCTGGATAGTGTTACTAGTTGTTTTTTATGGTTAATTTTTACTTAAATTTTTACTTCAAGTATCAACCATCAATTTGAAACTAAATCTAAGTTGAAGAAAGGACTTTTATTTTTTCTTTAAACAAATGCTGATTATATAAATAATACAAATATGTGTAGTGGTTTATCTTAAATCTTAAAATGGTTTTGTCTTAAAAAATCGAACACTCCTTACGAAGCAAAACTAATCACTAATACAGTCAAATATTATGTTCCCAAAGGCATATTTTTGTTACCTCATTTCAGCTGAATGCTTAAGGCATTTACTAATACATGTGTTCTGTGTTGGTCTGCCACACAAAGAATTTTACAGTTTCAGCTTTTTTCTCTGAAACTTTTTGGCTATTGCAGTATTACAGAGCAATTGTTACTACTTCTGAAAGGAGCAGACTATCTTTAAACATAGATGACCTTTATTTTGTGTTGAGTTATGCAAATTTAACTAGATTTTAACGTGGTTGTATTTAAAGGTACTTCAACACATTTTAAACAACAACCATTGCTGAGGGTGGTTTTAGGAGGTTGCTGTTTTATATAACTCAGTGCTGGGCCATTGCAATTACTCTTTCAAAGGCTTTTGGTGTCACAGGTTGGAAGAGTTACTGAATTGTAATTTGAATTATCTGCCTCAAGTCTACAGCTCGGATTTTTCTACAGCTGTGGTTTTAAAGATAAGTGCTTGGGTTTTACTCTTTTTAGCCCTGAGAGAGGATAAGATTTCAAGATTTCTTTTTTTGTTACAGCTTCTGGTTTTTTTTTCTCTTGTTTATTTAAACATACGATTGTCTACACTGGGTGAGTGCCATACAACTGAAATACCTTCTACTGAAAAAACAGGGAAAAGATCTGTCACAATAAAAGCAAAAGCCATCATGGTAGAGAATAGAGTAGCACAGGAGTTTGCCTGCCTTGATCTCCTGCAGGTGCTTTGAACAAAGGCAACTTCTGCTTCCAGTTGGCTAATTTAGTTAAAAGTAGTAAGTGGATTACTTAATAAGCTGTCCTTTCTGGTCACTGGATTCAATGCTCTGGCCAAGTAAATGACCCTCCATATAGGAATAATTTTTCTAAATAATGCTAAAATCCAACTTTGTGCTGTGTTTCAAAATTATAATCTATTCAGTTTCATAAAGCTGAAGGATATTTTTCTTGGAGATCTAGCATAGCAAGTAAATGTTGGGAATGGCATGCTATGTGTGAAATAAAGTAATTACTTTGCCAATGTGTTATGTACATATTTGAATGTCCTGAATTTCCTACTGCTTCATAAAAATTTAGACCATCTGGATTTGGTTTTAGCTTTTGATCTCCTGTCCAATGACCCTTACAATCACCTAAACTATTTTTTTGCAGTATGTAGTTCCTTTAGCTATCCAAACTTATGGTCGACTTCTTGTGGTAAACCTGAGTATTCTCACGTCACATATGTATCTCCACTACTTCAATTTTTGTTTAATCATGGATTTGTTATTGGGTTTACTGCTTTGTATTTAATGGTTTATATTTCAGAAATGATCTCCTCACCTGAAAGTTCCTAGAAGATTTTACTTGAGAGTTTTTAATCTTTGTCATACACTTGCAGAGGAACTTCAAAGCTCTAGGACTGAACAGCTGTTTGATTGCTTGAAGTTTTGTTGAACAACGTGACAAACTTTGGGACCTCTTTATTCTATACAAATTAACTCTATAAAAAAAAAAGTATTGTATGACAAATTTATTTTATTTATTAATTTATTATTTATATTGTATTGTATGACAAATTTATGCTAAGTCACAGAAGGGGCTTCTCAGTGTATCTCAGATTCACCTGTACACTTTTGCTTTTCTTGAGTCAGCGTGTAATGTGGAACTGAACCTGATATTTCTGATAGGTAGCTCAAGAGGACTGTTGCTTCCTAAGCCTGGTCCAGCCATGCCTTCCAAATAATACATGTGGATGGGATTACTTTCCTTCACTTTGAGTCTTCTGAGGTGTATGACCCAGGGTTGTGTGTTGGGGATAAAGATAACGTGGACACACAGGTTCTTTCTGTGCACCATGTACACCTTAGCTGTGCTCTGTGTTCCTAATGTATTACATGTGACAAAGATGATATTGTTGTTTTATTTTGTTTCCCCTTTATGGTAGTTTACTTATGCAGTGGAAGGGTACAGGGTTTTTCATGTGAACATGCTCCTTTCTCATTTCAGGAGCATCATGGTCAGATCTAGAGAACTTTAGTCAGCACTTTGGAATTAGTAACTCTGCTTTAATTGGATGGGGCTTGTTACTGGAAAGTAGTCTTTGCTTAAATCTCACATTAAGTATTTTTAAAATTAACTGTTAAATTGTTTCTAATTTTTTTTTCCCAATTCCCTCCCTAGATGGTAAAAGCAATCCAAGTTCTACGTATCCATCTGCTTGAACTAGAAAAGGTTAATGAACTCTGCAAGGATTTCTGTAGTCGTTACATTGCCTGTCTGAAGACAAAAATGAACAGTGAAACTCTCTTAAGTGGAGAGCCTGGAAGTCCTTATTCACCTGTGCAATCTCAGGTATATTTCAAATACAATTAAGTGTGGTTTGTTTAGATTGCCTTAGGATGTTGTAATTACACTTCTATTGCTATCGGCAAAGAGTTTCTGCAGTTTCTTTGACTTTCTCAAAATCGGTTATTAAGCGTAGAAAGAGCTGTACTTTTTTGTGCATGTCCGAGTGACACTGCCTGATGGATGAATTTCTTGAAACATGCCAGAACATAGAGTCACTTTTCCTCTCTGTCTGCTGAACTGAAGGAAAATTATAAAATGGAGATACTAGGAATAGCCTGTGTTTGCTATTTTGTGGAGGGAGGCTAGGAAACAGAATGAACAAAGGAGAAGAAAAAAATTCTGTGTTAAGAAGGTCTTCTTGGTCTAGTCTACTTCATTAAATTATTGAGATGGCTGGTACTTTTTATACATGTCTATTTGTTCTGGAATATAGATCAATGTCTTATGGATTATAGTGGCAATATTTGATATGGGTGTCACGGCATGTCCTCAAGGGCAACTGTGCAGTTATGAACAGTGCCCATTTCTATACAAGTAATATAGTTTATACATTGTTGACATTATCTAAATGTGATAACCAACTACATTTTTCATAGTAAATTGACAACAGTAAGTTAACAGCAGTTAGTATGTTAAGGTTGATGCTTATGCTGGAAAGGGAGTCCTCCAAGTACCTACTAGATAGCTAACCTTAGGGGATGGCCCTTCTCTGACTTACTAATGTGTTTGATGCTATGTATTCTGAAAAGCCTCAATGACTTTTAAACATTGCTGTCTGGACTTCTTACTTAGGTTTTAGTGTCTGGACGTGTGGAAAGGAGAGTCTAAAATCAGACAAAAAGTACTGTTAAAAGTTGGAGTTTGTCTGTTACAGTTCCTCTGTAGAGACGGGGGGACTGAATTTTGCGTTTGGTAACAGTAGAGATTATACATACATATTAAGGAATGTTTAAGAGTTCATGTGGTAAGGGTTGAGTAAGAACTATCCCAAGCAGAATAAAACATACTGAGCATTTTGAATACTTAGTATGTTAATTTGAAATTGAATGAATTAAAGTAATAACTAAAATTCTAGAGTTTTGATGCTTTTGTAATAAGAGCATCAAGGGTCCATTTCATCTGTCCTTTTTCCTTTGTGCCTTTGGAAGCTGTTTATGTACCTGGAATCTTTTCTCTCCTAAAATTTCTCAAGATAGTTTTATATCTTTTCTAACAATGGGTTTCATGAGGATTTTCAAAGGTAATAGTTGCTGATAATGAGAAAGTTAATGTAGGTAATGATGAACCTCTAATGAAGTCTCTTTGAAGTTAATCTTGTGATTAAACTCTAAATGCATTTTTAGAGCCAAAATTACACAAGCATGCTTTATCTCCTTAAAAAAAAAAAAAAAAAAAAAAAAGAAAGAAAGAAAAAACTTTAAAAAAATGCTAGCAACTAATTGTTTTATTTTTCTAGCAAATTCCAAGTGCCATTGCAGGCACACTCAGTCCCCAAGGGATTATGGTTCCAGCATCAGCATTGCAGCAGGGAAATGTAACTATGGCAACAGTAGCAGGTATGACACACCAAATTAAAACTGGCACCTTACTCTTCATTCTGGTTTGTGTTACAGTTGTTACAAAAAATACACAAACACCTTTAAAAATACATTTTAACTCTAATACCTGAAGAGTTTTATAATACATTTGAGTGCCTTAATGGTTTCTGAATGTTTATTTAACTTATGTGTATGAACTATGCGTATGTGAATAGAGGTTACATATATATAACATTAAGAGATCTTTCTGTGCAATGCTGCTTTTTTTAAAAGACATTTCAGAGACTGAGTTTTTTATGCTTTCTTCTGTTTTTTTTTTTGTTTTTTTTTTTTTTTTAATCCATTCAAAAAAATAATTCTGTTTGGCAAAAACATGCATTACCTAAAATATTGCACTTATTAGCTGTCTAGTGATCTATGGAGTTTGGAAACACCTACAAGTCTGTAAAATCCTTATGGTCCAACTTGTTCTGCTATTGTATAGAGACCACAGTGGAACTGAAATGTTTTATTTTGCTTCTAAGCAAGGTTTTAAAACAATCGAACTGACAAAAAGTCCTTGACTCAAATGTAACAAAACAATGCAGTCTGCCTCTACAGCATCTGATTTACAAAGACGTTACCCTGAGACACGGGATGTGATTTGTGGCTTTGGTCCCCAGGACCCCTTATACATTCACCAACATTTTGCCACTTTAGTTGGCCTGAACATCTAGGTGTCGCCCAGCTGATTTGCCCTAACTAGCTGATACACCTAGGTGTGGTTTTGGTGTTGTGACCCTTGTTAGCTGAAAAGTTCACTCAGTTAAAACAATGAACTATTTTATCGCCTGGTAGTCATAGCATTTTCCTTTGAAAATAGATTTAGAATGTCTAAAATATAGGGAAATACAATCAAACTTCCTATAGATATTTGTGGATGGAAAAAATTTTAGTGTAGCAAAGAGCATATATTATGCTTACTAGAAAAAAATAGTTGATGCACTATCAAAACTGTTGTACTGTCTGCAGTGCTGATGTGTTTGTCTGTTTAAAGAGAATAATATTTGAAGGGCTTTTACTTACTTATAATCATTGTTGCTGTTTTGTTTTAAGGGGGCACAGTGTATCAACCAGTCACTGTGGTCACTCCACAAGGTCAAGTGGTGACACAAGCGTTGTCACCTGGGACTATTCGGATCCAGAACTCTCAGGTTTGTTTCATGGGCTTCACAGGATAATATTCTGAGTTCAAATAAATCTCACTCATTTTAAGAGTTTTGGTGTAAATTTGACGTAGTCAGAATGAGCTCTGTGTACACACACATAGTAACAAATGTAAAATTAATACAATCCCTGTTATAGGAATTACAAGTTGTATAACATGGTGTAAGGTCCTAGACAGATCTCCATTGCCTTGATAGGTCATTAGTTCCTACCTGTTAAATGTCTTTTCTTGGTGATGACAGAAAAGAATAGGTACATGGATTGTTATTTTTTTTAAATAAAAAAACCCAAAAACATCATGAAACAACAACAGAAAAAACCATCATGAAACAACTAAAAAAAAACCCAAACCCAACAGTACCACCACCCCAAAAATATCATCCCAAAACCCAATAAACAAACAAAAAGAAACCCACCAAACAAAAAAAACCCTCTGAATTAAATAGACGCTTTTTCAGTTATTAAAACTTCACTGTGTTGCATTACGGTGCCACACTACTGTTGTCAGAAATTTTTATCATGATGGCAACCACTAGTACTGTGAAACTATACATACTTCAAAATTTATATATGTTGAGAAGCATTTTGTCATGAAACCTTTAAAATATTCAGTTGAGATTATGGGAGATCCTCACATTGAGCTCATTATATCATACCCTAAAAGATAAGAGCCAGCACTGTTTTTCAGACGGGTTCTTAAGAGTTAGATCTGAAATACTCAAATAAACAACTAAGGAAAAGGAAACATGAAAACTAGACTGTTTTTCAATTATGGAAAACTTTGCTAGCTTTCTCTTGAAACAGAAAGTGGGAAGTCAAATCTTCCAGGAATAAGGAGTCAATTAAAAATGTGACTCAGGAGCTGCCATCTTCATAGCATAAAATCTGTTTCTAACCACTGACTCACTGCCCCTTCTTTTTCTTTTTTCTGACCTTCCAACCAAAAAAGTATGCTTAGATTATTATTTTTATTGGTAGTAGTAGCATGTATGTATTTGCCTGTATTCTTCCCTAGAATGCATGCAGTCCTGTCCTCAGGTACCTTTCTGAAAGAAATGTGTAAAATTACTCTCCTAGACTGAAAGGTTTTTGAAGAAAAATGCTTTTTATAAATGATAAATGATAAAAAAAATAAATGATAAAAAGACTTTACCTTCTCAATATATCTGTGGCTACTCTTGATGTTAGCAGGAATCTCCAGACCTACCTGTATTCTGTCACCCATGGGAAATCCTCCAAATTCTTCTTTTTCAGTATATAAGAATGCTGTGGGTATAGGGAAAAAACGCAGGGGGAGAGTTATTGAAAGTTCATTATAAAGCCTCCATATACAAGCAGATTATTTAGAATGTAAACCATTTTGGAAATAAAAGTATGCTCCAAATACACTTTTTTTTTTGTTGTAACTTGGTAGCTTAAACCTTGTTTAAAACTTGTTTCATAAAGAACATAGACATAATGACTGGCTTGAAGACATAGTTCTGGGTTGTCTGAAAAACCTGATTTAGAATAATTTCAGTTATAATTGTCTGAAACATAATCTCATATGCAATGTATGTGCTGTTTCTTTTCGGCTCTGGGTAAGCATTTAAAAAGAGATTCCCTAGTCTTTAGATAACCAATGTGCAAATGATTTGGTGTATCTATAGGAAGTAGAAAAGAAAGCAAAATTGAGAAGGAAATACAAACCTTTAGGAAAATAGCAGGAGCCTTATAAAATGATTTAAGGGTTCTACCGCACATATCGTGTTGCTCTTTGAGATTTAGATGCATTTATTTAGCAGGACCTTGAGCATCTTTGTTTGCAATTCTAGCACAGTAATGCGTTTGACTTGTAAGACTTAAATGCAAGCCTTAAGCTTCTGTAGTTCTTTGCACAGTGAGTATATTCAGCATTGTTTTTCAATTGCTCTTCACATGTGCAAATCACTACATAGGGTGACAAGGCAACCAGATCCTATGGGTAGTGTAGATTAGTAGAGTGTATCATTAATCTGACACGTACAGTATAGGCGGATTTTATTCTAAATTGTAGTAAATCAGTATTTGGCTATTGTCACAAGATCACATACACAGCCTGATTAGCAGCTGTAATTCTTAAAACAGAAGTTACCTGACACGTGAGAACTATAGACATCTCATACAGTGTTTTCCCTGAATAAAGCCATTTTGGAATGCTATTTAGGAGAGCTGCTTTTATAAGTTTTCCTAGGAAATAAAGTAGCTTTTTATAATGAGCATGCCTCAAGCCTAATTTCTTTTCATTCCTTCTATAAATGAGTTATTTGTACATTGATACAGAATATTGCTTATTACTATGTTAACTGCCTTATTTTTTCTAAAACTGTATGTGCAGCTTCAGTTGCAATTAAACCAAGATCTAGGCATCTTGCATCAAGATGATGGCTCATCAAAAAATAAAAGAGGAGTTCTTCCCAAGCACGCTACAAATGTGATGAGATCTTGGCTTTTTCAGCACATAGGGGTAAGAACTGAATATGATCAGGAGTCACAGGTTTTTGTTACTCTTTTATGTGGTCTCTTAAGATTTTGCTTCATAAAGAATGTGAATTTATTCTGTTGTTAATTGTGTAATCTCAGTTCGATTTTCCCTGAAGTCATTGGACTAGTTCCACAAGTCTAACGTCGGTTGATTTTTATTATTATTTTAATAAGTATGTTACATTTGTACTCCATGATCTCAGTAAACATTGCTAAAAGAGATCTTTATTTCATTGTGTTGAGAACTTAATGCTCTCTGCACTTTGGTTCATGGCATAAGGCAAAAGAGTTCTGTGTTTTGTTGAGGAGAATTTCACATTTTCTAGCTTTATCTTCTTTCCAGGAATCCTTTTAATGTGTACCAAGTGTATTACTATCTACTTGTGCTTTCAACAGAATGTCTTTCCTTTGCATAAATGCTTATCCTGAAAGGATAAATGTGTCTTAAGTTATATTCATAATGTTTGTCCAGTTGATACCATACAACTATTACAACTGTTTTAGAACAGACAAATGATACAGGGAAACTGTGTGTATGCTTCTTATGTTATGTACACTCTCTTCATTTAGTTCAGTGTAGCTTTATTTAAGTAGAAAATGCTTGTCAGTACTCTCATATGACATTGTCTTTAGACAGCATAACTAATCAGATCTTATCACATGCTGTGTTGCCCAGGGATCACGCTGTTAAATAAAGACTGCCAACCATGAGAAGCTTTTTCTTCTGAATTACACATCAGCAGTTTAATGGTATCATATACACTTTCAAGGATAAAATAAGCTTTGTGTAGTAAAGCAGTCTTTGTTAAATGATTTTTATCTATAAAAAGTTTGTGAGGTTTCTAAAGTTTGTTTTTTAACGAGTCAGATGGTCTTAATCTAGCAGCTTGAATCAATTGTAATAAAGGAGTCCTTATTTTGATGAGGAGATGAAACAAGCTTCTGCCTTTTTTGTTTGCTTTTTTGTCCTGTCTAGCATCCATATCCAACAGAGGATGAGAAGAAACAGATTGCAGCGCAAACAAATCTGACACTACTCCAGGTTAACAATTGGTAAGAGCGAAAACTCTTAGTTAATGTCTGTTGTTGTCTCTACATGCTTACAACATAGAGTAATCAATAAGAACATAACTCAGACATCTGGAGTTGGACTTGCTGTTCTACCTATGTTACAAAATACATACAAAAATACAAGAATTATGCACTGATACCCAGGCATATTGGTTTTTATAGCAAGGTGTAATCATACTTGTGCCATTTAAATTATATAAGGACTCCAGAAAACTTTGCAACACGAAGGAATTAAAATTTGACCTGTTGTTGAAAGAAGTGGAAGTACTCTCATGTCTCTTCTGCAAATAAAGGAATTGAAGTTTAAAGTGTGTGACCTGAAGCTCTGAAAAGTGTTCTCTTGTAATGGTGGTTGCAAATGTTTAAGAAGTTTCGATCAACAAATGCTCTTTCTGCTCTTGTATCAAAGTATGCTATCCTCTGAGTAGTGATGTCTGAATGGAGAGAGTCAGTATCTCAACTACTCTAGTTCATGGTTCAACGTGTTTTAGCCTATCTTCCCTGGTGGTTTAAGAGAATACGCCTCCCCCTGAAGAAGAGGAGCGAGGGTGCTATTCTGCAGGATATGCTGTTCTGCTTGTTGCATTGGTTCCTAAGATTATTGCAGTCCAACAGGGACCTTCGTCAGACTTCAGAGATGACACTGGTTGCATGACTGCAGAGGGGTCTAGTGAGGAAATACTCCAGACCACAGCAGTCCACTGCTTCCAGAAGTGGAACAGTGTAACTATACCTGTGTGACACAGTAGTAACAGAGCTCTGTGGTACTGGGACGCAACTAATGTCTCTGCAAAGCATTGCACGTGGGCCTGTCAGCTGTACCCTACTTCCTTCCATTGCAGGTAAAGATGGGTTGCGGATGTATTTTGTCAGATTTAGCAACAGGTGCTAGCCTATAAGATAAGTAATGCAGAAGCTTTAAAGAAGTAAATGAAACCAGACCAAACAAACGAGATTGGGCTGGGGCTAGATTTTAGATGAACTGTAATGAGAGGAGTATTAGCTTTCTGAGCAGTGCTGTCAGCAAATTTTGGGGTGCTTAGTTTTTAATAAGGTCTTGAAATGTACATCTTTCATTATGTCTGGAGAATTTCCCCTTCTGAGATAAGGGAAGAAGTGCTGCTAGCAACAATATGATGGAAGCACTTTCTTAGCTAGTTTGCCAAAATCAAAGGATGACAGTGTTCTAGGAACAGTTTCACATGTTAAAAAGGATGTCAGGCTAAGCTGATAGGGAGAAGATTTTATATTCCTAATTTTTTTCCCCACTGTATACTTTGTGAATCTGAGAGGTAGAATTTACAGCCAACTGATGATAAATACTTCTTGCTTTTGATTGTGTTTAGGTTTATCAATGCCAGAAGGCGAATTCTTCAGCCGATGCTGGATTCCAGTTGTTCTGAAACTCCCAAAACAAAGAAGAAAACAGCTCAGAACCGACCGGTTCAGAGGTTCTGGCCTGACTCCATTGCCTCAGGAGTTGCTCAGCAGCAATCTAATGAGCTCACAATGTCAGATGGTAAGGAGAACTGTCTAACCCACAGATAATAAAGTTAATTCCTCCGTAACAGGGAAATTAAGAGGTTTGATGCTTTTCGGGGGAGGGGATCTCCTTGATATTACAATATAAAAGTGGTTTTAGTCTGGAAGAACATAGCAGAAATGTGTCAGTTTTTCCCTCTTTAAAAATCTGTGTTTTGGGGAAGTATTCTGTTGGAATTTATATTGAGAGACGGTTGCTTTTTTTGAGAAGTTATGAAACAACAGAACAAGTTTAAGTGTGCAACTAAGTACTCTCAGTATGTCTTTGCCTGTCAGTAGCATTTTGTTAAATTAGCAGTATTGGACATTGGACTGAAGTTTCAGTTTCATGGCTCCCCGTTGTGTTCATATTCCTTTCACTGTTGCTAGAGGGACTGAGCATCAGCAATTCTATATATGCCTCATGTTTGAAGTAGAATACTGTAAGAGAGTCTCCAAAGACTGACTGAAGTAACTTCCTTAGCATCAGATCAAACAAATAAGAGCTTTTTAAGAAATAGAAATAACTGCTTTAATCTCTGGACCATCCTTCTTTAATCTCTGGACCGTCCTTTCTGTCCTGCTGCTTTATTCCTTTATAGTTTGTTGCAACTTTTCCCTCAGCCTCCATTGAATCTAACAACAATACTATCTATTTAAGCCACCTTGAATCTCTATGAGCACTCCTATTTCTTTGCAATGAATTTAGTTGGAGTACTTTGCAGAAGTGGTCTTATGATGACTTGATGGGAAAGTTGCTGTAATGGGTATCCATAGCACAGCTAAATTTAAGATTTCTGGCCAACTTAATTCTGACATTTCCTGATATTCAAGTGTTGTCAGCCTATATTGCTTTTCTTTTAATTTGGTTCCTTAGGTTTTCTTCCTGACAATTAGAAATAAGCTCTGTTATATGTAAATATGTATTATTTAAAATAACAAACCAAGAAAGATGCTAAAGTATGATGATTGTGCTTCTCCAGGTGCTGTTGTAACAATTACAGCTCCAGTCAACATGAATGTAGACAGTCTCCAATCTTTGTCATCCGATGGTGCTACTTTGGCTGTTCAGCAAGTTATGATGGCAGGGCAAAGTGAGGATGAGTCTGTAGACAGCGGTGAAGATGATGGAGGAGATCTCTCAACAACAAATATCAGTGGGCTGGTCTTGGATAACAGCGATTCTCTGCAGTAGGAAGCAAGAGAATGTGACAAAATGTTTAGGAAAAAGAATGGACTGACTGACTGTTTTTATAGTTTGCACAGCAAACATTTTACACAAGTTTTATTTCTAATATGTTTTATATGTAGATATAGAAGGGTGCACTTTTTTGTATTTCATAGTAAGCTTAAAGAGTGTTTTTGCAGGTGCAGCAACTTCTTTCAAATGTGTTTTGTTGGTTTGTTTTTTTTTTCATTTCTTTTCCTTATTTCAGAAAATTATATCTAGTAATATAAAGAACCACGTAAGCACCCCTTTGTTATATGAATTGGAAGTGCTGCAATTTCAAAAGAATTATGCAGTTTCAATTAGTGCTGTTATTTAAAACAGCTCATGATGGGCAGGTGATGTAAATTTAAAGCATGTGACACTAGTGTGTGATCATTAAGTTAGATACATATATTTGAAAGATGCTTCTGCACCTTAAAAACTGCTAGTCTGAGGTGGACAGCAACACACATAAAAAGAAAATGTTGATGTGTGATTCAGTAGCGAATGTATGGCAATTGAAATAAGTTTAGTTTCTCTCATAGTCCGTGAGCCTGTTTATCATTTGCTATAAAAACTCCTATTTTTACCTTGCCGGGGTTATTGGATAAAAAATATTTTTATAAATTCACTAGGAATTGGGATGACGACTGTATTAAGCAGGAGGAAAAAAAAAAAAAAGGAATTTCCAGAGGGAAAAAATAAATGTTTAGTATTCCTATTTGGAAGGTCTGAAAACTGACCAAATTTAATAAACAAACCTATGCTAGCATTCTATGATTCTCAGCTATCCCACAGTGATATACTATATTTGATAATAGCGTAAGAAGGGCCCACTGTTTGATGGGATTTTGATATTGTCAAACATTGATTTATATTATTGTAAACTAATACTCAAATTACATTAACTCTGTATGTAGACTTGTATCTGAAGATATTTGCTAAATGAATATTCAGGTAAGTAAATTCAAATACCCACAACTTTTCCAGTTATTGGAGAAATTTAACAGTTTATAGTTTGTACAACCGACTCTGAAAAATGGAAAGTTGCCTACTATACAGTCACGAATTCTGCTATCGCTCTGCTATTTTATTGCATTTGAAACATTTTCCCCTAATACAAAACAAAATATAACTTACGAGTTTATATACAATTTCTTCAGATCTGAAGGTTACTACCAGAATATTATACAGCAGGCTTTATTAGGGTAGAAAATCCTTGTGTGTCATTTAAAAAGAAAGAGCTGATGATGGAAACACTTCTTTTTTTTTTTGGTGGTAACAGTTCATTTTTTTTTTACTTTCCGCAAAGTTTGGAGTCTATGTCTGTCTATCCATGAACACTTATTTCACTTACTTTTGGAACTTTGTATTTCCCCTTGTTAAGTACAAGTAACAGACTCCAAGAGTCTCGTGATGAGATCAATGTCCTCTTTTTCCCCCTGCCCATTTGTCACAGTGCTGGGTTAGATCAAAGTCAGAACATCCTTCTGATTCAGAACAAATCCAGTTGCATTTCTAACGTGACAGGGAAAAAGATACTAACTTCTAGAGTAGTTAGACATTGTATGTGAACAAAGCCCTTTAAGAGATGCAAATATTTAATTGAATGCTTAATTTCTGATTTATAAAACACTCAGGCATGTGCTTAGGTCCCATTGATTTCAGTAGAACTAACGAATGTACTGTTGACATGCTTAAATGATTGGAAGGTGGTCTTTAAAGATTGTCTTCCAAGGCAGTAAGTATAAGTTGGTATGAAGAAAAACTTCAGAAGGAAATGTCAGTAGTATTGGCATATGTGGAGAATAATACTAGTTTACAGTGACTAGTAGCTATTTTGAAAAATTGATGTTGGGCTTCACTCAACCCAAGTGGTGTTTCTGCTGTGGCTTTCGCTTATTCCTGGCTGAGGATCTTGCTTCTTAGTTCAAATGCTGTAATGATCCACTCCAGCTGGAGTGGTAATTTCTAAAGAATGTGTTTTCTTCTGACTTCTCTGCTTTGCCACTAATGTGCCATGTTTGTTAAAGAACATAGTAAATAAATGATGAAAGACTTATTTAGGGAGGGCTTTGACATAGCTTAACTATCTCAGAAGCTATTGTCAAATCCAGTTTGACCCCAAAACATTTTAAAAGGCAGCTACCCTATACAAATCATGCTCATTTGGAAACAAACTGCTGCTCCTACAAAGGATACCTGAGATGGCTAGAACTGAGAAACAGATTCTGTGTTTTTCTTTTTAGTTGTTTTTTATTTAACTCCATAAGCACTTCATCACCCCCACAGTATCCATTATATAGTAGATTATCTTTGTTGGTTTGTTAGGGGTTTTTATTCAGCTACCCTTGTTCATATTTAAAAGTGTGTTAATCCCTATACTTTTAGAAGGTAAGCAGATGAATAGTCTACTTCTCAGTGTGTACAGGCCTATGGACAAATATGTGCTTTTCCAAATCAACCTATGGTGGAGGAACAGGCCATTTCTCACTATCTCCTTTTCCTGCCTGACCATTTGCTCTGCTGCCTTGGATATTCCAGCAGAGCTTTCCTCAAGCTGCTTTGAGGTAGTCTAGGAAGTAGCTGGGATGGCAGATCGGTTGGGGCTGCAAGTAGCCAGCAGTGAAGGGAAGGGTAAGCCAAAATGGCCAAAAAAGCTTTTGTGGTTTGGAGATAATGTGGCAATGGGCATTTGCCCACACTTCAAATCTATGAGAGTTGGGATCTTAAAAAGAAAGAGGGTATTAAAACAACTGACTATCTATACAGCTGGCCTGGAGAGGGTTCAGGAATTTGTAGTTTATGTGCCACTTGGAACTCAGTTGGAAACAACCAGGCATCATTGTTTGTAAAATTCTGATGTTTGTACAATTTGTACAAACACACTGCTATTTGGTTAGCTTCGTTTATTCCCCCCACCTTACATGCAGCAGAAGTACTGTGAAAGGGAGGATATGGATAGTTTTGCTGTCAAATCAGAAATGTAGGGATGTGAATTCCTAAAACTGAAAAGGCTTTACCAGTGTACTCAAAGGTATTGCTTAACACATGGAACTCAAATCTTGTCTTTTAACTCCGTGAGAATTCTGTAAAAAAGACAAGCCCATTGTCTTTCCTTTTTTGCTGTGTGAAGAAAGATTGCTGGTTTAAGTAAAGCATCACTATTCAGGAAAGGTACGTGTTTACATTAGCTAAAAAACCTTTATAGGGGACCTGTCTTTAAATCCAACTGTAATTAAAGTCATGGTTATATGCAATAGAAAAGAATATTTTTTTTTAAATCATTGTAATTATTCTGCAGTTATGATTATTGAAACTTAAAATGTTTTCAACATAATCCAGGTCACTAACCCAAAACAAGTTCTCAGTCCAGTTCTTCCAAGATTTCTGTAACAGGCAAGGCAATCTCCTGTTGTTCTTTAACTTTAGAAACATTGCAATTTTGTAAATCAATTCCAAATTGATCAGCATCAATTTTTAAATGACTGTTAGAAAGAAATAATCGTGCTGAAAAACATTTAGAATTGGCGGGCATGGCTCTGGCTCTGTAGAGAATTTCCCTAGGTCTGGATATTGGGTCAAATGGAGCCTGCTGACCTCAGGGAAACTCCGTGAGGCTGCATGTCAGGCTCATTTACCTGCAAGAGAATTGATTCTTTGTTGTGGTCCCTGATCACTACTAGGAACCTTCTGGAGAGCCCTCCAACTTTACCTTGCTGTGTACCTAGGTTTTCTTCCAACGGAAACCAGGGTATGGACAAAGGCCTTAGAATGGCAGGAATTGGTGTTGACCTGGTGCGCACCATGTATTGTTTTGATGTTCAGAAATATGTCCGGAAGGCAGACCTGCACTGAGAATTAGTTCTCTTCCCTGTGCTTAGAAAGTAGTTTCAGGTTTATGAATATTCTAGTGGTGTAGGGCCACAAAGGCAATGCATGAATAATATATCCATTTGTTTTCTCTAATCACATGGAAAAAGAATTAGAAGGCAGTTTCGGCTTCCTGACTTCACAGACTTGACAGCCCAGAGGATGAAACAAAGCCTTTCCAAGGGATGGCAGTTTCCTAAAACTGTTAGATTTGTAGCACTTAAACAAAAACCCAGAAGACCCTGGTATCTTGATAAATTGGAACACATGCATTTAATTGTAATGAAAGTTGAGTGAAGATTTATTTTCTGAAGCTGAGTCGTCTGGGGAGAAAAGAAATGAATAAGTATTTGTCTATGCAAGACATAAATGTCAAAAATGTGTGAATTACCCATTTTCAGGTGCTGTATTGTTATTGTCTTTCTGACTTCTGTTACTTTGATTAGTCTTTTAAACCTTTCGGCCTTATATTCAGCTTAGTTTTTAGAGTTGAATAGGCAAAATGTAGTTTTGAAATCTGTTGGAAATGTAACTAACCTTCATTCCCTCATGAAAATCTCGCATGTTAAACAATTAAGTGAAATGTTTTGGTTTCCTAAAAATAAATTCAAACCCTCACCACCTCCTAAAACCAGAGCATATCCGTGAAAATGCAGGTTTAAATGTAGCATGCAAATGATTGAATAATCAGCCTTACGCTGAGCACACTTTGCTCTTTACTGTTCAGTGTAGCTGAAGAGTAAAGCGGGTTGGTTTTGCCAAACTCAAATCTGGCGTGGGTTCCTTCCCTCCCCACTCCCGCCCTTGGCTTCAGATAGGTTTGGGGTCGCATAATTTTTAAGGTCCTAAAGTAACTTGATCATCCAGTGTAAAGTATAGGGAAATTGGGACTAATGTGCTTTTAAGTGATTGCCTGAATCATGTTATTTGTTAATTCTTGTCACCTGGAAATATAAAAGCTGTTCCTTTTCTGTGACTTAGTTCTTTAGGACCTGCTGAGTGATCACAGCTGGTTTTGCTAGAGAAAAGCCAAGTGTGAGAGTGCAGTGAAATGCCTTACTGACCTTGTAGGCTACTATAAAGACACTGACTTCGTGCTAATAGAATCCAGTGTCTTCAAGTTGTGACAGAAGTCACCGGTAAATCTTTCCATGGGTTAGTAACACTTGGGCTATATAATCAACAGTCTTTAAAATGTGAAACCCTGTAACTTTTTTTTTTTCCCCTTGGTGGTTAAGGGATCTTGAAGCAACTGATCTATCAAGAGATAAAATTAAAGATCAGAATATGGTTTGTGATGATTTACTCTACTGTTCTTTGTGAACTGAAAAAGCACATTTTTAAAGCAAAGTATTCTCGTTACTTCATCAGTATTGTTTGGCGGAAAGACAAATATGAGCATAGTTTCAAACTCGTTAACCAGTTCTTGGCCAGGGACTGTGCCTGACCTTTTTATTTGTTTGGGTTTTCTTGTTTATGCAGATGAAGAAAAATGTTTACTAGTTCTTCCCAGTATGGGGATTTTCATTGTGTTTTTGCAATGCAGGAGCAGCTTCAATGAAAGAAAGAACGAATTAGCAGGTAAATAGTCCATAATGTGAGTGACTTTGGGGTTTTTGGTTTTTCTTCCAGAATCATTAATTAAAACAGCATGGACATCAAATTTTCCATAACGGTTCCAAGCATACGTGGTAGCAAACTTATTTGAAGAGATGTCTCCTTGTGCAAGTTCCGTGTGTTAACTTATTTGGCCAGATGGACTGTTATGTGTTGATAAAATTGCCAGGTTCTACTAGATCAGAAATCAGCAGCCTTCTTTTTTTTTCTTCTTTTTTCAATTACAAGGCAGCCATTCTTCTCTAGGAAGAAACTCAAAACTCGTTTCATCTGCTGTGTGTGAGTTTTACTCAGCAAAGATACAGACAGACACAGTGCTCTGAAGATAAAGCATGCTTCAGCTTAGCGCTGAAGCGTTATTTCATAAAATTATGAAATAACTACAGCGGGTTGCTCAAAGCCCCATCCAGTCTGGCCTTGAACACTCCCAGGGATGGGGCATCCACAACTTTTCTGGGCAACCTGTTCCAGTGCCTCACCACCCTCACAGCAAAGAATTTCTTCCTAATATCTAATCTAAATCTCCCGTCTTCCAATTTAAAGTGTCCTATCACTATAATTCCTGACAAGGAGTACCTCTCCAGCTCTCCTGCAGGCTCTCTTCAGATACTGGGAGGCTGCTCTAAGGTCTCCCTGGAGCCTTCTCTTCTCCAGGCTGAACAGCCCCAGCTCTCTCAGCCTGTCTTCATAGCAGAGGTGCTCCATCCCTCTGATCATCTTCATGGCCCTCTGCTGGACTCATTCCAATGGTACTATGTCCTTTCTATGTTGAGAACATTTGTTCCTTCTCTTGCTTCCCCAGCAAGAAGCTGGGGTGGTGGCATCCAGCTGTGATCCCCAAATGGTACAGCCTGGGCCCAGTGCACCTGGCTGAAGGGGTCCTGTGTGGGACTGCTGGCTACAGCTGGTACAGCCTCGTGGTGCCCTGCCAAACCCTGACAGTTCTTTACTGACTGCAGAACATGTCCCAACGGATTTTGAATCATACTTTGTTTTTAAAGGTTTAATTGGTGATTAACTCAGTAGTATGTGTTCTAGACACAGGAGTATTTGATCGTTTCTTTGCTGACATCAGAGTGCCTGAGAATTACTCCTGGAAATAGTTTTAACTCCACTGCTGCCAGGAGGCTTTTTTTTTTTTTTAACTTACTCTGATGAGAACAATAAACCAACCAACCGACCAAAAAAAACCCTGCAAAGCAGATTTTTTTTTTTTTCCACCTAGATTGTGTCCAATGTAGCATACGCCTGGGCTGTTGGTCTCAAATTCCCCTGAAAGATGAATCTTCTTCAAGAAGGCATTACAGGAATTGTAAGCGGAGTCATAAGCAACTGATGAGGCTTTTGTGGAGTGCCTGTTTACAAGGCAGTAATCCTTTAGTATGCGATTTGGGGCTGTTTACCTCTCTTCGTGGAAAACCAGAGCAATATCCTCAATGCTAAAAGGAGGGGAAATAAACTCCACACACCCTGGAAAATGAGGATTCTGCGAAAAGTAACTGATATAGCTGGGACCCCGACTAGGTACTGTGTTATCTATTTTAAATCCGTATTTAAATTCCTGCAAGTATGCAGGGTTAAGCCTGTGGTGTATTTAAGAAAAAAAAAAAAAAGAAAAAAAAATTTAGAAGCCACCATTTTAGATAAAATCTGAAAGTGATCTGACCTTCGCAGGTCAGGTTTGGTCTCTCTTCCTGATGCATCTAAGATGTGGTCTAGAGTTTAGGAGGTAATCACGGGGGGAGGGGGGGGAACTGTGGCTATTTGTCATCTCCGTTGGCCTTCTGACTTCTGTGTCACTACTAGCACAAGTCAGAAGATGAGGCCCAAGGACCTGCTCCTGCCTGTTATTCTCAGCACACGTTTTGTGAAGCTGGTCACTGAATCCTAAATATGGACTGATGCATATGCTAAATGCCAATGTGGTAATAAAATTTAATCTAGAGACACTTTTTGTTAAGATCCCAAGCACTTTTAAACTTAGATTTTTAATAGTTGTGAGAAATATGCAGATTATACTTAAAAAAACGAGTGAGTGACTTGAATGCCACTTTTGCTGTGCCCCTGCCCTGCAGCCTTTACCGCGGGCTGCAAACCCCAGAGAGGATATTTCTGTTACTGGTATTTTTTAATATGGGAACAAGAGGGTGATTTTTAAAAATATTTTATTTTTTTTCTGGCTACACGGACTATTTTGCACAGCTGATTGTGACGAACTTTCTAAACTCAATACTATAACTGGATCGAGACCTGAAAGCTCTTGAAAAATTTGCATCATCAAATTTGCATCAAATGGGGAACTGGGTTGGCATTTGTTAGCTAATACCTGTGCTGCCTTGTCACATGCTGGGGAAACGCTACTCCTGACCCACTTGTAAACGCAGTGACACTTTAAGCAGCTACAGAAGTAATAATTTTCTTCTGAAATCCTTCATTCTGCTTTCAAACAATTGGTTTAGTATTCCTGTTTTATTTGTTTGGTTGTTTTTTTTTCTCACACCCCATCGCCCCCCCCAACCTTTTTCCTTGAAAGCTGGCAACAATTAATCCTTGATTACGTACCCTAGATGCTTCTCTTGTGTCTCTCCAGCTTTTGAATGGTGAATACTATTGAATAATAACTCCACAAATCACTCCAAGATTCAAAGCCAGCTTTGCTGGAAAAAGCCCAGTAACTTTACAGAACTGAGTTGTGGATGCTGCAATGAATGGGGTGTCAGAATGATAATTAAAAATAAGCTGCCCTTGCCATAGATGCATCACATTAAAGCTAAATCACTTTAGACCTAAAGCAATTTGTACTTTATTTTCCCAAGTGAGTGTGGTTGTTTGTGTCATGTACGTGCTTTTTTTTTTGTTTGTTTGTGTTTGCCCCAGTGGAAGGTCTCAGGCATGGAAACAGGCATATTTTAATCATCTGCATCACAAAACATGCATAACTTGGGGAAACGTGCAAAAACCTTCCCTGTTAGGTCATGCAAATCCTTAATTTAAAGAAATTACTCTTAATAAATGGTCAGAAAAATCCATGTCTGCTTCAAATTTCAGAAGCAAAATATATACAGCCTTAAGCGGCGTATTTTGAGTTTACCCTGAAACTGCTGACCAGTGAGTCCCATCCTCTTAGGCAGCTCCTTGCTTGCTGTTCTGAAATTCTGCGTAAGGTGACCCAAGCGTCAGCTCCGCTGCCCTTCCCAGAGGACATCTGTTTTAAATGGCAAATCTACATGTTTACTCCTCTCTGCCCACCCACACGGAAGAAGGAAAGGCTGTTGCTTGCAACTGCAGAGAACATCTGACACTTGGGATTTCTCTTATTACCGGGCAATGTTTGTTTGCAGTTCCTTCTAAAACACCTCCGTGATTTTTCACTGTGATAATGAACCGCAGGGATGGGGGAAGGAGTCTCGTTTTAAAAACCTGCTTCAGCTCAATGTGCTGGTGTAGGCCAGCTTTTACTTCATAATATTTTCCTTTTCGTGTTGACCCGATCACATTTGTGTGTGCAGGTTTAACTCTCATCCTGGTGCCCTTGGCTGGGTAGTACCTTGCACCGTTGCACCGTTGGGCACACGCTGCCGGGACAACTGGATATGCTTCACTTTTCCTATAAGGAACACATCCAAAAGATAGTGTCAAATTTTAACCCCCTTTCTCCTCCAAATTTTAATGGAAATGTATTTCTAGGGGAATGTAGCCAGTCTGTTATCAACACCGTGGGTACGGTTTAGTTGACGTTGGGGAGTCCTCTAGGAATTGTTCTCCTCCTGATCAGAAGTCGTGAGCGCGGGACCTGCCACAGACAGGATCAGTGTTTCTGATAATTTAAGAGCATAATACCTAGACAGAATGACCAGCAGCCACCCCCCTAACCCCCGCCCTCCGCAAAGCACGGCTTGACAGACACAGACTGGGGGCGCGGAGCAGCAGGGATGATAAAAAGCTCTTTGGTCACCCATCCAGAAGGAACTGACGACTTCTGGCAGGGTGTCAGGAAAGGCAGCAGGGTCTGGGCTGACACTTGTAACTTCTCGGCACTGGGTATAGTTGTGCCAAAAGGATGCCTCCTGATGGGCTTTCACTCACAGATATTTTACCATGATATTTTACAGCCTCATGAGGCAGGAACGGAGAGGGCACGTTAAAAGGACTGATGCCCAAAATGTGATTCTATTTAAATCAATTACAAAGTCATTAATACAATTAAAAAAGTCCTAAGTGGCAGTAATGATCTTTTACAAAGTAATGGGACACTGAAGAACACAAGCGACTCCCCTAGACTTTTTGTGCTATACATAAAATGAGTTCTTCTTAGGAGTTGCAAATTTCAGCCTTTCACTCGATTTTCAGGACTAATTTTGGGATGCACAAGAGTTTGTATGCTGCTTTGCACTTAAAAAACCTGTATGGCTCCTTACCTGCAAACACGTGCCTGCCTGTGAGGGTCCATGCGAATGGGCCACCACAACACTATGCCATCATCCAGACCATGGGGGAAATCTGACCTGGAAAAGCATAGCTGATAATGCCAGCAACACCCTGTCCAAAATGTAGAGAAGTACACGGGTGATTAATGCTGGAGACTCCAGGACAACACCCGTTCAAATAAAGCATGCTAAAACCCTAAGACGTTGAGCTTCGATGAATAAATCCTAACAACGAAAAGGTGTGTTGGCTGTGACCGGGTTTTTTTCTTTTCTCCCTGTGCTGGTGCCAGCTGTTCAGGGCAAAAGTATCATCATGCGGCTGATTATTTCACTGTCGCAAACTAGAGACAGAAATCCCGTGAGGCTTCCAGGCAGAGGCTAGAGGTGCAAGCTATCTTCGAATCAGAGGCGATGGCAGTGAGAAGGTGGTGGTCACCACCTCCAATGGGTGGCTTGTAGAGGAGCTGGCAGGGACTCTTCTATTGCACAGCTGTTTGAAGAAAAAGTCCTCCTTGTTCCTGTGCTTACCCTGTGTATAGAGCAGTCACACAAACCTAGTATTATTCAGGGATTGCCAACTGACAGTGTTTCTCTCTTGTTTGAAGGTTATCAGTCACACAAGGCGGGAAGCAGTGGGACAGATAAGATGTGTGACAAAGGATAAATGACCCAGCAGACCACCACCCTCCCCAGGCGACAAGGAGTCTGCCCAAATCGCTCGTGACTCCCTCCCAACAATCACTACCCACTTGCAGAACCCATCACTGTGTTTGCAAACCCACCCTGATTTCTTAAATGCTTGGCAAACACAAATGAGAGGTAACCCCATGGACTAAAATACTCACACCTTGCAAGCACATACAGGATGTTAATTCTTAGAATGGTTAGAGTGGGAAGGGACCTCAAAGATCATCAAGTTTTCACCCCCTTGCTGTGGTCAGGGACACCTCCCACTAGACCAGGTTGCTCAAAGCCCCATCCAGCCTGGCCTTGAACACTTCGAGGGATGGGGCATCCACAACTTCTCTAGGCAACATGTTCCAGTGCCTCACCACCCTCTGAGTGAAATATTTCTTCCTGATTCATTCAGCTATTTCTAAATACTTGGACAGCATGTAATTAAAACCTGTAATGGAAGGAATTTCTTGCAGTGCTGGCTTCAGCAGCAGCACAGGCTGTCTGGGGTCTGGCCTGCAAGGTGACAATGAGTTTTAACCTTATTAAAAACAAAGAGGTGTTTTCAATCAAATGGTGAAGAGCGGAGGGGAAAGGGATGCTGGGTAAAACCCTCTTCCCCGTGACAGAACCATGTCCTCTGGGAGCAGAGAAGGGATGTGTGGGAGGCCAGGGGCTGGTGCAGCTCAGCTTTTGCTGGAGCTTGGGAGCCCAGGCAGCCGACTGGACCAGGGGCACAGAACACATGGAGGTGCAGGCACCTCGGCTACTTAGGGAGAGCAATTTCTCATCCCCTCCCCCAGACCTGGCTGCAGGAAAATCCCTGGTGGAAGAGCTGAGCATTCGCTATGGTGGTCTAGATGTCGGGTTGCATCTGGAGTTGCCGTCTGCCTTCTCTATTAACACCTGCATCATAAAGCCAGGGAAAAATAAGGGTTTGCTGCAAATGAGGTGTTTCTCAACCCCTGAACTGCAGAAGTTTCTGACTGGCCTGGGATGACTTGACTTGGTGCCACCTGTGGTTTTCTACGTGGAGCAGGAGGGGGCATGCGGTGGCTTTTGTGAGGCCACATCACCTCTGTGTTTGCAGTGAGCACTTTTCCTCACCCAGATCAGCCCTCAGCTTCACTGTGGCTTTCTGCAAATCACACAGGTAGGAGGCGAAATTGCCAAGCACTTTGGCTCGATGGGGCAAGTGATGGCCAAAAGGGTCATCTGACCAGCAGGGACTGGACAGGGAGCTTGCCAGGTATGGGTCAGGTTCTTTCCCCATTGAAGGCTGCCTTCTCCTCTCCTGCTCCCTTGCTTCCCCATCCCTGCAGCAGCCAGTGCAGGACTGGGGCAAGGACATATCCCAGCCACCCCAGATCCACACAAAACACATCCCCTTATGTCCCCAGCACATTCCCTTCATGTGCTGTCAAACTGCCTAGTGCAAAGCCCCAAACCAGCACAGCCCAGTTAGTCCTTGAGAGCCCTTCAGCCTTGGGAAAAGTCCATGTTGGGGGATCTCAGCCTGCTTCCAGCCAAGGGCCACTGGGGTAGGGTGGCTGTGCAGAGTGGGACAATGTAGCCACCCAAAGGCTTTTATTCCCTAGGCCCGGCTTTGAGGTGCAGCAGCTTTTTTCGGACATGCTGAGCTCTCACGTTTCTGGCTGAGGCTCACTACAGCCCAGGGCAGGGTCAGCCTCTGGCAGTCCCAGTTGACGGGAGCTCTTGTTTCATCTTGAGAAGCAAATTTGCCCATTGCCTCCAGCTTTTTTCTAACGCTTCATCCGATTTTCATCTGCTCACTGCTTTTTTTGTGGCTGACCAGCATCAGACAGAGCATTAGAGAGGACTATGAAAAGAAGCCAGGGGGCAGGTTTAATGTTTCCAGGTAGACCTGGGGCCAAGGTGGCTGGAGAAAGGCTTACCTGGCCCAAGTAACGCCAGCTTAGGGATGAGGAAAGTAAATAAGTGCTTATCAGTAAAGCTTCCAAAAGTTTATTGGTACAATTGATTTTATTCAACAGCTTGAAAGAACACAATTAACACTTATTAACTTCTTAGTCTGATGAAGCTATGGTTTTTAATACAGTCTCCTTATACACACACACACATATATATATATACACATATATATGTATGTGTGTATTTATATATGTCAAAGCATTCAGAAGATGCAGTTCTACCATATGCTGTGTGGTAAGGGTAGGGAGAGAGTGAGGACACACTCACTGACATGCAAATTGGGGTATTTCTGCTGAAGCAAGACGCAACAGGGACTGACAATGGGGTCAGCCTTGGGCAACCACTTCATTGGGGCAGCTGTGAATGACTGACCCTTGGCCGCCTGCATCCTTTAGGCTTTGCTACAGAGGATGGAGGCACCAGAGGCATTTGCCTCCTCCTAAGAACATAGCCATGTGCTAACCCACTCCCAACTTTAAAAAAAGTCTGGAGAGAGGGAGACGTCAGTCAGTCTTCTGATTTTGGTCCCCCCACTTTGAATTTTATGGAATTACAGGAAGCAAAAACCTGGATCCAGGGAAGAAGTTTATCCAGCAAGTTGGCTTAAGGCTGTGCTATCTACACACTATATAAACAGAAACACATACAAAAGCACATCTTACAAATAAATAAATAACTGTGTTTGTTCCAGTAACGCGCTATTGGCAATTTAAGCTCTCCTATCCCACCGCCATGGAACAAACTTTACACCAAAGCAAGCTCACCAGCGACAGACGCCTTGCCCTCATTTATAAATGCCATACAATGCAGCATCTCTCTAGCGTGCTGTGCCACGGCCCTATTCATTGCCAAGTCCCCCAGGACAGTTCAAAGCACTTAACACTTTTTCAGCGAGGATGCCCCAAGGTGCAGAAAGCCTTCTGCTGCCAGAGGGTCTCCCCCATCCTCCTGCCCCAGGCCGGCCAAGAGGAGAGGTTCATTCCTTGTCCTCGCCCCCGCTGCACTGCAGCTGCCCCCCCTGGGAAGGGCAGGTGCAGATCTGGGTCCCCCGGTTGACGACAGTGCCGGCGGGGATTGCCATCTCCTCCTCATCATAGCAGACGCAGCGCGGGCAGCCGTCGGCCACGGGGCTGCCCACGGCCTGGCAAGTGTGGGGCAGCTGGGGGCACAGCGGGGCACAGGTGATGTCCCCGCTGGGCTGGCAAGTGCACAGCTTGCGGGCAAAGTCGATGTAGAAGGAGCGGCCGGCGGGGACGTGGCCGCTGGCGAAGCCTTGCATCTCACAGTCACTCTCCAGGTAATGGGGGCAGGCGCAGGGCAGAGGGCAGGGTGTGCAGCAGCCGCCAGCCGTGGGGGTGGTTGGCTTCTCCACCTCCCTCTCAGGGCACGGGGGGCAGGCGCTGGGGTTGCAGGTGGGTTTTGAGGCCACACCACAGAGGAAGAGGCAGGCGAGCCAAAGACGAAGGGGGCCGGTGAGAGCCATGTTGCTGGGGAGAGAAAGGGGGAGATCAGCGCAGGTGTCACGGTGGGCACGGGCACAGCAACCCCCAGTGGTCTGTAACACCCCTGAGCTTTGATGCAAGCGGGACACAGCCACCTCTTCCTGGCATCCCTGACAGTCATAGTTTGGTCATCTGCATCTTGCTGGGATCTTGCTGGGTGGATTGCTCTAAAGCACAGAACCTCATGCCTGAAAGCTCATCCTGGCTTGACTGAGGTGTCCTCTACCTACTGGGTGTTCAGAAGGCTGCAGCGTGGGCAACAGGTTAGCAAAGTCCACCTTAGCTCAGCACATGGCATGGTTGCCCTGGCCAGCATATGACACTTGTTCACCCCTATATTCATGCTATGTTTCAGTGACTAGCTGTTCCTAGGAGGCATTTGGGCACAAACATGTGAAGAACTGAGAGAAGCACTGTCCACCTTGGTAGCTCATCCTGTGGCCACTACTGAGACCCTGCTTCCCCACGGACTAGGTCTGGCTGGCAGCTCCCACCCAGCCGGGCCACTTGCCAACTGGCATCTCGCTGCCTGCCTGCCTTTTCCAGCCACCTCAATCCCCCATGGGAAGCCACAGGAGTCACCTCGCCCTTGTTCCAATTTGTGACGCCTTCACTTCTTAAGGAAGGATTTTTTCAGCTATTGGGCGCTCCTGGGTGACTCTGGCTCCTTTGGGGTTTTTTTTGGCCAGTCTATTTTCAACCAGAGAGTCATTCACGGGCACGAAATCTCTTCCCTGTGTCTGCTCCCTCCTCCTCCACTTACACCACCCAGGAGGCACAGCACTGCCTGGCAGCTTCATCCTGTCTCTTTCCTCTATTTTAAGGCTGAGGATTCTTTTTTTGGAGTGCCAACTTTTCAAGACACTTCGTTTCTTTAAGTGCAGCCTTTCAGATCCCTTCCCCCCACCAGCGTGACCTTACCTCTGGCTGTGTTAAACACACTTGCTTTTCTCCTGCACCGAGTCCTTCCAGTCTGGGTCTCCTCTCCGGTTGCCCCAGTGCCACCTTTGATTACAATTATATAATTACCGCCACGCTGTGCGTTTGATAGCCCCAATGTCCTACTTCTGCAGGCATGCAACTACTTGAAATGATCTCTTAAACAAAAAAAAATAATTCCAAATTGCATAACCACATGGAAAAAAAACTTGAAAGCATGAACTCAGTCCAAGTTCAGTTGGAAAAAAAAGAGAGACCAGACCAATCCATTCACTTCAAAGTCTTCCCTTTTTAAAAACAAACTCTTGCTTGTTGAAGTTACCGGTAACTCTGCTTCACCCTTGCTGAAAGTCATTGTTCAGCCCCTGTGCTTCACTCACACGTTTTAATCTATCAGTTCTTTTATCATCCTTCCCAGCAGGCTGATGGCTGTGCTGAGCAGCAGGGAGCCCAGACCCGGTCCCTGTGGGGAGGCTGCTGCTCAGCGAGGCTCTCCCTTGGGCAGCCCGGTGCTGATAGCTCCCTCCTGGCTGCTCCCAGCCTCAGCTGCCCAGTTCCTCTGAGCATCACACACAGACAGAGCAGGGCACTGCCATCATTAAGTCATAGGTTTAGCGCACCCAAACCTCTATCCAATCCCAGCAGTCCCATTCACAGCCAAAACCTCTGACCCCACCTAACACAGAAACTGGGTTTCGTCAACAGAGCCCATTTCCAGAAAAAAAACCCCACAATGTGGAGTTTGTCATTTAGTGGTGGGAGCAGGAACAGTCTCCTGCTCACCCTGGGACAGAATTTCTTGGTGATAACATTTGGCTTCCCCCTTAGTTTTGGCAAACCCAGCTGTGGTTTGGCCAAGGCACCACCCTCCTGCCCCACACCAAGTCCCTGTGGGTGCTAGCGGTGACCGTGGGGCTTTGGTTACCTGCAGGGTGGGTGCTGAGATGGCTGCTGGGGTGTGCTGATGGACCCTGAGCGGTGTCTCCCTTCTTCACCCCGCAGCTCACCCAGGCCCTCTATTTATGTGCCGCCGCTGGGGTGGCGTCTCCATGATGAAAGAGTGGTGGGGGGAGACGGGGGAGGCGGGGAAGACTCTCCAACAAAAAAGGTGGCTGGGCAGGGCCAGCAAGATGCTTATCTTGCTAGTGGTGTTGGCTTAGTCTGTCTGGCTTAGTCTGTCTGACCACAGGCTAATCCGGCATCTCCCAGACATCTGCAGGTCTGTCATCTCTCCCCACACCCCTCTTCGTAGCCTGTGTTTCTGGAGAGTCAGCATCCCCCTGCGGAAAACAAAATGATTTAAAAGCTCTAGCGAGGCAGCACAGGTAGAGGGTAGCCAGCTCCGGAGCTGTAACGTTCCCCTTCAGGAGCTGGAGGTGGGCATGGACCTTAATCGGGTGATGTTTTATTCCTATCTCCTGCAGCTTCCTGAGGCAGGATAGCCCTCTGATGCCACATGCTTGACACACACAGTTTAAAGCACATCAGGACCTGCGTGACTGTTTTCCTCTGGATTAAGCTGCAGGGAGCCAAAGCCACATGTGTCAGTGGAGGAGGTTTGCGTGGAATTCACGTGTGGGTGTAACACGTGTGCCCTCACCAACGTGGGCAGCCAAAGCTGCCATGGGGGCGTTGTTTCCTTGGTGTGAAAACGTCTCTAGCCTGACATGCTAATGGGCTCCTTGGAAATGTGTCCCCCAACCTTGCGGAGCAACGGGATGAAGAACAGAGACACCTTGCAACAGATGGGACTGTGTAGAGCAGCAAAGGTTTTGGGCATGCAGACCTCACCATGCACACACACATGCAAACCCCCCGGACCAGGAGGTGTTGGGAGAAGACCCTGGGCTGGTGCTGGAGTACTGGGGTCCATCTCCTGCACCGGAGCCAGGTGCTGTGCTCCGGGCGGTAGGACAGGATGCTGCCCAGCCCTCACCCTCCTCCCACTACCCTCTCACCGCTCCTTAAGCCTGAAAATCCCCATTCCTCGGGCAGATATGGGACCCTGGTGCCCTACAGAGCCCAAGAGCACTGAGCTGCACTGAGCATGATGAGCACCCTTAGGTGGCCACCTCTCACCGGATACAAGAACACTGATAAGGTCCCAGTGGCCAGGGAAGGGAAATAACTCGAAAGACCAGTTATCTGGAAGGGGTTGTCACTGCCAGAGGGCAGCCCTGGGGATGCAAGGAGAAGGTGGTGGGTGCAGTGCTGGGCTCTTGGCCCTGCTCCTGCTGCTGCTAATGCTGTGTGTGGGAGCAGGTTTCCAGGTCCTGCATGTATTTCTGCAGGCAAGGCAAACGAAACCTCCTCCCCTGCTTGCTGAGACCCTTTCCACCCTGGAGACCCGCAGGCAGGACAGCAGCAGCCAGTAGCCCCTTCTCATCACTCCGCGCGCTCAACCCAGCACCCCAGGGTGCCAGCTGGGCAGCACTCTGCCCTGGGTGCGTGCTGCAGGGCCCATTCGCATCCTCAGGGTCACCGCCTGTGGCAAACAACATTAGATATAAAAGCAGCNGACCCGCAGGCAGGACAGCAGCAGCCAGTAGCCCTTTCTCATCACCCCGCGCGCTCAACCCAGCACCCCAGGGTGCTGGGTGCGTGCTGCAGGGCCCATCTGCATCCTCAGGGTCATCGCCTGTGGCAAACAACCTTAGATATAAAAGCAGCATCCGTGGCCAAGGCAATGTCACCATGGGATGTGCCCGCTTGGGGCAGGTGGAGAAATCTTGAAATGTCCCAAGGCTGTGCCCAACTTTATTAGTTCCCACACCCAGAGTTAACATACAGAAGCCACTGTAAATATTTGTGGTTACTACGCAGCTGCCTGTCCCGTAGCCTGCCTGCAGATGGGTGCCACTGCCCCACAGCACTGTTGCTGATGCTGCTGGGAGCACTGGGTTTTGGGTTGAGCAGCAGGGGACCCGCAGGCTGCAAAGCGGTTCAGGGCTGCAGAAGCCTGGGCTGTCGTTCTGTGCTGTTATCCCGTCATCTGGAGTTTCAGCTGGTTGTTTTCTGAGAGCTGCTTGGGTTTTGCAGGCCCAGGTGAGCCCACAGCCCCACATGCTGCACGCTGAGCACACCAGGCAGCAGCCAGCTCTGCAAGCAAATTTCCAGTTCAAATGCATCAAATACCATATTAGTTTTTGTCCAAAAATCACCGAATGTTTATGGAACATCTTGTCCATAAAGATATGCCATTTCTGAGAGGACAGCCTATCAGCATGGCCTGTCCCCCACAGCCTTGGTACTGCTGGACCAGAAGGAGAGGTGTCTTAAGCTTCTGTTTGCACACATGCAGACACAGAGGGGAACAGACCTTCCCAGCATGAAGGGAATTATTTCCATGTGCACTTAGAGGGACTGCTTCTGGGTCATGGTGGCAGCAGTCTCCAGGCTTGGGCACATCACCCCCTTGAAGGTGCCCATGTCTCTGGAGCAGCTCAAGGAGTCATCTCACACTTGACCTTAAAACTCACGAGTTGCCTTTGGGACAAGAGCCATCCCATTGGAGCACTCACATAGGAGGTGGAAGACCCTGGGGGCCAGAGGGGAGGGTCCCAACTCCCAGTGAAGGGGAGCTCCCTGCAGAGAGACCTGTCCCCAGTTGTCTGTCTGGTGGAGGCAAATCTCCACTCCTTCTTCTGCAGCCAGGTCTGCTGCACCGGAGGACATACAGCAGTTATGGGCATCAAGAAGGGTTTGATATGCCCCAGGCTTCAAAGCAATCCAGATTCAGACTCAGTTCTAGGCTTCATGGAGTTATGGGGCACTCGAAGACTTATAATTTGAGTTTGGAACACAGGTATGGACTAATATCCTTCAGTTTGCAATAGAGTTGCTGAAATAAATAAAATACAATGAGGTTGAGCTAATCAGTTTTACTTTTTCTGGACAAATATGGTTATTATTGAAGCAAAACCTTGCAGAGGATCTGATAAAGCTTGTGTCACTCAGGAAACAAAAGACAGTGGAGACACTCTTCCTAAATATAAATACTTCAGCATTCTATGATTTAATAAAAGTCTTGTACGAGCTAGACTAGATTGAAGGTCTGGACTAGCCACTTAGCAGCAAGCCAAAATAAAAATTGATTGTTATCCCTTCGGGTAGCTCCCAAGACGTATGGAAAGATTACAAAGCTCTTGTTGTTTTTTGAGAGCAAGTCCCCCAAACCAGATTTCAACAGTGCTTGAGTTTGGTCCCACAGCCCTCCTTTCACATCTGCTTTTATTAATGTCTTTTGCAGCCATGGCAAATGGCTCTTCTGACCTTCATTAGCAGTTCCTGGAATATAATGCTCTGCCTGTAAAATTAAGATCAACCTCACCTCCCACTCTACCCCTCGATAATGAGCTCTCAGGATGCATATTTATGAGTTGACTGTTACAGGACATAGGGATGAGCCATATCCCCTCTCCCACTTACTGTATCGTGAGAATGAGTCTTTACTCCTTGAACAGGTTCAGTTCGCTGCCCACTCCCACGGGACTGTGTGAGACATCCAGTGCCACCAGCTCCCCCAGAGGTGAAGAAGGTGCTTGCCAAAGGCCAGTTGCCACTACAGGACTGATTGTTCCCCACCTGCCCAGCGCCTCGTCCCCCCTGCCTGTCACAGCCCTCAGCTGTCCCATCCCATCCCTCCTGCCCATGACTCCTCACTTTTCACATACCAGGGTGCCAAGTCCCACCTGCTCCTCCAGGGCTCTGCCTCTGTCATGTGCCCCCAGAGGGGGGAAAGAAGAAGCTACCTCCTTGGCCCCCATGGAGCTGGGGGATGAGGAGGAAGGTCTCTGGAAGGTGCTGCAGCCCTCCCTGTTAAGGGTGGAGAGGAGCAGGAGGCTGCAGCCACAACGTGGCTTGCCCCAGGTCCTCCAAAGGGCTGGAGCTTCTCATGGTGGACACAGGCTCCAGCCCTGGTGGGAGCAGAACAGCTGACGGCAGCTACACCATAAGCAGTAGGTACTAGCAGACGGTAGGTAGATACTTCTAGCCAACACATCAAACCTCACACCTGCTAAATTCTGGGCAAAAGCAACCATCCCCTTCCTTTCTCTCCCTCCGTACTACCTCTCCAGCTGTGGGTAGCTTCATGTAACCAAACATGGCTATTAAACACAATTGCTTTAGTTATCTTTTCTTTAGTGGTATTCTGGGTGGCATTTAGTGGACAAACGGTTATTACATTACAATTTTCACCTAGTCATTTTTGAGACACTGTCACAAGCTGGATTAGACCAGACAGCCCCCTTTGGCCGAGTGTGAGCAGCTGGCCCTGCTGGAGGAGCGGAGGTGGGTGCAGCCAAGCTGCTGAACTACTTCTTCTCATTCCTGCTGACGAAGGTGAGGAGGTCCATCGCTGTGACCACACCAAACACCATCTGCTTCATGAAGGAGCTGCCATTCCCATTGACTGTAAGCAGAGAAAATGCTAATTTAATGTGGGGGGGAGGAGGGGAAGAACAGTTCCCCCTCCCCCAGCTGTGCAGATGCTGCTATTCATTTATTAAAAGAAAACTTTAACAGGGACAGCAGCTGCCTCGGCCTTGCTTCGAGAGAAATGATTGATGCAGCCTTGGTCGGGTTACTGGGATCACGTCAGGGAGGCTTCAGCTACAAATAAAGCACCCTTTACTAGAGCAGGAAATTTAATTTCCCAGTTGTTTTTACCCAACCTCTGTTCCAGTCCTGCTTCTATCACCACAAACTTTTCAGGCCAAACTAATGAGACTCTTTAAGAGCAGCAGTGAGACACTTTCTGCTCTGTTCTCGTAACGTCCCGCACCACCATTAATAAAACAGCATTGCAACAATCGCTTTAACTATCTGATAAATGTTTTCTTACATAAAAATAAAACTAGCCACCAGAGCCCAAACACAAGATAAAATGCAAGCTCTGAAGGTGTGGGAAGAAAGTAATAAATAAACGGGTAACTGTGACGGCATTAAAACACCAGCTCTGGAAAAGAAAACGGGTGTTGTTTGAAAACCAGAGCAAGAGGCAATGCGCACAGCTGGCTGACATTTTTTGTTGGGTATCATTTAATTTGCAGATACCATTTAATTTATATTGAAATGTGATACAGAATAGTTTTTTTGCTAGTTTATGACAATATAGCTGGGAACTTCTGCCTGGCATTATTTTTGGTGAGAGGATCAGAAGGATGCATCAAAGGCAGTTTTGAATGACACTTTTGTTTGCAATGTTTTGTGGGAACATGGCTGAATCTGCAAGCCAGCTCTAGAGCTGATGATGCTTTAGAGTGGCAGGCCATGGGGATACAAACAGAGGGGTTGGGATGTTTGTGGACGGTGGATTTTGGAGGCCCCGAGTTCAGCAGGAAGCCCTTTGCCGGTAGTTGATACAGTGCAATATTGCCTGCTGTTTACCATAAGAATGCTTTCCATGTTCAATGTGTAATCCTGTAAAATCAGTATAATTATACTCTTCAGCTTTAATATAGGAGACTTAAACATAGGTCTTCTGACTACTTTTTCATGTTGCTAACATTTTAAACAAAGCAACACCCTTGAGATAAGGCCAAATTTGTACTTCTAAGTTTTACAGTATAATTTGTACTGGAAAGGTGTGTCTGGTAGGATTTGCAGAACAGCACTTTCCACCCTACCTGTTTTTGTCAGAGGAGCAAGAAGGTGTGATCCCTGCTGCCATCAATGTGTCAGCAACCCTTGTGCTAATGTGATCCCACTGCACGTGACCCTACTAAGCCAGTTTGCTTCACTGGACGGCTGTATGTACACTGGTTTGAGAGTAAATGAAAGCTGCTGGTACAGCAGCTCTATTGGACTAATCTAATGGTGCTTCCAAATTGGCAGAACATCTCTGGTCCAGGTAAGGCTCATACACAGGTGCCTCAGGCTGCACACATCAGCATGCATTGTGCCTCCTGACTCATGTGCCCCTGCTACAGGGCTTGCTCAAGGTCCAACACGTTTGTTTTCAGCTTTCTTGACTTACCCTGGGCCTCCAGGGTAGGTAGGTGTTTGATAGCACAAAAGGCCCCTTAGCATATCAGTGTACCCAGATCCCTTGGGGCACACAGGCATAAGGACATCTCTTGGCTGCATCTCCTGGAGGTGGCAAATGGGAACAGGGGTGTTCAGAGAAGATGTCACAGCCTCTGGGCATGCATAGCAGACGGCCTTTAAGCATTGGGATACAGACAGTGTAGTTTGTTCCCTTGTACTTGCACGCCCAAATTACACCTAAGCTCTAACATGCCCAAATGCTCCTTTCAACCTTGCTCTTGGGATACTAATTCTACAGAGATCCCTAACTTCTCACTCTTTCCTCCGTTTCCCACAACCAGGAAGGCAGCGATTCGAATCCAAGGTCAAGAAGCTTGAGTACTGAAGGCCTGAGCGTACAGCTGTGCAGCAAAGGCACTGCACCCCAAGCAGCTACCTACAGTCCACTCTGGCTGTCAGAAGGGACCAAATGAAATCCCATCATTAATATCTTTCCACCCCCAGAAGTTGGTTTCCATGGGAAACCATGAGATGAGATGGATGAGAGGATGGAGCTGCTGGGTGCTTCAGCATCAGCCTTGCATGGGGGAGTAACATAGCTCCCACAACCAGGATCTGGGAAGAGTTCCTGCAGGACACATAAACAGTAGTGTGCTGGTCCCAGGTTCCTGTGGTTAAGGCTTCCACCCTCTCCCCTCATTCTTGTGCTCTCAGGAAAGGAAATGGATGAATAGTTGGCAGTTCTGGGGAAGAAATCCTTCTTGCTGCACATGTGGAGGTTGAGCTGTATCAGTTGAGCTCATACCCAACAAGCTGAGAGTTTCCCTTGCCATTCCCAAACATTTGTGCAAAGCCCATACAGTGCTTCTGCAGATACCTACACTGCATTTGCTCGTGTACAACAATAGCAAAATGGTCGTTCTCCAGGATGCAGGAAAGCTTCCCAAGGCTGTCCTCCAGGCCAATCTAAACAGCACACACACAAAAAGCATTTTATATTTCACTTCACATTTTAAGGACAGTGGTGCAGAGCTTGAATCCTGCCTCTGGCTATAGCTGTGAGTGGGCAGGGTAGCACCCAGCTGGACCAGAATCAGGTGTGCCTCACTCACTAGCACTGTTCTGGGGAGATCACAAAATTTTCATGGTTGGAAAGGACCTCTTAGGTAACCAAGTCCAACCATACACAAAAACACAACCCATACCCTACAGTCTCAGCCACTGCAGCATGCCCTGAAGTGCTGAATCTACATGTTTCTTAAATACCTCTAGGGATGGTGACTCAACCACCTCCCTGGGCAGGCCGTTCCAGTGCTTGACCGCTCTCTCAGTCAACTAATTCTTCCTAATATATGTAGTCTAAACTTCCTCTGCTGCAGCTGCAGACCATTTCCTCTGGTCCTGTCATTATTCACTTGGGAGAAGAGGTCAACACCCACTTCTCTACAACCTCCTTTCAGGTAGTTGTAGAGGGCAAGGAGGTCTCCCCTCAGCTTCCTCTTCTCCAAACTAAACATGCCCAGTTCCCTCAGCCTCTCCTTACAGGACTTGTTCTCTAGACCCTTCACCAGCTTGGTAGCTCTCCTCTGGACGTGCTCCAGCACTTTAATGTCCTTCTTGTAGTGAGGGGCCCAGAACTGAACACAGGACTCACCAGTGCCCAGTACAGAGGTGCCATCACTTTCTCTCTCCTGCTGGCCATGCTGTTCCTGATACATGCCAGGATGCTGTTGGCCTTCTTGGATGCCTGGGCACACTGCTGGCTCAGTTAAGCCGACTGTCCACTAGCAACCTTAGGTCCTTTTCTGCTGGGCAGCTTTCCATCCACTCTGCCCCAAGCCTGGCTGGTGCTGAAATAAAGCACTGTCTCTCCCCAGCCCCTATGGGCCAGTATGAGGTGATGGCTTCACCTCCCCTAAACTACAGTACATTTACCTCACTCCATCTCTGGACCACTGATGGCCATCCAACCCAAGCACCCCTCCCCTGCACATTGACAGGATCTGCCTTGTGTCCTATCATAGTCTGTGCCTGCTGGCTCCAGCCCTGCTGAGCCCTGGCAATGGCTGGTTCTGATTTCAAAGGGTGCTGATTGCCCACCTGGATTAAATCCTCTGACAATGTAAGATTGGGAGTGGAGACTTTGCCCCTGGCATGAAAGCTCCCATGTCTGAACCCCACAGGCTCAGCAGCATTTTTGCAGGTGCCTGTCCTTAATACCAGCTCCATGATGTCACCATGGCCCTCCCCACCTCTCTTCCTTCACTTCTTTATCTTTTTATTGACCTCTTCTCCCAGCTCCCCTCACACTTCAGGGTGATGGTACACCTGTCCCCCTCTCCCCATCCCTGGACAGCAATTGACACCAGCCACAGTCTTAGCAGTACCTTTGAGAACTGGTCGTAGATGACCTTCGTAACAGGGTCTGAGAACTGTGCATTTCCAGCCAGCACTGAGGTAAGGGTGTTGCTGAGGGTCACCATTCCCAAAATAAGTCTGTAAGGGAACCGAAAGTTTTCTGAAAGGTCAGATCTGAGGTAGGGCACATATTTTATGTAGGGGCTAAGCTACTCCCCTTGAAATCAGCGACTAATTTGCTGCTGCCATCACCGGGAGGCATCAGCTTTCACTCATCTGAGCAGGACAAGAAAATCCTTGTCCTCATCAAGCTGTTGGTTTAACAGTAGTTAAAACCTGCTATTGCAATCCAGGACTTAGCAGCTGCTAGAAGGAAAACTTCTGGGTTCTCCAGTTGCTTGTTTGTGTGGGTTTCCCACCCAGTCCTCAACTCTCCTCTGGGCTCCCCTTGCCTGTGTGCTGATCCAACCTGTGCTGATTCTGGCACGCACTGGATTTGGCTTTGACTTTATCTAGCTCACTTACAGGGAGTTTTTTTGACCAATCCTCACAAGGAGGCAGATATTTTAAAAACATGTCACAGAATCCAATACAAGAGACCCATCACTGGATTGGTAAATGGGACTTTCTCTTTAGCTTCATCATGGCTGCTTTTCCTATGTGAATGACCATCTCTGTAATAAGTAAAAATAGTCACCCTGATTCAGCAACAACAGGAGCTTGGTCGTATCCCTTCTCCTGGAGGATCTCAATTGCCTTTTGACAGCTGACTTCTGGGAGGAGAATGAGAGGGGCTGAGAGATTCAGTTTCTGCACCTTGATGCTCCACCACCTGTTGAAAGACAAATGGCAGCACCAAGCTGTTACTCTCTGCTGCACAGCTGTGGGCCTTGCTCAGGGAGGCAAGGCCAGTACAGATGATACCAACCATGCAGAGATATTCTGCCTGCCTGCAAAGCTCATCCCACTCTTATCCACAAAGCAGTAAAGCTATGAGTCCACCACAGCCAGGTCTTGTTGAAGCCAAGCTTTCCTTATGCTCAGCGTTCAAACAACTTCAAAGGCAGGGCTGAGGCCAGCAGTTAGCAAGGTGCTGAGCTCTCCTGAATTCAAGGGAGCTACTGAGGGCTTCACTTCAAGCTTGTGAGTGGGGAGGCCTATCAGTTTCAATTCTTTGGTTTGTATCCTTGGTTCTCAAAATGCAGCATCTGCAGCTCCTCCAGGAGAGAACCCGGCAGAGATGGTGGTGCGACTTACGAAGGACAAGTTATGCTTCTTTGCTAGGGACTACAGACATCTCCAAAATCATCTCAGCCCTTTGTCCTTGCAGAAAAGGCAGGGCAATGCTAGAGGCTGGGAAGGCCAAGATTAAGTCTGACCAGGTATTAATGGCCCTGGAAATGTATTACATTTTTAGGAAATATATTGCAATAACCTTTGGTTATAGTAATTCAAAGGAGCAGGTGACATCACTAATACCTGCTGTCTTTAAAGCAAGACTAGGCACTTAGTAAACAACCAGCATTTACCCAGCCACAGGTCAGCTGCCATCAGCAGTTTGCTTGTGATTCTCTGCCTTGAGGGGACTCTTTCCCCATGGTGTGCAAGAGACAGCTGAGTTGGTCATCTTTTCTGGCCCACGGCTCTGGAAAATGAAAATTTACTACTCTGTTCCCATCTGAAAAGATCTCCAGAGCTGTTTGCTACAGGAGGGACCCATATCCCCGCTGTCCTGATGTTCCTTTGAACATCCGCTGTGGAGTAGAGAGAGGAGGTTTTGAGTGGAGCTGGATGTCTACCTCAACCATACTGCTTAGCAGGGTTTAAGTGGCCTGGACAATGACTGCCATATGGGAGCGGATCAGCAACTTCAGGACAGAAATCACTCCTTTATAGACTTTGAGTGGAGAACTGGGATATCTAACCACTCAAAAGAGAGGAGCTGACATTACAGCCTTCCCAGAGGGAACTAGACTTAACTGCATTTTTTCTAAATACTAAAAGATAATATTTTCCTTTGAAGATAATATTTTCCAGCCTCAGCAAGCTGATTCCCTTAGCACAGTTTATATGGGCGGATGTTGTCTTACCAAGGCTTGTGCTCCTGGACGTCATTTAGGAAACCGTTTTTTATCATCCACTTATCATTCAAAAATTTTGACCTAGAAATCATGAACAAAGAGTGAGTCTGTGACCCTTCCAGAAGAAGTCGTGCTTTGTTTCATGCACTAGACCTCAGCACTGCCCTGGGGCTCCCATGATTTTTGCAGCTGGCTGCTCTTAGCCCCTTTTAAGGTCAACGGGAGCTGCGTGTGCTCAGTAACTCTTAGAAGCATGCCAGCTATTTGCCTTCCTAACTTTAGGCATGCAAGTTCAAAAACTGTAGCTTGACTGATTCCTGCTCCGTGCAGTAAGTCAGTCACAAGAGGAAATAAAACCCAAGTGTCCCAACACCCAGCTCCTGGTGCTCGCCACGGCAGTATGTTATTCCTCTCTGTTGTTAATTTATTATTTTTTTTCCTGACCTGCTTGAGGGAGCTCTGGGCTCACTCTGAATGCAACGCTATCAGACTTATTGGGGTGACTTTCCAGAAACCCACACCACCCGGGCTCAGCAGTACTGAGATCACGTCACCAAAGGGCCCCATGCCCCCAACCTGGGGGATATGCATAGAAGGTGGCAAGAAGACTGTGGAAGCTCCCACCCTGCAGCTGCAAAGCAGGCAAAGAAGCAACGAACTCACATGTAGTTCCTGACAGAGTCAGGCAGGATGACAACACAGCGCTGACCTTCCTTCAGGTCCTTGGCAGCATGCACAGCGACGGACATGGCACTGCCTGAGCTGCCACCTGCATGGGTACCAAGAAGAGATGCAGGCATTGGGGCTGCCCAGGGTATAGGTCTACAGCCTCGATGTGTGGGGCTCTGGCTAATGGCGCAGAGCAGTAGCACCTTGTATGCCAGGGCAGCTAAAAATACTGAGGGTGGGAAGACAATTGGGCCCATAGCCTTGAAGGCTTTATGGTCAGGAAGATGTGGGGACTGAAGGGACGTATTCACATGGTGAGGGAAGTGAAGGGACTTCTGAGGCAACATAAGAGTCACCTTATGAACTTCACAAAACACTTCTTGTGGTGACTGTGGGCAGATCAAGGGCTGAAAATTTCAATAAAGGGATGTTCACACCACTTCTGTCTGCACTGCACCCTTTATTTGAGTGAGCCATGCCAAGTCTAGAGCTTCTGGCTGACATATTTGTCAATCAAAAATGGCTTTAAATGCATTGTGAAGCTGAAAAAACCATAAACATTACATTCATGCTTGGAATACCAGGCCAATGTGATGGGAAGACTTAAATGCCCCCTATGTCCGTGTGCACGCATGTGGTTTGCTGCACGTAGGGAAAGCAGGTCCCTGCTTTACAGAGGCAATTCTTCCACCGGTAGTTCGAGTACTGGAAGTTAAATACATTCCACTGTCTGTGTGCCAATTACACACTGCATTCAAGAGAGCACGTATTTTACTGCAGGTTAATTAGCAGCGGGTCACATTTTTCAAGCAAATGAGGAAAGGCCCTGAAAAATGCAGTTCAGGGAACATGAAGCTATTCACAAATTATGGTTGAGTTCAGCAAGTGGTTTCTGTTGAGACACAGTGACTCTGTGCCTCCTAGGTTAAATTAACATTTAAGTGTTTCATTACAAATGGCCTGGTCTTTTTCAAAACTCTCTGGATGTGAGCACTCAAAACTTTTATCAGCTGTAACTACAAGCCTACATATTGTCTCATACTGGGAGCAAATCTATAGCTATCTACTCAGTGGCAGGGAAGGCTGAAAAATGCTAATGCTGTGCAGAGGCTCTTAGGGTACAAGCAGGGTTTGTCTGTGGGCACCTGTTCATTTTGGAAATCCATTGGGATCACTTACAGCTTGTTGGCACAAGGAGAAATACTCAGTAAGAACATCTTTCAAACTTTCCTGGTCCAAACCTGGCACCTCCAGTGTGGCAACCATTCAACAACAGAGAGTACAGCCTTGCAGAGTTGTTAGTGGAGAGACAGTTTTAGCCCACCTGTCCTTCCCTGAGTCCCATTAATCCTCTCCTCAGCCCCTGTAACACTACACCACAAAGTCAGGCCTGAAGATTCAGTTCCATGTGTAGAAGTGCTCCAGTAAGAGAAGAGTTATTGCTTCTATAATTATTGTAGTCGATGAGTCCGGTCCCAGACCACTGACTCACTGCCACACCTCTGAAGTCTACAGTGACCTACACAACAGCTCGGGGTTTGACCATCCAGCCCTCTTAACCTAGCAGACAGAAAACACAGAGAGCACCTACCCCAAAGCATTTTGGCCCCAAAAGGATGAGTTTTATTAAGAGGAGCAACTGTTGTCTTTGGTACTTACCACACAATAATCCCTCCTCTCTAATCAGCCTGCGAGACATGAGGAACGAGTCTCTGTCGTTGCATTTGTACCACTGATCAACCACCTGAAGAGCAAGCAAGAAGGTTGGTTCCTGGCAATGTTATTTCAGGCTGTTCCAACCCCCTAAGGCATGCCGTGGTGCTGATGTCTACAACATCTGGAAGCCTTGAGCTGCTTTCCACACTTGTTGAAAGCAAATACAGGGTATCCTTGGTCCAGAGGGTGTTTCCTGGCTTGCAGGCACCCACTCCAGCCTTTCCAGCCAGCGCTCTTTCCCTGGAGAGTTAGGGATGTCTGACAGGTCCAAGCTCAGGATGTGAAAGAGGGAATAGTGTTCATGATGTCCCAGGTTAGGATGCACTAATAGTCAAGATTTTGTCAGGCAAAATCAGATCCAACTACAAAAAGAGTTTTGGGTTATTGCAGGTCACAGCTTGAAAGTCATGTACCGACAGCAGGGGTATAGTTAACATCTGAAAGCAGAAAGAATCTGGGATCTGAGGCTGTTGGGGACCTTTCTGAGAACAAGGCCGGGGGAACACAGGCAGCTTGAATTAGGGCTATAAAGCTCTGTGTCTGGTGACAATTGATACACTGAGAAATAACTTGACAAGAAGTGGTACGAGGTTCATGATCTTTTGTCTTACATGGCTTGGATCTTGCCTTCCAGCCCATAAATGGTATGAGGTTTCCACTGTGTGCGTGTGGTGCCTGTGACAGCGAAGGCTCAGGAAAGGCTAGTGTGATGAAGAACAGCCTCACCCCTGACCTCTTCCATGTGATTGTAGTGAGACGGGCACTCTGAACATTGGTGAGGCTGAGCCAAGGTGGCTATTATTATTACTCATGTGCCCCTGTATCTTCCTTCTCCTTGTAGGTCAGTTATAATTAGATTTACTCTTAGAGATGCTGGGGTCTCAATCCTCCCCCAACAGATTGTTCTGCGCTGGGAAGGTATACAAGTAGTCTTAGGGCTGTGCCAGAGCTGGGTGATGGAGCTGGCTACCTCTGAACTTAGGAACAGGCCAGATACAAAACCAAAGATCAGACAGGGACCTCTCATCACATGGCTACTTACCGATCTGTCTAGGACAGTAGGGATAAAGTCATGCCCAATGCCCTCTACTTCGATGGCTGTGGTGTTTGTCCTGTTCATCTCACTGGGCAGAGCGACGATGGAGCCCTCAGGATCTACACCAATGATCTTTGAAGGAAGGAAGTTTTGTTAAACCACAAAGGGAATTCAGAAATAGTCAAACACACAACTCAAAGGACAAATCACCCACAACTATGTTTTCCTTTTCATTGTATTCATTAATATTCCTATCCACTGGCAGCATGAAGAGCTTCCAGGATAAAAGGGTACTGTTTCCTACTGGCCTAGATCCTAGGTAGTGTTCAGCTGCTGCAGAAATGACTGGTGGCTGAAAAAGTTCTCTCTCTCAAGGTGTTTGTCATCACCCCTTTGTCAGAGCTTGCTACTTTCAAAGCTCAGCCCTTGGGATAGTGAGAGTTCTCCTTCATCTGCTTCAGAGCAAAGCCAGCCAGCTAGCTCAAACCTGTGTAAAACTGTGGCTGCAGTCATGCTTTCTGGATCTAGCTGTGCTGGCTGACACTGGCACCTCCCTGGTTGCTTATAGTTTTATATCTGGGCCGAGGTTATCTCCCCCAGCACACAACTTAAGCAGAAATGCTCCACACACAGCCTCAAGCAGTCAGTGCGGTAACCTCATGCTTGGGTCCTCCAGTAGCTGGGTCCACACCACCTCAGTTTGGTGTAGCGGGGAAGGCTCACACGGTAACTGTCAAGACTCTGGTCTACCTTGAAGCACAGGCTCTGCAGAACGAGCACCTATGACCGCTGTGAACTATAAGGCATGGAGGCTTTCGCAACAGCAGATGAGAAGGGCTTGCATAGCCTGCAACCCCCACAGAGCTGCCAGAAGAGGAACTTTCAGCAGCTGGATTAGCCAGGAGCAGTAATGCCGACAGCTGGGCCAGCCACTTCTGCAGGGGAGGTCTGACAGTGTCCTGTAAAGGGCAGGGCACCCTGCAGGGTGGGATTAGTTATGGGGCCTTTGACTGCTAAGGCACTCAGATGGATCTATGTCAAGATGAGAGTAACACCAAATTGCTTCTAACAAAAGCCAAGCTCACTGTGAAAAAAACAAATAGGAGGAGAAAGTAACTATTGGCTCAGGTGAGCTGCGGGGTTAGGCTTGATCAAAAGCACTGGCAGGAAAACCCAGGAGGGTCACAGCTCCCAGTGGGCAGCCCAGCCTCCATCTTACCTTGCACTCTGGGCACTTCTCCTTCAGCTTCCTGGCAACACCAGTGACGGTGCCCCCTGTGCCAGACCCAATCACCACCATGTGGACCTTGCCTGCAGAACACAGAAAAGAGAGGCTTGCAGGCACTCAGCACGGCTTCCAGCACCATCTCCCCTTTATTCAGAGCCCTGCACAGGTGGATAGCCAGTGCTAGAACCCCATGTGCAGAAAGGATAGGTAGGGGTGATGCTAGTGGCCAAAGTGTGGTCCTGTGGAGCAGCTCAGATGAACTTGCAGGATCTGAGCCCAGTTGATCCTGCCTCAGTGCAGGGGGCTGAAGGTGAAATTCCCATCTCCCACTGGTCTCCATGATTTCTGTGTCTTTGGCATCTACTGGCTTAAGGGGGAGGGAGCGTATCTCAGCACTTGGAGCCCTTTCAAATTGCATCACATCGAAGCAAAGCATGCAGGTGAGTAAAACCACCTATCAATAAAGGGCACAACTTTTCGGCTAGTGTTAGCATGCACAATGGAGAGATGGCAGAGCTCTGCTCTGGCACCTAGGTCGATCAGATGTAGCTGCACTGGCATAGGTGAAGTTGTACTAATTTAGGACTGGTAGGAGCAGAATCAGTCAGACCTTCAGGGCCTTATGCTGCAGCTGCATGGCGAGAAGGGGGCTTGTAATTCACTGCTGGCAGCCAGCAGGAGCACATCAAAACATTATAGTGGAGGGAAGGCTGGGACTCTTGTGCCTGTTGCTACCCAACTGCTTTACTGTTACGATAACTGCTCTCCAGTTAAAACCCTTGAGTCCTGTTTACATTTTGCAGTGCTCCCTGTACTAGCAATAAATTTCGCTTTTATCTGTACAGACATGGACTGGGATAGTCCTTTATCCTCCCCCAGCCATCACACTAAATGTCATTAGCCTGTGAAGTTTCAGTCTATTTTGATTTGCAAAAAAGTGTGCTGGACCAGATGCAGCCTACTATGAACCAATAGACTTATACTCCCCAGTGGGGCCTCTTGGGCCATCTTGTTCTGAGCTGACAGGTCACAAAGGTGTTGTAGCCAGTGAGAAATGTGTTCTTCCTCCTTGGGTACAGACTGAATTTGTTAAGCCTCTGCTCTCTTCCTTCAGGCTTTTGGAATGGGAGGCTGTAGCAGAGAAGTATGGCAGGCTTAGGTGGATCTGGAACAGATTACGTGGAGTTGCTACAGTGTGTGTCAGTATTATCAAGGGTGCCCTCATCTACAGAGGGCCTGATGGCCACTTCTAGACATTTAGATCAATAAATGGTGTAAAACCAGCCTCTCAGAAAAGGCTATAGCCCTCCACACGTCCTCAGCACGTAGAAACAAGAACACAGATAGTACCTTCGCACTGCTCCAGGATCTCCTCAGCTGTGGTGTCGTAATGAGCCAGGGGGTTGCTTGGATTTCGGTACTGTTTATTTCAACAGAGAACAGTGCGAGTTACTGTGTGAAGTGTAGGTCAAATACCAAACTAGTAATAGCTTCTGATGAGCTTTACCCAAAGCTTGCAATTGCCATCTCCCCTCCTTGACGAAGGGTGGACTACAACTCAGCAAGGCCAGGTCACAGGTGTTTGTCCTGGTGGTCACTTTGGGACACATTTCTAAGAACATTTGGGATTTGTCTGCACTGGAAGACTAAATGCGCCCACAAATACTCACTCTTTGGCACTTGGTGCCTATTCGTTATGGAGTGGTGTGGCTGTTTCATATGCCTCATTGCCAGGTTTGGTGGGATCTGGTGGGCTTTTTTTTAAAGCCCTAGCAGCTGGAGGCAAGACAGCTTCTCGATATTTTGGCTATTGCTTAGATAGTAGTATTTTAGCCTTTTCTGTTGCCTTGAAAAATTTGAAAACACAGCCCCACAATACTCCTGAAATGCTTAGGAAAAAAAAATAATCCCTCCTTCAAAGCTGTATTAGGAAACTTTTTACAAATATCATATATACATATGTGTGTATATATATATATAATTTGGAGAGCTGCTTTGTCATTTAGGACATTGTGTCTGGCGGTGCAGCAAGTTAGGTGGCTGGGAACCATGGGCAAGAGTAGAGGGATTTACCACAGGGGATGCACAGGAACAGCACTGAAATGTGCAAAGCCCCATGCCACACTTGTAGGGCTAGGCTGCTTCTGAAAAGTGTATTCAGACACTGAGCTCCCTTTTTCTTAAAAGGAAGGAGCCTCCCTAACTTTTCTGTTCCTTCCTGGCTCTAGGGGTGCCTTCCTGCAGTGGAGTGAGACTGGAGGGAGAAGTGCCCCCCTGTACAAGACCCAGTGCTGCAGGAACCACTGGCGTGAATCATCTGTGTTTGCCCTTTGCTGTGTGAGGCTTGTTTTTGAGGCCAGGCATAAATAGTGATTTTTTTTTTAGGTCAAAGTTAAATCTGAAGCAATTTGAGGAGTCTTTGAAGTGTGCAAGACAACCCAGCCTCACCCACATCCAGGCTTTGCCAGAAGTATTACAGGTTTGGAACTGTCCCTTATTTTGTTTCTGACACCACGTGCTTTACAGAGGAGCGATTAAGTTTCAAACACCATAAAACACTGATGAAATCTCCCTCCGTTGCCTGTTTGAACGAAGACCCCAAACACAGGCACACTTGGAGCACATGCCATAAACCATCTTTGGAAAGAGAGTCAGTGGAGGAACAGCGTTTTACCTGGTCCAGGATGTGAGAGTTTGGGATTTCACTTTTCAGCTTCCAGGCAACACGAATGTTGGACTCTGGGGCATCGAAGCGGGTGCATGGGGTCCTCACGATTTCAACACCCAGTGCCTTCAAAATATCGACCTTTGGGAGGGAAGAGAATAGATGTAAAGCATCTGATCTCATGTAGAAATGGTAATCCGAACCTGCAGGCTCATAGCAGTGTCAGATTCCAGAGGAGCTTTGCATGAGGGAGACACTTAACATTTTGGAGATACAATGTCCAATTCTCAGTTATACAATCTCTGACATCCTCCTGGCACCCAGGGCCTCCTGCCTAAAGCTGGCACATGGATTTAAGGCTGGCCTTGTGCCCTGTCCTTCTAGGAGGGCAGGCTGGGGACACAGCAGAAGTAGGTAACACTGTGCTGCAAAGGGACAGAGGGAACTGGGGTAGGGAGCAGGGTGTCCTATGTGATGTGTTCTGAGCCCCTGCATGCAAGGAGGAGGTCTTAAGGCTGTCTTTGTCCCAAGTCACTTCTCTCCCCTCACCAAGCACAGGGAAGGAGCAACTACAAATAAGACCTAGGGTGTCAATCCACTGGGAGATACGGCTTTTGGAGGGAGAGAGGGTGAGAACAGAAGGGTGGGCGAGCGTTGGGGCATCTGGAAAAGAAGCTCATGGTAGCTGGAGGTGGCATCTCATCCAGACTGAGAGTTTAAGTGAGATTTAGGTTGAAATGATGTTGGCGCTTTGGAAAAGGGCTCAGCTGTGCCAAGTCAGGGTCCAGGTCTGGCTTCACTGGCATGAGTTCACCTGAGCAATTTGTGAGACTTTTGGCTTCCCAAGGCAGAGATTACTGCTGTCTCCAGGATGGCAGTTTTACCTGATCATCAGCTCTCATGCAAGTGATTTGACTTCAACCATCTTGAGAAAGCAGCTCAGACAACCGTGCCTCCAGGTTAAAGAAAACCACAGAGACACAGAGAGACCACATGAGACATCAGATGTCAGACGAGGGGTTAGCAGGACCGGCAGCCAAAGCCCAGCACCATCCAGGGTCCCATCCAGCCCTTGCCCTCACAGACAGCAGATGTTGCTCCATTTCTCTGTAGTCATGCACCATCTCTGGCTAATGTGTGACCCCAGCTACACCGCTGATGCTAGATAATCAGCCAGGCCATCACATTTTTCTTTTTCACAAAGAGGAAACCTTTTGAATAACTACAAAGCTATGTCGGTGCATGCGGCGAGGCTCGTTATCCTTTGAAGCAGAGGACACTTCATCTCTAGAAAGGGAGAGGCAGGAACAGACAGGGAGGGAGACATTCCCTGGCTGTGGGGTAATACCATACAGAGCTCTGACCTTTTCCGTGCTCATTTTCTCCGGCAAGACGATGATGCAACGGTAACCTTTCACTGCAGCTACCAGTGCCAGCCCGATCCCTAGGTGGTGGGAAGGAAAGGGAATTGGTTGACAACAGCATTTGGCAAGGCCAACCGAAGTGCATTTCTTCCTATGTTCCTCTCTCCTGCTGGTGAACGTAACCTAGAAATCGTCACTGATGACCCACAGGTGAACTCATATCCTCCATGAGCCTCTAGGGATGTGCCAGGAGCACCAGGAAGCACAGGAGGATACAAGCCAAACTGTCTTATTCCTCTTGCTCCCTGTTAGCGTGGCACAGAGCAAATGGCAAGGCTGGGGAGCACTTTCCTCCCCTCACCGAGGCTCAGGCATCTTCCTTTGCTTTCCAAAACACAGGAGAGAGGAGGTGACTCTGCTTCAGCAGCGCCTTCCCCTCCCCCTCTGATGCTCTTGGCTGGGGGGTGACACAGGCAAAGCTGCACATGTCACCCCGTGGCGAGCAGGCGAAGGGAATCTCTGCTCCAATTTCAGTGGGGGTGATGGATGGAGCCAGCTGCTCCCCGGCTGATGGAGGAAGGTGAGCCTGGAGCAGGGTGTCCCCTGTGAGAGGCTCTGGATAACTGGAGCCACCCCCAACTGCCCCAGGGTGAACAGTGAGCCAGGGGCACACAGCTTCCCTCACCCCCACATCTCGGGGTGGGGTGGCCAAGGAAAGGAGGGGGGAAGGTGGCTGGCTCTGGGGTGTGTGCAGCAAACAGGCTGGGAAGGAGAAAAATTCTGAGAAACGAGCTCCACTCTGCATGGCTAGTGAGGGAGAGGCAGGGAGCGCAGCAAGGGACACAGCTCTGGCCAGAGCAACTGGACACCCTTCGCTGTGTCTTCTCTCAGGCAAGCACACGAGGTACACACACCCCTGACAGTGGGGCAGGGAGCAGCAAAGGGCCATGGAGACTTGCACCGAGGGTCCTGTGCAGGCTGCAAAATATAGGGGAGGCTTGTGTGTTGTCCCCTCTCATCTGGTACCCCACCATAATCTAATGCCTGAGCAGGATGACAGTGACCAGGAAAAAAACCAGATGATTTATCTGCTAGCCTGTTAGGAAAACCCTCTCTGGAAAACTCTGAATATTCAACAACTTCCCAGCCTGAAAGCACCTGGGGTTGCCCCAGCTTCTGAGGCTGTTTGCTTTGCCATGAGCTAACTGGCCGGGTAACCATGCATGGGAGTGGGACCCTCGCAGGCCCTCAGGAATTTCAGGTACTTCAGCATCCCAGGATGCCTATGGTCCTTGGGACAGGAGCCAAAGGGAGGATAGAGCCAGAGCCACGGGGGCCCCAAGCTGACCTTGTAACTGCAAGTGCAAGAGCTCCTCAAATCCCTGCCCTTCTTGCATCTCGTCAGAGATGCCACCCTGCCAAGTACCCTGGCAGAGGGAGCATCCCTGCCTTTCCCACCTGTGTTTCCTGAAGTAGCTTCAATCAGTGTGTCTCCTGGTTTTATAATCCCAGCTCTCTCTGCATCTTCCACCATCCTCAGGCTGATGCGGTCCTTCACACTGCCCCCGGCATTGAAGTACTCACATTTTGCCACTGGAAATAAGAGGTGAGGTTCTGTCAGGGACAACCTGCAGTGGGGAGCACAAAGCTTCCCCACAGCCTCCAGCTCCCTGTTCCCTCAGATCTTGCTGTAGTCACTTGAGGACATCCGTTCCTCCTCTGCGGGACGGTCCTTTGCTCAGGGGAGCACATCATCAACTGCTTACAGGGTACTGCAAATTGTCATAGGACTACCCATGATCATACACGACCATAGTCTATTTTTTCCCCATATTTCATCTACATGCAGTACCCTGAAGGCAGTAGGAAGGACTGGTAACCCCAAGATGGTTTTGAAATCAATTGGACATACACTGATTTCTGGCTGGAAGGTCCCACACTGGTATGACACATCTTTCTGCCCTGCCTTGCAGACTCTTCTCTGAGCAGGGCTCTGTCAGTGTTAACAGCAGGGTCTCACAATCTTTCCTGGGGCATGGCAGTTATTATTAGGTACCTAAAAAGGTGCCCTTCTGTAGGGGCAATCTGTAGTTCTGAATGGGGTACCATAAAGAACAACACACAATAGAAACGATACTTTCAAGTGGCAACCAAAATTATCATTTCTCCACTGAGCTGCCCAAAACCTCAAGTAACAAAGATTTTCCAATGTATGCACAAACTGCAAGGCCCACCTCGGTTCCTAATCAGACCCTCTACACCACTAACGCTTCCAGCAGGACCCTTCTCACCAAGGTTTATGTGGCTACATCTGAACTGATGGCACTGAGCTGTATTTTACAGACAGCAGGGATAAAAGGGTGTTTTCAGGGTGTCGTTTACTTCATCCAAGCAGAGAAACATACTTCAGACCTACAGCAAAACCTGACACCTAAGAAGCCAGAAGCAAAAAAAATCTAGTGCTCATCATTCCGTTTTACAATGCAAAACTGCCAAAACTTCAGGTACACAGAGATCTCTGGAGGAATAGAGATTACAAGGTCATCGTGTCTAACCATAACTGCTTCCTCAACGTGGCAGTGCTGCAAGTTTTCCTATATTTGCTCTGTAAGAGGCTCTGTGCTGCTCTGCAGGAGGACCATGCAGCTGCTCTGCCTTCTGGCTCTCCTTCCTCTCCTTCGCCAGGGGAGGGAGACACCATCCCAGCAAACAGGCTCTTCCCAATTCCTTCGCTGCTGTTTGCACCAAATCCTCCCACTCCTCTTAGGTGCTTTCCCCTGCAAGACATCTCCCAAGGGACAGACTGCTTCAGAGTATGACCAGACATTGTAGAGCTGTCCTCCTGCCTCTGCCACCTCTGTTCCATGATCCCTTACAGTCCCCTGAAGTCTCATTAGGGGGAAGCGAGAGGTGGTGCAACGTGGGGGTTGCAGGGTTAGGGGCCTGAGGATCCCAGATCCTGGGGAAGGATGTGGTTGAAGAGCACAGCACACTCCATGTGGTCGAGTGCCCAGTGGAGGCTGGCTACCCTGTGGATTCCCTGATGCCACATAGGACTACAAGGCCCCCTTGTGCCCTCTTACCCAGCTATGGTCATGAATCTTGCTGCTTCTGTGACATCTTCCTTCTGCCTAATTTGGCTGAAATTACTTAATAGGGTTAAAAGTTACAGGAAGGGAACTGAAAAGTCCATACACGCAGAGACAGCCTAATCGTATCATCCTTATGTCTGTACGGGACTAAGCTAAAACCAAACATTATGTGAGATACCGCCATGCCCTTGGAGGGGAAGATTTAGATCATTCTGGAAAACCTGGCCCCACAGCCAGCACCTTGGCCTGGCTTTTAGCACCAGGGTCTGCCATGTGTGCTGCTGATCAATCCAGCTGTGTGCAGCTGCTGCTGCTCTGCTTGGAGCTGCGTTTTGTGAAGGTCTCCAAGGGAGGCTATTGCTGTCCCCAGGACAGTGACACAGCAGCACCTGGCTGGGCTCTAGCTGACCAGGTGGAGATGATGGCACCGCAGAGCAGAGTTCCCCCTGCATGGGAGCTTTGCCTGGTGGCTAGGGGCTATGCTGGCCTGTATCTCCCACAGCCAAAGCTGCTTCCTCTGCCTAGGCAGGCTGCAGGAGGAGCCCTGATATGCCCTTCACCCCATCCCAGATGCCACATTTTGGGAAGGATGGCCGGTCTCTCCTGTGGATGCCATGTGCTACCTTGGGTGCTGCAAGATCCCTGCCTATTACCAGGATGTCATCCACCCATCCTCAAATTCAGCCCAGCTCTGTTCTGAGGCTATGCTGCAGTTATCTGGGAGGAGAGACACCTCCACTACCTTTACCACCCTTCTCAGCAGCTTGAGATCATCCTGTTGGTCTGACAAATAGCTGTAGTGTAATCTAATATGCAGGAGTACCCAGCAAGTGACACATCTGGCCCTCTCCATCTCAGCTTGCTCTCCACAGATCTTCTGGAGTCCCCCTCTACCACTGCCCTTCACCCTCACCTCACAGCAAAGAAAAACCTGGTAGAAAGGGGACACTCACAGAGATCACACTTGAGCCCATAGGACTTCCCAATCTTGTTGACTCGGACCATTGGGGTGCAGCCAATTTTCTTCAGGATGTTGGGCAAGATCTTTGTTTCTTCTGGCCTGAAATAATGCAGAACAAAAAAAAAAAAAGGAATATGTCAGATCAAAGTGACTGTTATGCAATGTGAAACAAGATAAAATCTGAGTGAGATTTCAGCAATTTCAGCAAGATCACTGGGAGACACCCAAACTCCAAGAAAAAAGGTCCCCGTTGACAAATTAAGGCAACAGGAGCTACTTAGGATTTTCCATCACTCTTACGATGAGTAATTAATCCTTTGCATAAAAAATAACGTAATTAATATTCAGGGATGTTCTGAAATATCTTGTTTTGGAAGGCCCTAGGCCAGACTTATAACTAAGTGAAGTGATAACAGCTGACAAGCCTTGGGATTTTATATGAGAAAGCCAGAAGTCCACACACAACACAAGGCTCATCATCTTTCTTCCATCTTACCTGGCACCACCTCTGCTTTTCGTATTTTCAGCTGTTTCTGAACCAACTGTTGCTTGCCTGGCCAGGACTCTCAGACTTGCAAGGATGGCTCTAAGCCACTAGAAAGGCCCAGGCAACAGAGGATTCTGGAGCTTTTTTTGCAAATAATTACTCTGAGATCTCAAATCATTGCAGTCCAGGCACCCAGTTTTACTGGTTTCTGTCAGATTCTGGCAAAAACCAAGAACCACGTCACAGCGATTGCAGCCAGAATGAGAGAGATTTGTTTGACCAACATGCGACTTGAACTCATCTCGCCATGCAGCCAGGGAACTTGTAACTTTGAACTTTTTAAAACATGGAAGAAAAAAGATTGATGAGGGTTGTATTTACTGGAGCCACAAACATACTGCCCCTTGTTGACAGCCAGCAAGTCTCACCCTGAGTGGGGTGACAAAGCCCCACTCCCTCACTGCTTGGCTCTCCTTTGCACAGCTCTTGCCTACTAACATCCACTGAACCTTGAGCCTGTTATCCTTGTCTGCTATCACAGCCAGGCAGATGGCTGTCTGCTGACAGAAAGTCCATATGGTGCGGGGATGACATGCTGATCTACTTAAAGTCACACACACCTCCCTCTAGCTTTTGCAAGCATGATATAAACACTTCTTGCTTTGCAAGAGAACAGGGGTAGATGTTTAGTGCAAGACTTTACTCCCAGAAGGAGCCAGCCACCTTACATCTCAAGCACAGAACCGATGAAGTATTACCTGTGTGCTGTTACCTCTCCCTCTGTGGAAAGTGTTACCTTGTTTTCACAACCTCTACTGATGCTGGTAAATGTGAAGCAGTAACTCAATAAATGAGCTTCCCCCACAGCTGCAGCCATTTTCCATCTGCTCTAAAAGCCACCAAACTGCCCAGGGATTTCAGTGGCCCCAAGGCATGGCACAAGGAAACTCCAGCTCCTTTCAGGCTGTGTTTAACTGGCTTTCAGGAGAGTGACCTGTGTATTACATTACACATCTAGATTGCAGGAAGTCATCTGGAGAGAAGAAACCAAGGCCCTTTATTTATGTTCTGCCAGCAATTGTGGCAAACAAGATGCCACAACTGCCCTGTCAACTCCAGCAAGGCATGATGTGGCACGGCAGGGTGCCATGTGGCTCTGGGGTCTGGAGTGGTGGAGCCTGCCAAGGGGACGGGGAAGGAGAAGGTGCACAGAAGACTCTGTGCTGCCTTGCATGCTGGGATGAGCCTTGCCAGGAGGGTGAAGGTGGGAACCAGAAAGAGGACTGCCCTGTTGTATTGCTGCTGGCCATAGTGACTGTCTCTCCAAAAGAATAGCCTTTCTCTCGCTCTAGGGCAAATTTTCTGCAGTTTCTATCAAAATCCTTTCCTAATTACTACTGTATTTTACTACAAAAATAATGTGAGCACACTCAGCTTCCTTCCCCAGCTTCATGAGCTCTGTGCAGGGGCCTGAAAGCAGCAGGTGTGTTGGGATACAGGGATCTGTGGCAAATGCCCTTGGTGCTCATAAGAGATGTGGTGGGACACTCCTGTCCTGCAACTGCTGGTGTACGTTTGGGATCACAGTGGACAAGCATGTTTTTTCTCCAGGATTTCTGCTTTTACTCGTGACATGCTATTCTATAAGATGTCCAGGGGAAAACCAGTCTTGGCAAACCAAGTGATTCTTGTTGAGGCTATAGCGGGTCAGAATTATCTCAAGGACTGTCAGAACCAGTCTACCTCTGTGTCTTTGGGAAAAAATAAATAATTAATATTCCTAATTAGAATAACAACTTGTCTTCTCCCTCCCCCCTCATCCTCTGCTTCTACCTCAAAACTCAGTCGGCTTCACATGAGAATCTCAGAAAGTCCAGAGACTTTTGCCATATCAGCTGCCAGCTGTGGTTTACCCAGAGCCAACAACCAACCCTCCTCCACACACTGCTGCAAAGTAAAAGAAAGAATGTCATGTGTCCCAGCATATTTTCTTCACTGCTTTACAATGGGTTATATTTCATCCCAACTCCTCCTTCGCAGAACAGGCCTGGGGGCTGTTTTGGGCCTCACACACCCCAGTGGCTGTGCTCTGGCCGTGTCCTGCCTGGCGTGCTGTACAAAGCTCCCCCGGCTGGCTCCCAGCTGGCAGACGTCCACACAGAGCAGTGCCGCACCTCCCACGGGCTCCAGTTCCTCGCACGCTGAAGCTGAATTCATGTTTTACATCTTTGGCACAGCAGGGTTGTGTCTGCAGTTCCCCTGACATTTATAGGACAGCCTTATCTTTAATAGCTTGTCTGGGTCTGGTTTGCCGGGCCATTAAAGCACCTCTTGTCAAGTCTAGTCTGGGCACTTTGGCAGGCTTACCTCACCCTGGGAGGCAACCAGCTGCTGTGAGGACAAGAACTGCTCATAGCAATCACTTTGCCTTTCGCTGCACTCTTTGGTCACTTTCACAGAGTGGGCAACATTCGCATGGGTCATTTTCTAGTTATTTAAAAGTCCAGGCCATGATAATCAACCTAGTCACAACCTTGGGCAACCTGGTCTAGCGGTAGGTGTCCCTGCCCATGGCAGGGGACTTGGAACTACATGATCTTTAAGGTCTCATCCAGCCCGAACCATTCTACGATACAATTCTATGAATCTGTTTTTATTAAGGTCTCTTGGCCATCAGTGAAGACATTACTAGTATTTAGATATCTTCTTACGCACAACCTCAGACTGTTTGAATGAACAAGAGTAGCTGAGCCGCAGCCCGTTGACTGATGACCACATGGTTGTCACTGTGCTGTACAACCAGATGGGTGCTACAGCTTCAGGGTGGATGCTGCGTGCACTACACTAGGGGCAGGAGGGCCATTACTGGATGTTCCCGAGTGCCTGGCAGTTGGGAGTGTGCCTTCACTCATACGGTGCAACACCAGACTTCATGGAGTCCACTCTGCAGAATGGTACGAGTCCCTGGTTGAAATCTATCTCTAATAATATGTTAATCTTAATTTTTCTAAAATGAGATGCCCCAAATTAGCTGATGCTTTCAAATGTGTGCTGGAAAACACAGAGGTGAGTCTCAAGCTGGCCACATCTTTCTGCAAGATTACAGGGAGTGAGAAAGTTCTTCCCGGAGAGGAGATACTAGGTGGGTTTATGCCTTTCAGAAAATAAAGCATCATTAGACATAACGCATTGTTAAACTACTGGCTTCTGGTCATGACCATTCTTGTGTAACAACAGTATTTCATCTTCAGAAAAAGATACTGAGCTGTCTGCGCTCTGAAATAACCAGCATAAGAGAATTACTTACAAGGGAACACAGGAGTGTGGAGACTTGGTGGCAGGCGTTGCAGCTGTCCATGTACACTTACTGGGCAAGTTGGGAAGAACCCACGTGCTGTCGGCTTGGCTTTCCTGACTTCCCACGCAACTGCCATTCATGAACAGGCACGTCTTGGTCAGCTCCTGGGTTGTGGAAATAAGAGACCCAGAGTCACCCGGGAGGAAAAACAGATGGATGGGCACCTGAGCAATAATTGCCAAAGGCAAGAAATGACACGTGGGTGTGCAGGCAGGGTGGCAAGCCTGCATGGGGCATCCTTACTGGCGTTGCAAAAACTGGCGTTGCAAAAACAGATGCATATAATTGCTCTTTTACTCTAGTATACTAGACCACATACATGATAAACCATCATCTTTCCATCATCTCCAGTAAATCTTTCCCTGCCCTAATGTACATTGAAGCGTGCCCTCCACTAGAAAATCTGGTGCTTTGTGTTTCATTATTTGGTCAGGAGCAGTATTTTTCACCCTAGCAGTGAAGAAACTGCAGATAAGTCTATCCAGCAATAATTTGAGAATACTTATGTGGTGGTTACGGGCCTCAAAGGGCCAGAGGACACCTGTACTCTGGCATTTGAGTGTAATAAAAGTGAAAAAAGAGAACTGGTAGAAGTAAAACGTCAGCGAAGGGCAGCAAAGGTGCTCAGGGGTACGGAGCAAGTTCCACAGTAAAATAGCTTAAGTAGAGGAGGATTCATCAAATCGGTAAAGATACAAGTGGCTGGTGGTGAGAGGGGGCTGTAAATCCAGTGGGGACTGGAGAAGGTGACAGAGAAACACTTTTTTGTTTCTCAGAATCAAATAATAAGGCAAAATGAAATTATCAGGAACAACTATATGAACAGAGCAGGTAAAAGTGAAAGCAAAGAAGGGGTGGACAAGTTTGCAAAGGTCAATTTTGTTAGTGGCTTTTAAACACACTGGCCCTAATGGTATCTGTGCTCTGCAGCTATGGTAATTTGCTGTGCTGGCTTCTCTGTGTGGCTGGTGCATATACAGCGAAAAGGAGGAGGCTGGTTTTATAGTTTATTCTCACCATCTGGTACTGACCAATAGTAGAAACAAGGGTTACATGGAGCTTTGGTGTCACCCTCTCTGATGTGATCCTCTCTGCAATTCATTAGCCACCCTTTTGTGCTAAGGACACCAGCTGCATGGAGAAAAGACAAGTGATTTTGGTAATTGTTCACTGAAGGAATTTACCTCGATTCAGTCTTTGTTGGATAAGGGGACCTTGCAGTTCAGTAGGGTCATGGTTGGAGACTTGTGTCTTATTTTGATGATGTCCCTGCACGTGGAATGGGGGTTGAAACTTGGTGATCTTTAAGGTTCCTTCCAACTCTAACCAATTCTACGATAAAAGTTGACATTAACTTGCTTGCTGTAGTGTAGCCTGCCCTATCTTCCTACACTACTGTGGCAGGGCATTTTGCTTTTAGAGCAAGTGTAGTGCTCATGTTAATTTTACTGTAGTAGAAATTCGGAAGGCCCTGATGTTGGACCTTCCTTCTACATTTAACTTCAGGTTGAGAACACAGACGTAATTTTGAAATTTAATAGAACCAAACCAGTGACACGAAGAAGAACTATCTCATTTCTAAACACAGAGGACTGCCTGCAGAAGAACCAGGCCTGCTGCCATGTGGAGGGGAGGGGATGTGTGAAATCCACCCAAGCTCCTGTCCTGGGGAGGGAATTCAGGCAGCTGACAGGAGGATGCTGGATCCAACATCTGCAGCATCAATAGCAGAGACCAACAGTTCCAAAGAGCATCATCTTCATCCCAAGCTATAAAGCCACCACGCTGCCCCTTCTGGACATCTGGGCTGCCTGCAATGCCTGTGAAGCCCAGCTGACTCACAACGGCCAGGCAAACAGCCAACATGCTGTTATGGCTGGGTTCTGATTATCTAATTCATTTGTAGCTTGACACGTGAGCCCAAGCCAAGCCTTAATTACCATTTCTGCCATCCTCCTTCTGCTTGATTGCTTGCTTCACCCCTTTGGCAGGAAGTTCTTTGAAGCAGGTTGGCAGGACTACCTGAGGTCAGCGCTGTGCTTTCCCAGTGCTTTTCCACTCTGGCTGGGAGGATGGAGCTGCAGTTCACTCCCTGCGTGTTGGGCTGTCCCTGAAACACAGAAGTACACCACACCCTTAGTCTAGCCATAGCAGAAGGATGAAATGGCCTGTGGCATGTGGCTGAGCTTTCTTCTAAGCCAGAGGACCTAGGACATCTCTAAGATGGAGGTCAACAACTTCATGTCAATACCTGGCCCCGTGACTGAAGCTTGAAGCAGGATGTTGGGCAAGGGACACCGGGCCACTGCCACATCAGCTGTTGAGACATATTTTTCTCCTCCAGAGACACCAAACCCAGCCCCACAAAGCAGCAAGAAACCACAAGAGTGCAGGGCAGTCACACCAAAATGTCTTGGACCACCTGCAGCTGGTCCGAAAACAACTCTCCCGGCAAATTTTGCCTCCTGGCACTCTTCCCCTGCACTGCAAAACCTGCTGCTTCTTAGGAGGGATTAAAGGCAGGGGAAAAAAAAAAGTTCCTTTCCTTGCAAGCCAGGATTTGTGCTGGCCTTGAGTGTAACTCTCCAAGCAAATCCTTGTTTACCTAATGAATTAACTGGGAAGGAGCAAAAGTCATTGGTGGGTAAAGAAGCGATAAGCTGCAGTGTGTCAGAGGCAGTTAGCGTGCTTTCACAACAGAGGTCACCAGTTACCAACCAAAATGTTGGCAAACTAAATTTTAAGAGGTTTGTGGTTTTTTTTTTTTCCCTGGTGATATCCATCTCCACTATTTTGTGGTGGGGTGGAAAGAGAGGAGAGGCAGGCGGCTGAAATTATTAGGGCTGCTTTTACCCATTTTTCCCACTTTGCTGGCCCGTGGCTCCCTGCCCCGCTGGATGCAGGCCCCAAGGGAGGCCGGCAATGGTGGTGGAGCCCCGTATAAGCCCTCTCTCCCCTCCAGCCCCAGCTGTGTGAGCACGCTGCCTCTGCCCCATCGTTTCTCGTGGGGCAGCTGTGGGAGCGATGTTAAGCTGCAGAGATTGCCAGAGAGAGCTCAATGCCGCTGGTGTCTCCCTCCTTCAGTTTGCACCCCCACTTTAGGGCAGCCACCCCAGAGCCACTTTATGTCTTAGCTGAGCAGGTGGGGAGCTGACTCCATGGGTCTGGCTGTGGGGACAGCCACCTGCCAAGCCCTGGGTGCAAGTGGGCAACCTCCCCAGTGGCTCAGGAGTGCCCAATGGCCCTCGGGAATCCAGCTGGGAATGGCAGCATCCCAGCACCTCCCTGGCCAACACCGAAAAGTGCCACAGGCTCCAGAGTAATCCCTGCCAGGAGCAGCCAGCCCGGCCCGAAAGCCAGTGCTGGAGGCAGCATGCCATGATGAGGCGGCTGGTGCAGGAAGACTTTATGGAAGGAAGAGCATTACTAGCTTTCCACCTTTTAAAATAGGGATGAATTCTGTTCACTGTGTTCAGCTCCCTTAAGATCTGATATTAAAAAAGTGGCAAGAATGGGGTTTTCATTCTTTTGCTCAACCAAAGGGGATAGAGATGCAGTTTCTAGAGGCCCAGAGAATGAAGGAACAAGACTTGGCCCTTGACTAGACTATGATCTACATTCCTCACTGCTGGAGGATCTCTTGTATATCTCCTCAAGAGTTGGTTAATTCATGGCATGGTGCCATAGGACTGCACAGATGTCCTTCCAGTTACAGATGACTCTGAAACCACTGCATAGCTCTGCCCAGCATTGGATTCATAATTAAATTAAGATATGTCTAAAACCACTATGGTTCTGAAGGTAACCTTAAGAACTGCCTCACGTATACAACCCCAACATTGTCTATGCAAGACAGCAGACAACCTGTAAGGAGAACAAAGGATAGGAAGAATCAGATCTTTTGGAGGCCTTGAGAGGACACGAGTGAGCTGCTCCCCTAATGAGAGTCTCAGCAGTCACAGCCATCACACAAGCTGGGTGGCAAGTGCCAGCAGAAAAGGGCATGGGGCCACTGTGGACAGTCTGGCTGCAGCCAAGGATAGCTGAGAGGAGCAATGTCCAGTGCAAACATCTCCCCGTGCCACCTCCAGTGTAATTTCAAGTCACCTTATAACACAAAGCAAAGACATGTCCTCCCTTGATTAGCAAAGTTCTTACCTATATCCCAATACACCTCCTAACCTGTGCCTGAAGCGTCAGCTATCAGCTGATCAGCTGTCAAACACGTGACCTATTACAGGTGCCCTGCAATGGCCCAGTTACTCTCTTCTGAATAGAGAAGCTTAGGACAGCACAAGGTTGGGCAAAGGATAAATGGAAATATCCACTGGAGCTGGGAGGCAAGCCAAGAGACCGAGCATGCTAACATGCAATTCTGTAGCTGCTGTCACTTACTGCAAATGTATGACAAAGAACATAACCTAATAATTGCAATCTCCTATCTGCAAAGTACTCTATCAACATTAGCCTATCAGACTGCACTGATAACTTCAAAAGGAAGAAAATCAAGACATTCATTAAGTAGACTGAGAGAAAAAAAACAAACTCAGCAGGGCAGAGAGTTGCCTTGCCCCATTCAAAGCAAAATGCTATCTTCTTGCGTTATTTTAAAGAAATGGTATTGCTTTCTCTGAGCAAGAGAAATGCAACATCAGTTTCACAGAATGATGGAGTGACCCCAGGCTGGAAGGAGCCTTGGGAGGTCCCCAGTCCAGCCTCCTGCCCCAAGCTGGGTCAGCACTAAGTTCAGTCCAAGCTGCTCAGGGTTTTTTCCTCTTGGGTTTGGAAAACCTCCAAGGATGGAGACTGCACAAGCTCTCCAGGAAACCCACTCCACCGCTTGACTGACCTTGTAGCATAAAGCTAGAGCCTCCCCAGTTTTCAGATTTGCTCAGATCTTGCTGAAAAAAGCACAGACTCTCTTTGGATCAGAGTCAATCTTTGAGCAGGCTGAGAAGCAGAGGCTACCTGATTCCTCCTCTTTCCTCAAGCCTCTCCATGATAACGAGATTACCTGGTTAGTAGGCACGGCTCCCATGCAGTCTGCCTCTAGGAAAGCAGCGTGTTTGGTAATAGATAAGCCATACTTACCACCTTCAATGTATCAGCTGAGCACCTTCTCTGCGCTCCAGCTCTGAGCTTATATGTGCCGGGTGGCAGGGGACACCAATGAGCAGCAGTAACCGCTCTGCAGAGGAATTCTGATTGGGTCCTGCCCCACACCTAATTATGCCCAGCACCTGATTGCTCTCCCAGAGTAAATGATTGGGGTATAAAAAAAGATAAGCAATTTATTGTTCATTTTATTTCATACTTATCTTCAGAAGTGCTCTCAACCTATCCCCAGCAATTCTGTATTGGTTTAGACTCTCATTTCTGATCTGATTTCGTGTCTCATGGTTAACCTGCTGCTTAAACCCGGCTTGTCTGCGTCAGCATGTGCCTCGCTGAATTAGGCATAAGCAATGACAGAAATGACATATTATGTTAGGTGGTGTCTGATATGGACTCTTTGACTCCTCTGGGCACCTAGGGTTAGTCTCCACATCGCCTCCAGACCTAAACCTCTTTACCATGCTAGTTCCCGCTCCTCGTGCAACTGCTTTACTAATAAATCAGCCAAGAGAAGTGAACAGCTTCGGCTCCGCGGTGATTCCCAAAGGCTGGCTGGGCGATTTGCAAATTACTTGAGTGCAGACTTACTGGAAGAAGAAAAGGCTGTGGGAATCTCACCCCCTCCTTTCCCCGCTCCTTCACACAGAGGGGGCAGTGCACAGAGCCGCCTGGCCCGGGCTGGCACCGTGCTCCCCCAAAACACAGTCGCAAAGGAAACTTCACTGCTATTCAGACAATCAGGCAAGAATAAGGCTTATTGGAATGCTTAGTTTGGAATTAAACCTTTCAAAGACAGAACTGTTGTAGGTATTAGCACAGGAATGACATTACCTTTGGTGTTTTTGCAATAGACGACCTCTCTGGAAAACATTGCCAGAGGTAATCCATCGTAGAAAAATCTTGTGGGCTATCTGATGTGACGTAGAGCATGCAGGTCTCTCGTAAAGAAGCTGCAAATAACCCTAACCCCAGCAAGAATTGTGTTTTCTGGGTATTGCAGTTACAGAATAACCCAGCCACCCCTTCCTGGCCACCTCCTGAAGCAGCGCCGGCTCCAAGTGTAGTCATTAAAAAATAAGATTCTGACCCTCTGTGACCAAACTGGAAGAAACGGTAATCTTTTCAACCTAGAAGAAAACAGAGATTGGAATGGGCATCTAGAGGGATAGAAGGTAATTTTGAAACAAAACATTTGGTTTAGAGAATTTTTTTTTTTAATGAAATTTTTTCTTTAAAAAAAGGTTTAAATGGCAAGTTTGGGCACATTGAAAAAAAAAATCCCCCTATGTCTCCTTTTTTGGGCAAGGTAGAAGTTACGTCTGATCAGAATGCTCAAGTAATTTGCCCCAAACCACTGCCATGCCTGAGCTGCTACATGGTCTGACTCTGCTGAGCATCACCAGCCCTGTGGGCATGCATTCACCCTGGCAGGCATTTTGACTTGGGTTTTCCTGCTTTGTCTGTGCCTGGGTTAGGAGCAGAAGAGGAGCTGGACGGCGGAGGGCTGGCTGGGGTCTGCATTGGCACCCTTGTGGTGCTTCCACTCCACAGACACAGCAGGGCACGTCACAGTCCCTGTACGTAATAAAAATGTGGCCCCTGTGTACAGCACAGGGTCCTGTTGGAGCAGGTCCAGAGGAGGGCTGTGAAGATGATCAGAGGGCTGGAGCACTGCCCCTCTGAAGATGGACCAAGAGAGTTGGCGTTCAGCCTGGAGAAGGCTCCGGGGAGATCTTATAGCAGCCTTCCAGTGCCTGAAGGGAGCTTACAGGAGAGCAGGAGAGGGACTCCTTGTCAGGAAGTGTAATGATAGGACAAGGGGTAACCGTTTTAAACTGGAAGAGGGAAGATTTAAATTAGATATCAGGAAGAAATTCTTTTCTGTGAGGGTGGTGAGGCACTGGAACAGGTTGCCCAAAGAAGTTGTGGATGCCCCATCCCTGGAAGTGTTCAAGGCCAGGCTGGATGGGGCTTTGAACAACCTGCTCTAATGTGAGGTGTCCCTGCCCACGGCAGGGGGGTTGGAATTCGATAATCTTTAAGGTCCCTTCCAAGCCCAACCATTCTATGATTCTAATATTACCTTGCTGTTCTGTGGTGCTTGTGTTTAAACATCACTAAACTGAAAAAAACATGAGGGCGCATGGCATAGCTGTTTATTCCACAGCAGGCTCGCACCACCCTGCCCTTTATCTGAGGGTTACCTTGCAGCTTTTACCCTGCAGGATCCTGCTGACTAGCTGGCAGTGTCCTCGGGCTGGGAAGCAACAACCGGACAGAACTGGCCAGCCAGCCATAAAAAAAAGTAGGGGGAGGCAATGGGAGTGAGGGAAGAGGCTGAGAGCACTGGGATGACTCTTGGCTCTATCTATAAGGCATGATGGGAGAGTTCATGCCCGTGCACAGGGACAGGGCCTCTGCTTTTAAAGCATCACGGAAAAGACTTTGTGGAGGTGGTTTCATAGCACTCGTCTTGGTGGGGTCAGAAGAGACACAACACTTGGGTTTTACTTCAGAGCGGCTGGGAGAAGAGATCTTTCATGACAACAGAGTCACCCCTCTGGTGAATTTTTCTCCTAGAGGAGATAATCCAGTTTTAAAATGTTCCTGATTCTGCCATACCAAGAGGGAAGAAATCCATGTTTTTCCATCCCATGCAATTTAATAATCAAAATGGCTTCATCAAAGCAGTTGAAGCTCCATGGTAGGGCTTGATAGGATGTCCAGAGAGGAAGGGTTAGCAATGTTCTGGGAAGGCCCAACAGATAACTCGGGACAGAGCAGACTTTCCTTGACTCTTGGCTTGTCTGGCCAGCAGAGGAAGCCATTTTGCTGTGAGGATATAGGGTCCTTGACCACTACAGGGTCAAGCTGAGTGGGGCTGTGAGTTGGAATATCTGTGATGATACCCACTAAATTACACGGGGAAAATGGGGAAAAAGGAGGATGTTGCTTGCTGTTAAACGTATTTGTCATGTCTTCAACACACGGTATATTCTGCTGCAAAACTATTCCAGCTGAAACACGGCATGTGCCATATGTGGATTTTATGAAGCCCTTCTCCATATAATTTAAGTCTTACCAAAACCAGGTGAATAATTTAATCGCCTGTGGCTAACCCTCCTGACACTTCCAAGCAGTGCCATGTTTTGCGACTGCCTCCTCTCAGCATGGGTCTGTGCTACAGAGAGAGGCACCCAGCCTAAGGCCCACCAGCCTGAGCCCGTGTCAATAGAAGGCAGAAACGGGTTAGAAAACTTCTATTTTGTTACTGCATTGAAGCAGCCATTCACACCCACCTGTTTCAGGAGAGGTCAGTGCTTGCTTGAGCAACCCATGGACATTTTCAATGGATCTGACGTGCCTTTACTGGTCCTTCTACTGCTGGTGATTGAGTGTCTCCAGAAAAGGAGATTCCACCACTTCTCTGGGCAGCCTCTTCCAGGGCCTGCCACCCTCACGGTGGAGATTTTTCCTCATGTTGACATGGAATTTCCCATGTCCCAGTTTGTCCCCATTGCCCCTTGTCCTGTCACCACTGAGAGGAGTCTGGCTCCATCCTCTTGCCCCCCACCCTTTAGCTCAGCAATAGCTCAGCATCGATGAAGTCCCCTCTCAGTCTGCTCTTCTCCAGCTGAACAGCCCCAGGTCTCTCAACCCGCATCAGAAGTGGGCAGGGGGAAAGCAGACCTGCTGGCTTTTCTTAGGAGGACACAGGAAGGAGCCCAAGGCACAACCGGCTCCAAACACACTAGGTTTCCCACCTTTCACAGGTCAGACCCACTGTGCTTGCCCCATGGTAGACTTTTTCTTAAGACACCAGGGGTGGTGGCAGGTGAGTCGGCTGTTCTTCCTGCCATGCCATGGGTCAGGTCCTGCAGGCTCTCCCCTCGCTCACTGGCGCCCAGCATTACAGCTGCCAGGTTTGTCACCGAACAAAGCAGTGGCTGGACACAGCCACGACACGTGGCTCTCTTCCGACCTTGAGGAAGTCACGGTGCTGGTCCTGCTTTGCAAGAGCCACTCTTTGATGCAGCAGCCAACCATTGCCTGACCACAAAGGTCCTCTTGCCCACCCTTCCTTTAAACGTGACATTGCCCTCTCCGTTATGAATGCCTAGAAAAACAAAGCAGGAAACTGATTTCTCTAACAAGGTGAGGGAGGAAAGCTGCATTCTGGCTGGATGTAGTCTGCAACACAATTCACTGTGCAGTTAGAGGAGCTTTGAGGGCCTCGGCAGGCAAGATTGCAAGGCTGGGCGCAGATGTGGCTGCAGCACAGCTTAGGCAGAGACTGAGGGAAGGGTCCCACGCTCTGCGGGACAGCCTCCCTCCCCCTCAGAACATCCCCACTGTATGTGTTTAACGCTGTGGCAAGCGGGTCCAGATCCCTGGTGCAGTCCGGGCTCCTTGTGCCGTGGCAGGGGCTGTGCCTCTCCATGCCTGCACAGAGCCACTTCCCGCTCCAAAGCTCTGCTTCCCATAAGCCCACCTAGATAAAGAATGCCTTCAGGAATACTTCATGAGCAAAGCTCAAACACGTCTGCTTTTACCTTGCAATGGCAAAAGGTAGCAGCACTTCCATCAGCGACACTTTTTTTTCCCCCAAAGGGAATTTATTGCTTTTGTAAGGTAGCTTTCTGGACTGAAGTCCTCTGTTTATCTCCAGAGTCAGTACAACAGATTGCACCCAGTAATTTTCCCTGGACCGGTGACTCGTGAGGAGGGGCACCTCCGCAGCTGGAGCCAGTTCAGTCCCAGTGGTGCCGTTAGGCAGCGCCTCAGCTGTCGGGAAAGGTCTCACCTCCCTCTGCAAAAACAGGGTCTGTGCTGTACGACACTTTGAGGAGCCCCAGGTCTTTCCCTCAATAGTTGCACAGGCTAAAACCACCCCTGCTTTACCTCCCTAGGGTAAATTTTAAACCGGCTGAGCTCCCTGTTGTGGACCCCAGCCCAGCAGAGACCAGGAGCCAAGCATGCCTGTAAGCCGGCTGGCAAGTGAAACTTGAACCCGTGCTCCCTGCTGCTCTCCCTGCTTGCTTAGCCTTTGGCCCTGCTGCTCAAACACTCTTTCCTCCCAGGGGTGGGCCTGGATGTGATACCGGCATATCAGGCTGCAATTTCAGGATCCTTTTTGCCTCCGAGTAGGCTGCCGAAATGTAAAGGTAAGGCAGTGATCTGCAAGGCTGTCACCAGTAACAGCTCTTTGACTACCATGTGGAAATGATGGGTGAGGTAAAGAAAGTTTAGCACGTGGTTTGCCTGCTGTGTCAGTCACCTCCTGACACTGGATGAGGAGTAGGAAGATGAAGCTGAGGATGGAACACTCTGTGCCTGTGAGGAGGCAGACGAACCGTGCCCCTGTAAGAAAAGCTGGCATGCAGGTGAGTCAGCAAGGAGTTTGTGCCAGGTGTCTGTGGGACGGGCCCCCGCACCCACAGCAGGCAGAGAAAGCACCCCCCAAACCTCTCACCCACTGGCCTTTCCCCATGTCTCCTTGATGGAACAACATCCTGATGAGACAGTGTCCTAAGCTATCTAGACAGGACTGAGCAAGGCCTGGAAAAGAAGACGGAAAAAACAAAGGATGAGAGGTTTTTTCGCTTGCCTTGTTGCTGTAGGAACTTCACCGGTGTCATCTGAGTCCTGTAACTCTTACATCCTTTCCCTTCCCACCCTGTACAGAAACAGGAAGATTGTAGCAAAGCAAGACATGAGGAGGTGGGGCTGGCTCACTGGTGGCTCTCTGGAGACAGAGGACATGAAATACAGAGCATTGCAGTCCACGCACTGAGAGCAAGAGTTCTTCTGCAGCAAATAGAAATTGCTCAGTCTAATACATTTTCAACTTGAACTGTCATTAAAAAGCCCAGAGTCTTTCTGCAATCAAACAGCTTTTATTGAACTCTTTATATTGTACATTTGTGAACATCTGTGCAATAAATAGAGCAGGCATTATTTTTTCCCAGCTCTCCTTAAAGCATAACAAGTCTTCTCTTCATTGTGGTAGAACGTTGACACTACACAGTAAGAAAGGCTGTTGGATGGCAGTGGCAACGCCTGACAATGAGCATGTTGCATTAACAGCAAGCAGACATTTTCAGAAACCATTACCAACTAACTTTCCAGACCAGATGAGACTGGTCTGGTTTCTCAGAGGAACCTCAGCTAAACAGAGCTCTGGAGTCAGCCACAGCTTGTGGAAGCAGCGGGAAGTAATACTGGATGCAATGACTTCAAAATGATCCCTGAGTCATCGCCCTGATAACTGCTTGCAAAGTATTATACAGATTTTACTGGGTAATTGTCTTCACATGAGAAAGTAAAAGTATTTTTGCAGAGCCAACACTAGACCAAAAGGTCTGATATTCTCTTACAATGGCAAACAAATACAGCATAAATTGTTGATAAAAATACCCACGTGCAAAATAGTTTTCAGGCTTAGCCAGCACTTACATAGGCAACACAGGTAAACAGAAGATGCAAGGCACCTGCTTCAGAAGAAAATACTGGACTTGTATTTCAGGTTAAAGACCAGACAAACAAACTGTACTGTCTTCCTTGGTCCTATTTGAAACAGATGAATCCAGCATTAATCCAGCCCTACTGATACTAACCAGGACCAGGCTAGTAACAACATTCTCACATACGCAAAAAAAGCATCACACTTACAAGCTTTTGCATTAGAGAAACTTCAGCTTTGCAGGATTCCCTGTCCCCTTGTCTTTGCTGCCTTCACCTGTACTGCAGGAAAGAGCTCTGGAAAGTTTTTTCAGTTATTCAGCAACTCCATCTATTTCCCCCATTTCCTCTGGTCAAACAGAGTTGCTACTTTGGCTTTCTTGGACTGCTATAGACTCATTCCCTCTTTCCACCCCTTCTTTCTTAGCAATACTACCTGATTTCATGATGCTACAGAGATTAATTTATGAACAGTAAACTAAAGAAGCAAATTAAACTCTTTACACTTTTCTTTGTGTCACAGATAAAGCTACTCATTAAGCTGCTGCTGCCCCAACTCTAATTTCTCTCCCGTACCACTGTTCTAAAAATCAACTCTAGGAATTTCCTTCTCCTCTCCCCATATTTCTTGCCGAATTAGGCTAGGCTGGGACACAGACCTTTTACAGGCACACACACAAAAAAAGAAAAACTCCTAAATACTTAAGCACCTCCTCCACACCACCATCAGATGAAAAACAGGAGGGAAGAAAAAAATAATTTGGGTAAAAGCAAGTAGGCTAAATTTTCAAGAGTAACAGCAACACCAAAATTTAGCAGTAGTGACAGTTACGATTGCATCAAACACCCGTTAGTAGTATTGAGCAAAGTATACAGGTTCTTTTACAAGTGTGGAAATCAAAGGATATGGTGAAAATACAAGTAATCAAAGCAGGAAGTCCTTCTCAGTCTCCTCTGTAAGTTAATACATCTGACAACAGTGTTTGACATAATTGAGAAATGAGTTTAGAAGCTTGGCTGAAATACTAATGTCTCAAGGGGTACGACTGACCATTGACAGACTCCTTCTCCACTGAGAAACATAAAAGATGTTAAAAGTGCTAAGATCAAAGACCGTGTCTTTAACTGCGCTAAGTTATTTATAACCCCTTGGGAAGTAGCTAAAAAAATACAGTTTGGAAAATAAGTTATTACGCTCTGCCAAGCGGCAACAAAGGTAAAACAGAGCTTTTCAGCCTAGAAAACCTAGTCCAGATTTGAGAATGGTGTCTTTAACACACAGGTACACACATCTCATACTCACACTGGGTCAGCTTTTCAATAGTCAAAGCACCCAAGCTGGGGTTGCTGCTGCTGTGAGAGGAGACGGAGAGCAAGGAATCATTGCACAGCATAACGGTAAAAAACAAGAATAAAAATGTAGAAAGCAATCATCTTCTAAAAACAATTACTATTAAAGTTTCATGTTGTTAGACCTTAGAGTAATTTATTCCAGAGCCTTGGGAAAAGTGTCTTAAAACTTAAAGTAGTACATGAATTTAATGGTTAAACCACAGTTTAAAGGTAAGTATGGGTCATATTACTTCAGAAATAGCCCTAATCCAAAGGGGCAGCCAATGTCTAAGGAAATAAACTGAACAAGGGGCAGCATAAACGTGTCATTCACCAGTATGGCATTAAAAGAGTTATCAGAACTCAGTCTGAAGCTTTTTTTTATTATTATAGCAAAGTTCTTAAATTACACAAATTTTAGGTGAGAGAACGAGCTAGAAAACAAACCAAGCAGGCTGTCACACTGCTGGCAGACAGATACCATCACTGGTGTCACTTCTTTGGCTTTGAGCTCCTGCCTCCCTTCTCCACCCAAGACACAACTGCAAAAGGCTCTACCTGATGTCCTTTGCTCAGCACTGATGTAGGACCGAGTGGCTTCCACCACCTCCCTCCTCTGAGCACATACTTCCAAAACATACAGCAAATTCCACTGCCATGGGAGACCAGCAAGGTAGAAAGATATCTATATTAGAGGAGGGAGGTAGTAATTGTGATTTTTAAATAATCCCTTTCTTTTTGATCAGCAATAGCCCCAGCCTAAGTAGCGTTTTTCTACTTCAGAGGAGAGACACGCTAAGAAGAGTCACTCTTAACTGATCAAAAACTTTATTTTTGGAAAAAGACCAGTCAGAAGATGATTAGAGCAGTCTTTATGAAGATGAGGAACAGCTACTTTTCTCCTGTTACCAGAAGTTGATTCCACTCAGCATTTCCACTAAGAGCAGCTGGTAGCCTGAGCACAGCAGCGTATGGGAGGGGGTTGCCAGTGCCAACCCCTGCCACAACTACACCAGTCAAACATTACTGCAAAATTCAGAGTTAAAGAGGTGGTGAAAAGCTGTAGCTGCAAACACCTATTGCATGTTACTCTTCTGTACTTTTGAGAGTACCAGCCTACACCACGTTTGCCAGTTACTTCCAAGCTTGGCGACAGTGAATTCAATGAATAGTAGGGTTTTTCTCCTGGAATAAGGTGTTACAGTGTAGGAGCACTTCAACAGGACTTGAAAGAGTTTACAGCTCTCAACAGACTACCTTTGGCTTTTCTAAAAAAGGCACAAAAAGAAGCAATTTAAGATAAATAAGAGGGTATGAAAGTAAGGAGAAAGTACTAGATGAAACTGTGATTTTCAAAAACCTTTAGGTGAGAAGCTTGATCTTACCTTTCAATCTTTTCACTTGTGCTTACAATTAGGAAAAGAAAGAAAGATCTGTCTTTGCAGAGAAAGCTGGTGCACCATGCAAAACAAAGTCATTAGTTTGTCACTTCACTGTCAGGCTTCTACTCAAGTCAGTTTTTCCTCAGAGCAGTTGTTTGAAACAAACCTCAACTCCAGCCCTCTGGGCTCCCTCTTGTCTTACGCTGATGTCACCAAAAGATAAAAACCTCCCCTTTTCTCTCTCCATGCCCCAGTCCCATTTTTGTCTCCGCACAGGTATTACCAAACTTAAAACTCTTGCATGAACAAAAAAAAAAGAAAAATCCAAAACTTTCCAGAGCTCTCTTGGGCCCCTCCTTCAGTAACTCTTTATTTCAACACGTTATATGAATGTGAAACAATGTTTTGGAAAGCCAGACTTTAGACATAACAAGTAAGGAACACACCAGTTAATTTAGGCAATATTCAAACATATATATATATATATAGGTAAAAAAATAAATTGTCTTGATAAGAAATACGTGTAACCCAATTAAGAAACAAGTCCCCAGAAGCTGTGCAATCCAGCATAATGCACTGACTGTGTAGCTGACACCAGGATAGCTAATTGCTTATTTTCAGAATTTCAAAAACAAAAACAGCCTCGGGACAGACCATTCTACCTAAGAAATAAACCTGATTCTTTGCTGGAGATTGCAAAACGTTGTTGAAGAGCTCCACATCGCTACTTGACATTAGTTGGACTTCCTTTCCCGTTCTCGAGCTGTCACAAAATTAAGCAGGTCGATGGCCGTAACGATGCCAAACACCATTTGCCGCTTACTGGAGGAACCATCAGCGTGATCTACACAGAAGCAAAGAGGAGATTCTGGCTTTAGGAGGCACAAAACAACACAATCCTACTTGGCTTTAATGGCATTGTTTGTAAAGACAGGTGCCAAGCCAACGCAGCTCCACGTGCCAGGGCCTGGTGGTGGAGTTGTTATCACTGATGACCCTTGTACATTGAGGGGGAACCCAAACGTCATCTTGACTGGCAGTCACACAGAAAGTAGTCAAGACCTAACAGGATTTACATTTCAGAAAGGCTCCCCAAGGAAAGGGATTTAGAAACTGAAACATTATGGAACAAAGAGTCCATCAGATTTTTTCTTCTTGACATGAAAATTCAAACCAAATCCTATGCTATAAAACATATTTTCCCCATAGGTTTCCTCTACTTGAAATAGCTGCAAACTGCTATTATCCCATCAGAACCAGGGATCACTAGAGGACATGCGACCCTACCATCTTCCTAATACCATCAAATACAGAATTAGTAGTAAAAATAAATAAATAAATAAATAATAATAATAATAAAAAAAATCACAATGCGCTTTCCCATTTATATCCAAAAATCTTATCAACTATCTAATCATGGCTGCATTGAGGGCACAGGTTCAAGAGATTTTTCATTGTGAGCATAAGCCTTTGACCTGGAGAACAAAGCAGCCAAGTGACCTCTGGCCCTTTATCTATGGTTCAAGTTCCCTGTTCCTAAAGCCTGGCTGCATTAAGATGTTTAGCATAGTTATATAAACAGTTTGCTCAGCCAGCTGGATTGTCCTGGCCTTTTCATTTACTCAATCTTTGCTTCATTGCAAGCTTCCAGTGAGATTCTAGGTTGATAAACAGGACAGAGACAAGAGCACATCCTTATGGAGATTGTCAGGAGCAAGCCCAAGTTTCATTACTATACTTCATTTACAGTTATAATTGAGATAGCTGTCAGATAATTTTATCTGGCAAGTCTTAATATTGCTTTTAATCTCATTCTTCAGTGTTTGTAATTTTGCAGGTTGTCTGCTGTAAGGAAGATAAACCAGGAAAAAATATTATTTGCATATAACAGTGATATACCCTAGCTTTGAAGATTTATTTAGTCATGTCCAGTTCATAAAGAAGGCAGTGTAAAGAGTTTTCAGAAGGATTAAAAACGTAGAGTTTGGAGGAAAAATGTCAAATGGAGAGGAGTAAGCTAGTTTAAAAAAAGAAATATTAAGCTGTATTGAGACAGTGATATTAGCGTTGACATCTAGATCTTATTAAGATCTTATTAAACTTCATGAAGTTATAACAAAGGTCTTGCTTTGGAAAGGCAAGAAAGAGTGAAGTTAACCTGGGATGTTCCCTGTGATGGAACTGCAGGGAGTTGTATGACAGGAGTAGGAAGAAGCAAAAATCAGTTGTAGGGCAAGAGCTTACTCATTGGCTTACTGCTACTAACAAAGCCACTGTTCAGGGGACATAACTCGGGTATTCAGTTCTGAGCAATAACTTGCTCCAAAAGCAGGTACATTACGGTATGCAGGGTTATTAACAGATTTAACATTTAGTCCACAAGAATTACAGCGTGACTCTCTCACTAAGTGTTAGTAGTATGTAGTTACACAGAGAGAGGATTTAGCTTCTTCAGAACTTGTTTACACGCTCACACTTGTACTTGCTTCTTGTTACCAAAGATTCTCTCTTATAAGATGCAGTACATCATACTCACATTGAATTTGTTCATGAACCACTAAAGCAAAGTGGTCTATTTCCAGGATATGAGAGAGTTTCCCCAAGTTGTCTGACAGGTTTATCTGAGGAGAGAGTTACAAAATTTAAATAAAACAGTCCTTTATGTTTAGTGGTTGATAGTCTCCATATACTTTGTGCAGTATTAAAAACTATATATAAACATTTATATATTGCTCTCCATGTGAAATGTTGTAAAACACTAACAAATCAGGCCAACTTAAAAGATCTGTTTTGTTTGTTTCTAATTAAAAAAACAGAACAAAAAAAAGTGAAGCAATATATGAAGCTATTAATTCTGATTCTGAAAACATGAGTATGTTGAATATCTGTAAAACCTCAATGGTAGAAGGCAGCCAAGTGTTCCATGTGTCTAACCGAAGAATTTACCATAAAACTCATTATACTTGGTGATTTTACTCTAGGGAGTAAAGACTGAGAAAAAGTGAATGAATCAGGCTGAAAATCATTCTGGAAGTGAATATGATCTGCAAAGGCAGCAGGTGAAAAGCCCAAACAAGCCAAAAACAAAACCAAGGGTGAAGATTGCTAGCTAACACTGTATTCAGCTGGAAATCAAGGAACTGAGAATTCAGAATTCCTTTTTAGTAAAGTTCAACTTTGCTAACACTAAACAAGAAAGCAGCCAGTGTTGACTGCAGAAACAATACAAATCTTTCTAAAACACTTAGCTGATCACCTGCTGGACCCATGTGAAAAAATACATAAACCTGTTCTTTTTATCTGCTTTAACATATTAAAGAGCAGCAACAGGTTTATTATCCAGGTGACTCTCTCCAGCAGCACCCACCAACTGACATACTTTCATTTCAAGGGGATTAAAGCAATGTATGGCAAAGAAAAGCCTTGCACTGCAGATTTAAAAAGCCTTTATCCTGCAGTAAGATCAGCTTGTGACTGAGGAATAAATGCATGAGCAGTTGGGCTGCACTGGGACACAGAGGTCTTGTCTCCACACTGTGAGTTAGAAGACATCAACAGGATTTCCATCAGCCCGTGTTTAAGGCACCAGCAGGCTGTAATGCACACTGAAGCACTGATCCTTAAATTTGTGGGCCAGGAAAGGGGTGGGAGGAAATCTGGACCTGCTGACCTGCATCGAGTCTGCTTGTCAGTGGTGGTGACTGATAGCTATTTTGTGCAAATGTATGTGCATGGCTTCACTTCTGAAATTAAGTTCAAAGCTCACTGAAGGGGTAGAGCCCCTTGAATCTGGTTGTGTATACTCAATAGACCTGTTTTCAGGGACTGGGTAGGCTACAGATAAGCAGGAGAAGCAGCCAATAGGCAGTACTGGGACAACTATGAAAACATAAACACGTTTTGGAACACTCACAGAAATTTAACAGAACTTCCACCGAGTTTTCACCTGTCTCACTACTGCTCTTTTAACCTCTTAAAAATTTTGCCCACAGGTTTCCTCTCATTTAGGCATACTTTTTAAACCTACTGTCTTTAAGACACTTAGCCCATGCATATGCTACCATGTTACCCATAACTGAGACGGTTTGTTTGACTCCAAGGGCAAGTGACATGGCACTGCTCATGGTCCTACAACTAAATTCTCTCCTTCCCCAGAAGCAGGCTGTGGTCTACCATGGATGCTGGGGACACCACACCTTGGGTTGTTTAGCAGAAGGTTAAATGCTTCAGGACTCTAACCAAAGTCACACCAGGGAACAGGCTAACAATTAAACAACTAAACTTAGTAATAAGAAAGTGTCAGAGACCATGCTCCAGCCCTATTTTCTGGTAAAGGTAGATAAGAAATCTGCTAAGGCTATGTCTGCACTAAACCTAACAGCTATTAGTAGCTGGTACAGAGATCCTTTGGGGAAGAATGGATAGAGAAACCCCAAACCACTGGAACTAACATCTGACTCCATGAGAATGGCTCTCCTCTCCACTGACACATAGCACTTGTTTGGATTAGCAAATTATCCTGTGACTAGTGTTTCAAAGCTCTCAAGTACTATCTTACTGGAGACTTTAAAAAAAAGCTCTTAACCGTTACTCTTCCATTCCAAGAGGTCACCACAAAATAATTGTAGCGATCACATCAAAAAAAGCTTCCTGTGTTGCCAAAAGATAGCTTTGCCTTGGTAGTCACAGGCTAAGCTGACCTCTTACTGATGCATGCTATGGTACAGATTCTAATTGTAGGATATCCTAAGTCATGTCAGTGACACAATGATCCATTTTCCCAATCTCACCAGTAAACAAGCCTAATAAATTTGACTAAAGTGGCAAGAAAAGCAAAATCTACAATACCTCTGAGGTTATGTGCATTTAACCATGTTTCTTCATTAAATCATCAATTCAAATGCAAAATAAGCAACAAATGAAGCTTTTAGATAGTACATTAGCAATACCACCGCTTTTGTGTCACTCTCCTTCCATCCTCCACCAAAAAACAAAAGTCAGAACCAAAGAGAAAAGAAAGAGTTAAGCTCTTCTTTACTGAAGAAGCAAGAGAAGCTCCAAGCTGCCCATGGAAAAAAGCCACAACCTCAGAAGCACAGAGAATTGGCTACTACAACTACCACCAGTGTAGCTACAGAAATGATTGCACACCACCAACCCCAAAACTCTTAAATTGTCCAAGTGAGGGAGAACATGAACTAAGCAGTTTTTTTACGCACCACATTTCCACCTGATGCTTGATTATCTGTCTGGGAAGGAAAAAATATATTTATATTTCTCCATAAAGAACTAGCATCCTTTCTCAACCTCAGGGACTCCACAGTTTGTAGGCTGATTGGAAGCACCACACATACTTCCAGAATACAGCCTCATCTACTACAAGACACTGTTGAAACTAAAAATCCTGGTAAAAAAAAAATAGGTCAAACATGCTACGTTAAAAACAAAATCATTTTCCTGCAAAAGAAGAAAAGCAAGAGCTACAATACATATATGTTTCAGAAGAGCACTCATACAGCTGGGAAGTTGTGGTATCTCAGCACACCACATTGGACAGACAGGTGAAACTGGCTAACATGAAAATTCACATATCTTGACAACATCAGCTTTGAGCAGCCTTCCCCTTGCTTCAACCAGGCGTCTGATACAAAAGGCAAAGAGTCACTTGTTTGTAGCCAATACAGAAATTATTTTTAAGAGCTGTTTCAACATCTCCCTGTCTCTTCCTCTGGATAGTTATATTGCCAGGTTTGTCACAGAGTTTAAGGAAAAGGAAGAAAGGACAATCACACTATATATGTATACTTATATAAAGCACAATATAGAGCCACAACACAAACCTGGGTGCTACTGAGTGACCTAGGACAGAAATTAGAGCACGTCTGTGCTCAGTAACAGCTGCTCTGCATGGCCCCAGGTAAACCTTACCCAAACTGACAGCCTTAGGACACCTGCAGAAGTACTTCAAACCAGAGAACAAGGAGTTGTAGAATGTACCTGCTCACCTGTTTAAATTGCTTGTAGATTACTTTGCTGACTTCATCAGAAGGCTGAACTTTTCCAGCAAGCAGTGAAGAAAGCATGTTACCCATGGTAACCATGCCTAAAATCACTCTGGGGAAAGAGAGAGAGAAGATAGAGATAAACAACACAAAAGCCTCAGGTGTTCCTGAAGATAAAAGTGTTGACTCACAGTTCTCAGAGAAGTCAGTTCAACTGCTTCATGGTATAAATCAACATTATCGATAGCATATATACTTGGACTTCTTGTCTCTGCAGGAGTCAGAGTCCAGTTCTCAAATTCTGAAGCCTCACACAAGTCAGCAGGTGCTGCAGGGGCCTGGCTCTTCTGAGCATCAGGCTTTTTGTGTCTCTAGTTCTTGCAGCTGGAGAACATTTTTGCAATCTGAGGGCATTTTTGAAAAACAAAGCTTAATTGTTTTATACCCTCATCTGTCCTTTTGAAATGTGAATAGAGACACGCTCGCTTCAATTTTGCTTATTCTCCTCCCTGCAAGGATGATGCAAGGACCTGCAACAATTAATCCCTTGAGTTAGCACTGTAAACGGAAAGTAACTGAGCAACTCTTTCTTATTTAGCCTGTTCTATAGGAAACCTGCAGGGTAAATAAGGCATACCAGCTTGTTGGGGACACCCTCGTTTATAGGGGTCACCACAACCTTCCACTATAGTGCAAGGCTCTGAAGAAACTGAGTAAAAGCTGTGGGGGGGTGGTGTTTTAAATATGAGTATTTTGCTTTGCTAAGTTAAACAGCTGTTATAAAAACCAGTGAAGTTACCCTGCAGAGACACACTGAGTATGTGTATCATATTAGTCGTTAGAATCCCATGAAGGGCAGGACGGTCCTGGCATGACAACATATGTCATGATTTAACCCCAGATAGTAACTAGAACCTCTCAGCCACTCGCTCACGCTGCCACCTTTTCCCCTCCAAGAAATGTGATGACAAGAAGGGATAAAACAAGGGAAAAGGGAGAAAAACAACCTTGTAGGATGAGATAAAGATAGTTTAATAAAAATAGTAACAGAAAAGGCAAAACAACAACAATACTAATAATAATGACATGGCTCACTCACTGCTCAGTGAACTGCCACTGTCTCAAGCAGTGATCACATATTACTGCCTCTTGGCTAATCCTCATTTATACACTAAGCATGATGTCTATGCTATGGAATATTTCATTGGCCATTCCATTGTTCTGTCTATGCTTCTATGGGAAGCTGAAAAAAGTCCTTGAATTGGTAAACATCATTTAGCAACAACTAAAACCATTGACATTCCTTTCACAGCAATCACTAGAAAGAAAATTCACTCTCTCCCAGCTGAAACCAGGACAGTATATTAAGTCCAGCATTTTGTGGGTTTGAGGTAACATTTCTGAAGTGTGTTGCTGTAACTGAAGAAAGATGAGTGAAAGGATACTTCTAGTAAGCATTACTAGATACTTCTAGTAAGCATTTAAAAATCCCCCAGTGAGGTAAGTGATACATATGAATGAAGTAATATATGTGGACGTACCCAGATTCATCAACAACTGGTACCTGGTCAAATCCCTTCTCCCGGAGAATTTCAACAGTCTTTGCACAGGTAATAGTTGGAAGCACAGTCAGAGGGGCAGAGAGCTTGAGTTCCTGAACACTGATGTTCCACCACCTGGGGATGAAATAAAAAACAAACCCATGCAAGTCTTGTGAAGAGAACAGGACAGAACTGGTTGTTCACGTACAGTGGCCTTCAACACTACAGGAATGACAAAAGGCTATGAGGAAGAGTCAGGATTCAGCTAGAGTCAGTAAAGTTTCAAGGCTTTCAAGTTTTCTCCCCAGTATCAGAAAGTCACTGAAGTACAAGAAGGCTTTAAGACTGGAACTCCTATCCTCATTTCATCTACTTTCTAGAATCAAAGACAATTAGTGCAGAGCACTAATTTCCCTAGCTTTGTTATTTATATCTTACACAGAAAGTTTTGTGCTCTTACTAAAGAGCAACCCATATTTATAGTTATTACAGGAAGCAATTTAGGGAAGATCCCGCTCCCACCTTTGTAGATTTGCAGTGCTTTGCACTCAAGAGCTCTGATCTTGGGAGGGTTCTCTGTATACTAACTTTTCATTTCAGGTACAATCCCTTTCATTAAAAAAAATATTAAATCATTAAGTACCAAGTTTTCTTCTGCTGCCATGCAACTCAGAGAAAGAAGCCAACTAATTTAAGTAGATTTGATTAATAGCTGCAATTATACATCAACACAATAGTGTGAAAGAGTAGCTAAATCAAAGGAAGTAATGTAAATTGAAATGAGTTTAAATTAGCCACTGCCATAAAGTCAACTAAACAGACACACGAAAAGCCTAATGGATCTGACATACTTACCAAGGTTTTTTGACAAAGTCTTCTTCTTTTATGAACCCTTTCTGAATCATCCATTTGTCACTCAAGAACTTGGACCTGGGAAGCACAGGAAGTGAAAAAGTTCATTAGCAGGCTGAGCGTGACTGCAAACCCAGTAGCACAGAGAGGTATGGTTTACAGCTCGCTACCACTAGCAACTAAAGAGTAACTGAAAATATACTACCATTTGCCATCCAAGCTCACCAGCCTTGGACATTGAGAAGAAATACTCATAGGTTAAAAAAGGAATCCCGTAGGAAACAAGTCTCATCTACATCAGTCCCTTGCAACACAATAAAGAGATGGCTTAGAATGGACAAGTGCTAACCTGTACTCAGGTGAGGTCTGTCTGCAGTTTCTAGTTGTCTAGCATTATGTTGGATGCAAGAGAAGTCAGGAAACATCATGTTCTGGGTTATGTTTCAATGTGGTGGGAGAAGGAACAACTCCTTGGCACAGCTCAAAGCCCTCACACTTCCACCTGTAAACTCACCCCAACACCAGCTGCTGCTACAGTAGTGCTGTGTTTTGCTGCAGACACAGGCAGAGATAGCAGACAGCCTTTAGAGGGAGCCTTCCAGGAATGAGATAATAGCAATGGTCCTCAATAAATAAAACAGTGAGCATAAGTCTTTTCCTGTGAAAGACGCTAACCAGTGGTGGTTATATATACTGAAGTCAGACGCAAGGAGGAGCTCAGCTTTCAGAGCGCTAAGCCCCTTTCTAGTCCATGTCAGAGCTTTTCTAGATACCTCAGAAGTTGTGCCCCAAACACATTCCCTGCTTTGGTAATTGAGTTCTGTAAGAAATATGTATTCAACTCGTCACTGATGTAAAGATGTCTGAGGGACTACCTCATCCTTTTCCCAGAGAAAAGCAGGTTCTTACATGTAGTTCCGGATAGAGTCAGGGAGGATAACAACACAGCGCTGACCTTCCTTCAGCTCTTTGGCTGCCTTCAGAGCTACAGACATTGCACTGCCTGAGCTGCCACCTGCCAAAATGCAGATAGGGGCAAAACTGTCAAGCCTTAAGTGAAATGAGAAAGAATGAAAGAGAGGAAGAGAGAAGGTAGAGGAGTCCAGGGTGAGGAGCTTCCAAAGTGGAAGAAGGTCTCCCTGACCTGCAACCCCTCACATATTATTCAGAGAAACTCAAAGAGACACATCTGTTCTTACCACACAGCAGTCCTTCCTCTCGGATCAGCATGCGCGCTAAAGCAAATGACTCCTCATCATTGCTCTTGTACCACTGGTCCACTGTCTGGGAAGGAGCAGGAAAACAGAAACACGGGTCTGTTTAAATGAGGAGCGCTCGGGGAGTGACTCAACTAGTGCAAATTCAACCCATGCTCTTAGAGGTAACAGCTGTCCTACTGAGTCGTGTGCCTGGATTTCCATCCTCCAAAAACCAAGTGGCTGGAATTTTTTTTTGCCAAGGTAAAGACAATCACATTAACACAACAGACTCCTTATTGAAGCCTTGCTGTAAGGACAGACTTTTGAGACAGCCATGAAGAACATCAAACAGCTTCCTCCCCTCCTGGAGAGCTTCCTAGGGACATGGGCTCTGCTTAGGCCATAGTCATATCACTTTTGGGTGGGAGGGGTTGGAGTGTTTTAGGTGGGTTTTTTTGTTGGTTGGGTTTTTTGTTTGTTTGCTGGTCTGGTTTTTTAAAATTGATTGCTTGGTCTATTTAGTTTAAAAGGAAAAATAAAAAAAAAAAAGGAAGTATGGTGGTCCAGGTGAAGATTATCTGCTCCCAGCATTTCCACCCAGCGTTGTAGAATGTGTTTTTATACTTGTTCACAAAAGTCCTCCCAAAGACTTTTGTAAGTGGAAAGAACAGGAATAATTCTGTCTGTTAGCCCTCCCCTTTTGGCTCAAAGAAATATTTCTACAAGTTTTTCCTCCACCTTTCACCTCACTTCTGCATTCCAAGAGACAGCAAATGGCAGTAGAATAAGCAGCATGACTTACAGATCTATCCAACACCGTGGGGACAAAATCATATCCGATTCCTTCTACTTCATACATTGTCTTTTCAGTCTTGTTCAGTTCTTCTGGAGTAGCAAGGATGGAGCCTTCAGGATCAACACCTATAATCTGGAGAAGCACTTTCCACTTTGGATACCATGACACACTGCTTTTGAGAACATAGCTACTTAACTCACGAGCACTGGCTTCATTACGGCTGTTGGTGCCCCATTAGCTGTGTGCACAGCCAAGCTAACAGTAACCTAGTCTCCCGTTCATTTCTTCCTGGCAACATTCACCTCCCTTGTGAGCAAAATGCTTTGCTGCTTCTGGCCCCTTGGCAACCCATCCTGTCTCCTTAGGCTGTGGACGCTTAGGGGCACCACTTGTTCTAAATGAGGTTTGTTTGGCTGAAACAGAGGACAGGGTTTCCCTGAGATAAGACTGTCCTCATTCACGTCAGGCATAATTACAACTAATATATTTTGTGCCAAGTGCCTATGTAGAAAAATATTCACAATAGGCACTCCCTGCCTATGTAGAAAAATATTCACAATTCAAACACAATACCAATTTCTGTGAGGGAATCTAACAGAACACAGGCTGGCACATGCAGAGAAAATATCACTTGGGAAAACCTTAGCAGGTCCAGATAACCTACTAAAGTTATCTCACAATCTGAGAGGAAATAGAAGGCTGCAGTATGTACTAGAGAAAGAAGTTTCTCAGACAGCCTATGAAAGGATCTATGGGTCATTTTTCATCTGCTGAGCCAAACTCTCACCAGTGAGACCAGAGAATGATCATTTCAGACAGTCTGAAAACCTTTCTTTGTGACACAGAACTACTTTTTAACTGAGAACATCAAAGAGGTTCCCAAGGAGACCCAGGGCAGGCTTGCAAGGAATGGGACATGCTAAGTGGAGCAGTTTGAAGTTCTCACCACTAAAGAGAAATGCTTTAGGCTTACCACTTACTTTGCAACCTGGACACTTCTCCTTTAGCTTTCTGGAGATGCCAGTGATAGTACCTCCTGTGCCAGCCGTAGCCACCAGCATGTCTATTTTTCCTGTTTAAAGGTGAGGGATAGAAGGCAATTGTGAAACCTCCCCGAGAATGATGAATTAAAAACCCACTTAAATCTAAGTATGGAGTTTCTTTAACAAAAAATGGGCAAGATAAGGCTCTTCGCTTCCCAAGAGCTGTGTTATGAGACCTACCTTAAGACCACCTTGTTCTACCTCCATTTACTTCAACAATGGTTTTGAAATGTCCATGCACAGGTCTGACAGGCATCAATTTGTGGTACTTTGGACATAGCTGGAGGTGGCCCATACAGCTGACACCTGTAATTTTCCTGTTACTGTATTTGTTGATAACTATATTTGTAGATAATTCTAACTTAGAATGAGCAGTCCATTGTACATATATATACATTAACACATATATATTATTATTTATATTACATATAAATAATAATATATAAGTTACTGAATGAATGCTAAAAGCATAGCATAGGTACCCAATGAGAGAATCACTCCCTAAATTTTCATGTCAAAAATACTGCTTTGGTCATGAGCACTCAGAGTGAGTGCAAGTATGATAGTTCTTTCTTCTGCCACCCCCTGTTTTCCATGGTGCATCCATGTCCCCATGTTTCCACGGCTCTTTGTTAATAAAATACACACACCAATTCACACACAAATAACACCCTGCTAAGCAGGGGTACAAGCTCAGTAATAACTGAATGGTGACTGGCCTATGAGAAAAAGTAAATACAAACAAGAAGCCTAAAGCTGGAAGTAGACTCTCAGTTTGTGGGATTGCAGTGTGTGAAAGTATACTCATTTTAACTCAAATTTAAAGAAAGTTCTCCACAGAAAGACAAGCCAAATGCAACAGCAAGATTTTCAGGGGGTGAGGAGGAGGAGAACCCTTCACATAGTTCTCACCTTAATGAGAAGGAATTTAATAGCCAGTTATCTTATTAGAGGATCCCATCAGAAACTGTACTGTTTTATAAGGCAGGTCAGTAACCTCCTTTAAGACTTCCTTCTACCACCTATGGATGGCAACTGCCTATGTGGTAGGGTGCAGCATCACACTGAATATCTCACACAGCTCTCAAACCAAGCCCTCTGCTGGGGGAGTTAGCTGAGCTAAAGCTCTCTGCTGCCACAGCTCAATCACTTCTGGTACTCCAACCTGGCTGCCTACAGCTAACGTGAAACCCCTGCAGAGTAAACAGGTCTTACTGGTGGTAACCACAACACAGAACAGTTGCGAATCCTGAGGACTCCTATATAAAGAAGCTTTCAGTGTAATGGAGTAATTGGTCTGAGAATATAAAAATATCCAAGTGCCAGGTCCTGCACTTGGATCATGACAACCCCATGCAACACTACAGGCTTGGGGAAGAGTAGCTGAAAAGCTGCCAGGAGGAAAAGGACCTTAGGGTGTTGGTTGACAATAGCATCCGGGCTTGTATTAGAAATAGTGTGGCCAGCAGGACTAGGAAAGTGACCACCCGCCTGTACTCAGCACTGGTAAGGCTACACCTCAAACACTGTGGTCAGTCTTGGGCACCTCACTACAAGAAAGACATTGAGGTGCTGGAGCGTGTCCAGAGAAGGCCAACAAAGCTGGTGAGAGGTCTGGAGAACAAGTCTCGTGAGGAGTGGCTGAGGGAACTGGGGGTGTTTAGCCTGGACAAAAGGAGGCTGAGGGGAGACCATATCACTCCCTACAACTATCTGAAAGGAGGTTGTAGTGAGGTTGGGGTTGGCATCTTCTCCCAAGTAAAAAGCAATTGGATAAAAGGAAATGGCCTCAAGTTGTACCATGGGAGGTTTAGATTGGATATTAGGAAAAGCTTCTTCACCAAAAGGGTTATCAAGCTTTGGAACAGGCTGCCCAGGGAAGTGGATGAGTCACCATCCCCAGAGGTGTTTAAAAGACATGTAGACGTGGCACTTAAGTACATGGTTTACTGGTGGACTTGGCAGTGTTAAGTTAACGGTTGGACTCTAGGTTAGAAAGGATCATTAAGATCATAAATGACCCTGTGATTTTTATGATTCTGTATCTGTGATCTCTATGGTCAGAGAAAATGTTTTTACACCACTCTAGCCATGGCTTGTCTTTTTGTTCTTCTTGTTGCTGTTTTGGGTTGTTTTGGGTTTTTTTAAGATAACTTAAGCATCACTGCTTTCTCCACCTGGTCACAAGCAGAGGAATCTAAAAACCAAAGCTCCCCTCTTTAATGGGGAAAAAAACTCATTATTATTGTGACTACTGAAATAAACTAATTCTCTAATGACACACAGCCAAGGACATGGACCTGTCAGAACTGGCTCAGAGGAGGGACATAATGATGATCAGAGGGATGGAGCACCTCTCCTATGAAGAGGTTGAGAGAGTTGGGACAGTTCAGCCTGTAAGACAGAAGGCTCTGGGGAGACCTTATAGCAGCCTTCCAGGACCTAAAGGGGGGGCTATAGAAGAGACAGGAAGGGACTCTTTGTCAGGGAATGTAGCAATAGGATGAGGGGTAATGGCCTTAAACTGAAAGGAGATTTATACTAGATCTTAGGAAGAAATTTTTCACTATGAGGGTGATGGGACACTGGAACATGTTGTCCCAGGGAAACTGTGGATGCCCCATCCCTGGAAGTGTTCAAGGCCAGGCTGGATGGGGCTTTGAGCAACCTGCTCTAGTGGGAGGTGTCCCTGCCCATGGCAGGGGGGTTGGAACTCGATGATCCCTTACAACCCAAACCATTCTATGATACGTATGAGATTTGCTGTGTGAAAATCCATGCACTTGTCAACCACCTCAGGTCCCCCAAATACCTAACACAATAAGAGAATACTAGAGACTCACTGAAGAGGGGGCTAGTAGTACACCATACTACCAAACACCAAACATACCATCACACTGCTGCAGGATCTCTTCAGCTGTGGTATCATAGTGCGTCAGGGGGTTGCTGGCATTACGGTACTATATTGTAACATAGAAGAAACATTAAGTAGACTATAAAGACAAAAAAAAATATCACATTGTGAGGCATTTCGATAGTATGACAAACATTATCCAAGCCCCACAACAGCTACATACACTCATTCCAGACTTCTGCCTTATTATCTGGACCTAGGCTGTATTCCCAAGGGCCAACCTTCCTAAGTGAACTAATTTAACAGTTAGTACTACGATGCCATCATCCTCCAATGCCAGGATCAGACCTGTCTGTGGGACAGTTTCTTTTAAGAACGTGACCCTGCTACCTATTCTTCCACACAGGACTGCCTATTCAGTGCAAAGCCACCCATGTTTTGCAGTTTTTGCAACTATAGGCTGGTTGCCGCCATCTAGTGACTATAAAAGCTTGCTACCCTACAGCACGGTGAAGCCCCAGCTACAGCTCCAGACCCTGAATGCTTTTTCTCCAGAGACATACCTAGGCTGTTGAACAATCAACCAAGGACAGTAAGCAACAAGGCCACAATACCTCCTCCCATGCTACGCCTACACCTGTGATGCTTTGCCTCTTACCTGGTCTAGTATATGTGCATTGGGGATTTCATTTTTCAGTCTCCACGCTACTCCTACATGAGATTCAGGGGAATCAAATCTGGCAGTAGTTGGGGTCCTCACAATCTCAGCACCCAGAGCTCTCAGGACATCCACCTGTAGAAAATAAGGGTGGTCACAAAACCAAAAAAACGCTTTTCTAGCATAGAGACTTCACTGAGATGCAAGGAAAAAAAAAATATTAAAAAATCTTCCCTTTCACCTGGCTTGTAACAGCCAGCTTGTAATAGCAGTTCTCCTAAACCCCTGCCTTACATCACTGAGCCATGGGTCCAAATCCTTAATGTCATTTGGCCTTAACTAAGTTTCACTTGGGAGCCAGATGTCAAAATCCTGTTTCTGTTTTAGGGCCTGTAGGTACACATTGAGAAGCCTCATTCAGGCAAAACACCATCTCCTCTTGTGCCAGTCACGTATGTTTTGCACTCCAACAGTGCTATAATCCAGTATTTTATGTTTGAGTGCAAATTATGAATATTTACCTCCTCCTCTGGGCGCAGGCAGCAAAGGAGATCCTCCAGGGCCTTATGTACCATTCAACTGCTATAAGGGCAAAAAAGTTTACGACACTGAGCTAAGGCAAAGGCTGCCTTCAGAGCTGGGGTAGGCAGGCCTTTGGTGCTGCATGGAGCATGGTAATGGCCATGTGGTACACCTCTCCCTCCAGAGCAGATAAGAGCAAGCAATAGGTATGGGCCTTCAGGGGCATTGTCTCATTTGTGCCACCACCTTTCAGTTGGAACACTGGAAATGTTTGAACCGAGAAAAGTGGTTTTGCTGACAGCAATTTGCTGTCTCATGTGTGAAATGCAGGGGATCTCTACTCTCTTCTCTTGTTTTGTCTGCTGGTTCAGCACCACAGGACAGGGCTTGCTCTAGAACCAGATGTTTTGTGTTTTTCACAGTGAAGACAAATGGACATTACCCAGGCAGCTTTTCCTTCTCCTTTGCTGTTGTGTTGTGCTGCTCTTTGCACTGAGGGACAGCTAACCCAGGGACAAGTAGTCACTTCAAATGTGCTAGGTAAGTCTCAAGTTCCCTTGACATTTGTATCTAAAACAGTTATGACAGTTTTCCAAGTGACAGTGTAGGTGGGTCTAAAAGACATTTTCTGTCCATAGTTAGCCAGACTGGATTTCTCTGGGCACTGGCAACAGCCTCTCAGCAGAATTTTGCCTGGCCAATGACTTGAAGACAAAGCGCTTACACCTTCATTACTAAAGCCACAGAACTCAGCTGCACCAGGAACTCTGCAAGTGCGAACAATCTTATTTTTAAATTCTTGAAAATATAAGCAGATCTGACCTTCTCCATGCTCATTTTCTCTGGCATCACAATAATACAGCGGTAACCCTTCACTGCTGCAGCCAAGGCCAGTCCAATTCCTGAAAGCAAGCAAAGACATGTAGAATATACAGTGAGGAGGAACAAAGAACAAAACCCACAATGCTAGCTTTGGCATGCCCCGACTTTAATCATATTTTCACCAGAGGCTTCAGAGTACAGTGTCCCTAGAGGGGTGGCAAAGGGAATACTTGTGACTACCAGGGAGAACTGGATTTACAGATGCTACTAGTTCTTTGAGGATCACAGCCAACAGAAAGTTTAGCCAAGGGTGGGAAATCTTGACATGTGCAAACTCCTACCTTTACCACATGCACATCACCTTCCTCACATCTTACCCACTTTGTTTTGACAGAATTAATTTGCGAAAGAAATGAGCTTTAAGCTAAAAAAGACTAGAGCAATCATTCTGATACTGCCACAGGAGCATTAGAACCTCTACTAACCCACTTCTACACTAAATCCCTACTTTATAGTGTGCTAGAATGAAGCCCATTCCAAAAAGAAATTATTACATGTCTGAAAATACAATCTGGGAGTGCATCAGACTGGAATCTACTTGGCAAGGGAGCAGGTCTGTGGAAAGGCACACTTGAAGGTCCTGGTGGACAAGCAGCTCAATATGAGTGAACAGTGTGCTGTTGCCACAAAGCAAGCCAGCAGAGTGCTGGGTTGCATCAACAAGGACATCACCAACAGAGATAAAGTCATTATCCCACTCTGCCTGGTACTTATCAGGCCATATCTGAAACACTGTGTTCAGCTTTGGCCCTTGTTACACAAAAAACACATGGACAGGCTGGAGAGGATCCAGAGAAGGGCCACAAAGATGATCAAAGGACTGGGAAGACAGCCAAAAAGGGCTAAGAGAACTGGTTTTGTTCAGCCTTGAGAAAAGAAGGCTTAAAGGAACCTTATCACCATGTTTCAGTATTTAGAGGGTGGCTGCAAAGAAGACGGAGACACTGTTTTCACAAGGAGTAACATGGGAGAAATGAGGGGTAATAAGCAGAAGTTACTGCTGGGGAGATTCTGATTAGACAGAAGAAGAAGATTTTTCTTCTGTGAGAAAATTGTTCAGCGAGAACAAGCAGTCATTGGAATAATCTCCTCAGCGAAGTAGTGGATTCTTCAACATTGGGCACTTAAGATTCAGTTGGACAGGGTGCTGTGCCATCTTGTTTAGATTGTGCTTTTGCCAAGAGAGGTTGGGCCAGACCATCCTTGAGGTCCCTTCCAACTCGGTATTCTATGATTAAACATTGTTTGTGAGTGAGGTTCTAATGCACTGTGTCAACTTGCTACCACAGTGAAGTACCTTGAAGTTAGAGACAGACACTTCTTTTCTACTTTAAAAATCTGCACCTCCAGCCCGATTTCTGCGTTCCAGCTTGTTATTGTCTGCCCACCTGAAGAGCTAAGCTCAGAAGTGCCTTCCCCACAGAAAAGATGCTTACAACTGCTATCAAATCACCTCTCTGCTCGGTAAGTTAAACCAGATCCAGTTAGTTGATACGTGTCTGAGGTCAGGCTGCACAGCACCTCCCCTGCTGTTTTGGGTACCAGGCACATTACCAACACGTGCTCATGGCAATGCCTCACAGACAGTTTACCCTATACAGAGACTGGCTTGTTCAAAGCTGGCTGTGTTTCTACATGGTGCTGAGTTGTGTGAGGGGAGGAAGCATCTTGAACTGTTCCCGTAAGAGAAGCATCACTCACACCTCAAGTAATTCAAGTAGTGTTTAATTACTGGGGCAGAGGGGAACTTTTCCCAGTATATTATATATAAATACATATGTACCATTAAAAATAAATAGATAAATTGAAAACAAAAACAAAACAAAACAAAACAAAACAAAAAAAAAAAAAAAAAAAAAAACAAAAAAAAAAAAACAAAAAAAAAAAAAAAAAAAAAAAAAAAAAAAAAAAAAAAAAAAAAAAAAAAAAAAAAAACACAAAGAAAGAAACAAAGATAGCAAAGGCCTCACCAAGGCAAAAGACTGAACAGAAGCCACCCAGCACTCTCCCTTATGGTCTGTGATGAAGAGAGCATTTTTGAGACCTGAACTCTAACACTTTGTACTTTCTGCTGCTGACCTGGAAATGCAGGAAACATCAAAACAAGAACAAGACTTGGCTGAGGGAAAAGTGGGATGCAGAAAGGACAAAAATGTAACACATTAGCTCTCACATTTGCCATACTCAATAGCTCTGAGCAGTGGTCTAGAGCAAAAAAAAAGAACAGTTCTCTCTGCCCTGGTCTTTGCTTTTACATGAAGAGAGACATCTTTCTGAAGTAATTGTCCTGTATGTCCTTCAGTTCTGCCTTCTTCCTGTATTTTAGATTCTGTGGCAAGGAAAACCATTTATCAGGTACTGACCCAGAAAGCAAGGTGCCATAGCATAACCCCAGATACTGGAGGAATGGAATATGGGTATTTTCCACTACATGCTGTTGTTCAAAGAAGAGGTACAGCCACAGTCACAAGGGCTTCAGTTGAACTGCACCCCCTACAGAGCAGCTGCTGAGCAAATAGATAGGCAACAAATAGGACTTCCCATTTTTCTACTGAAGGCAGAACTGGTCACAGATCAGCTCATCCTTCCAGTCCCTTCATCAACAAAGGCTGTACTGGGTCAAAATAACAAAAGGAAGATCTTCCCAGACTATGTCTATCAGAAGGCAACAGTGAATGCCAAGGAAAGAGTTTAAGAACAGGACAAGACAGAACATGTCTTCAGAACACATCAGGCAGGACAGTAGCTTGTAGCTAAGCTCAGGGCACTCCTCAGAGAAGTAATGTATTTTATATTGAACTAGCTCAAGGGGGAGCATTCCAGGTACATTTATTCCCCACCAGCAGAGATGCTCAATAAATGTTAGCTCCAGGCTGCTTAGATCATCAGATGCTCTGCCCAGTCCCTGACTCACAGGACTGTTCCTTCCTCTCCAAGGAGAGGATGCTGACCCAAGTGGAATCGATTGAAAAATCCAGGTGTGCAAGGGCTATGTCAGTAGACAATGCTGTGGTGATGCAGCTCATCTCTCATCAAAACAGCACCAACATGGAAAGGCTGTTTCTCAAATCAGACCCACCTCACCTGACAGGGAACCATTCTGTTCCCAAATAGAATGGGAAGATTCAGATTCACACCAGTCTTTCGATGCTTTTTTAATCAACAACTTCAGTCGGACTTTAATTCCTGAATAAGGACCTAAAGACCCTACTCAATCTGGCCTAGTATTTTTCTTATAAATCAAAGGGCCTCTGCAAATTTAGCAGACTCTCTCAGACTGTTCTCAGCATAGGACACTGCAGAATTTGTTCCTTGTGTGAGATGGAAGAGGCACTGCTCCCTATACCATGCAAGCAGGAAAGGACCCCGTTTCCTTGCACAGGCTACATACTACAATCTCAAGCCTGTCTCTTCCCAGAAAACCATGACAGCATTTCCCCCCCCCCCATTTTCCTAGGGTGTCTCCACCCCCTACCTGTGTTTCCAGAGGTTGGTTCTATGATAGTGTCCCCAGGCTTCAAGATCCCAGCTTTTTCAGCATCCTCTACCATCCTCAGGCTGATGCGGTCCTTCACACTGCCCCCAGCATTGAAGAACTCACATTTTGCCACTGGAAACAAAGAAACCAAGCAGAGTTCTTAAACAGCAGTCATTTGTTAAACAGGCTGATGATCCCAAACACACCTGCAAGAGCAACTCCATTAACATGTCTGCCCAATTGACCTCCCATCAGAGACGGGGATTCGGTCCACAGCATCTCCACTCTTAAGAATCACAAGAACAAAGCTAGTTTGGTATTTCATGCTGGCCACAGAAGCCAGGATCCCCCACTCCATCAGTCTCAAAATACGACCTCTCTTTTCATCGTCCTTCTTTATTATAGCCCAGTCGTTACGGTGAAAAGCCCCAGGGCTCTTCCATGGGAGAAAGAACCCTACAACAATTCTTGCCTCTTCCCTGCTACATTCTCCAGCCAAAGGGTTTCTGACCAAAGTGTAAGGTTTTCCCCTTGTTCACCTTACACTTTCACTTCAGTACTCCCAGCACTAATCCCTTTGATGGCATTAAACACCTTTCAGGACTCTGATCAGAGCCTTCAGATATCTCCAGTTTGTCTGGGTTTAAAAAGCAAACAAAGAAAAAAAGACATTCGTTGACAGTTTCAGTCCTTTCATAATTTTTAAGTGATATTTAATGGTAACTGCAGATCTGCATTTGTACATGCACTGATGAATACTCCAAATATGAGAAGCAGTTAAAAACTTCAGAAAACACTTTAAAAATTAAAAGACTGTTTTCTATGAAAAAGGTTTTACTTTTTCCACAAAAATAGAAAAGTTGCAGGAAATATCCTAATGAAATACAAATTGAAAGAGGGTTAGATGACCAAATCCTAAAAACCTGAAAATCTGCTAAAGAAAAAGAAGTTTTCTCACAATTTTCTGCAGGGTACCTGCATTCCTCCTATGACCAGATGGGACTTCAGTGGTCCCACTGCTAACCAGGACTACCCCAGTATCTCAAACGGTGTTTCTTATTTTGATTTTCTGCCTGCAGAAGTACTCACAGAGTTCACACTTGAGCCCATACTGCTTCCCAAGCTTGTTGATTCGCACTAAGGGCGTATTGCCAACTTTATCAAGGATGCTTGGCAGGATTTTCAGAGGTTCTGGCCTGGCGCACACACAAAGAAAGTCAGTGTATTAACAGAAGGGGCCACAGGCAGATCACAAAAGCAACACAACACTTTCAATGTTTTTTATTTCAACCAGCTTTCTCCCCCAACTTTACCAGGCTAGTTATTTTAGTTCAAAAGAATATCCATTGGGTACAAATTCACAAAACATCAAGTTCTTGACAAAGATTAATCAGATACTGAGCCAAATGCTGAGGCAAGAATGAAGCACTCTGCGCTTCTTCCTGTCATGAAGTAGCTTAGCACTGCTGAAAGTCAGCTGTTCCACAAAGGGCATTAACAGCGCAGTCTTTCATCTAGTCAGGGAACTGCTTGCCAGGTTACTTAAAATAAGCTAGTTTCAGTCCATGTAGTTTCACATCTTTGGTGCAAGGCCCCTTAGGTCTGGGTTCTTAGTTTTGCTTGGAAAATTAAAGAAGTACCAGCATATCTAGATGCTAAACAGCATCAATTTAAAACAGTCATCTTTTCTTAAATCCACACAGCTCTGAGGGGACATGGATTAGTGCTGTACTGAAAATCAGCAAATAAAAGTAATACTTACAGAGTGGTATGACGATGCGGGGAAGCAGAGGGGGGTTTCCCAAGCTTCCATGTGCATTTGCTAGGTGTATCAGGGCGGATCCACTCCCTTTCCTTGTCGTTAGCCTTGTGGTTCTCATTATTCACCTGACCAGGTAGAAAAGATTTGCCAGGCACATGAGGGCATGAGTTCATATCTGGTTTCTGCTGGGGAGGAAGTCTAGGTGTTTCATCCTTGGGGGAGGGGGAAAGCAAAAAAAAAAAAAAAAAAAAAAAAAAAAAAAAAAAAAAAAAAAAGGAGGGGGAAGAGAGAGAAAGTGATTTTTATGCCTTGTTGTAACAAGGTCAGAGCATCTTTTGAGACTGTCAAAGTTACTCAAGTTCTACGATTCCATGATTCTACACCTTAGGGAATCACCCATTCATGTCCACAGCACTGCCATCCCTAAAATATCTAAAAATCATGTTACTTATAAGGAGTCCTTATTCTCGTCTCTGTCCCTTCACCACTGTATCTGTTTCCAGTCTAGTGTTTCAGCATGCAGTTCTTGAGGGAAGCCTGAACAGAAACTACCTTGGTGGCCATTGTCAAGACAGCAGAATTGCCTATGAGCCAAAGGAGGAATGGTAACAGTTAGCCTTTAGCACCCAAGAAGAGGTTCTGCCACTGATTATAAGAGATCGTATCACTATACGTAAGACCAAGGTGTTAGGGGAGAGAGCACAGTATGTCACAGTTCGACAAATCCCATCCTCAAACATCCTAGTCTTTTCTTTTCCCCTTATGTGAAAAAAGTCAAAACAAACTTCACTTCCCACTGTGAAGATGGGAAAGCATTTCAGCATAATTTTGATTTGCCAAATTCCTATTATCAAAATGAGAATCATGCACTGCAACACTGAGTGTGAAAGCCCAACACAGTGCTCTACACGTAGAGAGCTTAAACACACTGAAGCATGTGCTTACTGTAACTAGTCTGCATAAATATCAAGAAAACAGGACTAACCTCATGGGAGACACCCCTCCCACACCAAAAACAGCTCTCTGAAATAAACACTCCCCATTCCAAGCAGAGAGGAACAGAGTAAGACTATCTAGTGACTAATTAGAAAACAGTGTCAAAAAACCTCTGAATTGCTACCTGTGGTCGTGAAAGAGAACTCTTCCAGAAAGGCCTCTGGTTTCAATAGCACATACCTCCACAGCATTCCAGAAAAAAAAACAAAAAACAACAAAACAAAACAAAAACACCCACCAAAACAAAACAAACAAAAAAAAACAACACACCCCCCCAAAAAATACCAAACAAACCAAAAAATCCCCCCCAAAACTATAAATCCCTCCAAGAACAGATAGTTTTTTCCCAAATTCTGGTGACAGAAAAACAGGCAAACAGCATTTCCCAAAGACCAATGAGTACCTTAGACACAGAAACGGCCCTTTCTGGTATCAATTTCTCCATGTTCTCTGATGAAGGTGACGGCACAGTAGAGTGGACTTTTTTCAGAAGACTGAATATTGTGGATCACAAGACTAGAATCTTCTTCAAAGCTGCAGATGAGGGGAAAGAAAGTAAAGAAAAAAAAAAGAAAAAAAAATCTCTTGTAAGGACAAGTCACACATTCCACTTTCATAGTAGAAAAAAGAAGCTGCAAAACAAAGTGAAGATGTCTTGTATAAACAGGATAAAAAAAAAGTAAATCATGCAGCAGAGGTATTGCACAAGACCAGTGGAGGGTCTTGTTCTTCCCACATTACCTAATCTTTCTTTGCCCTGCCCTCCACAGCTCAGATCCAGTAAAGTAAGCAGAAAATATCTCCATTAGACTGTCTGCAATTCCATAAGCTTGAAAGCCACGCAAAGGAATAGAAAATAATCCAGTGCACAGGTTGTACACTTCTAGAGACACCAAGTGTGAAAGGGCTTCATGGGGCCATCACCAAAAAATCCTATACACATCTTAGGAAAAGACAAGGCTTTATATAGGAAGACTTGCAGAGGCCTCTCTACCCTTGAGACCTAAACCTTACAAGTTCCTACCCGAACTGAATCAGTATTGCGTGCACAACTGTAGTGATGCTGGATATAACACACACAGCAAACGCTTCAACCACAAGGAAGCAAGAAAGACTTCTAGCAGGCTTTTTGTTTCATAAATTAGTAAATATAAATTAGAAGCAGTAAGTTCATTTCTCCTATTCCAAATGGTCAGAAAACCTCCCTGCTTCCTTTACACTGAAGAAAAAACATCTGGCTGAAGTCTTGGAAAGCGTGGATGTTTTTTCCTAATGTTTGATTTTCTCAACATTTTGCAGGAAGATTCAAGTTCTTTCCATTACTGAATTATGCTAGGCCTGGAAATGGTCCCTGACCCCATCCTCCTCCTTCTGACACACAGACAGACAAGCACACAGACACACACACAAAACAGACACAGTTTAGATCCGGCATAGTTGATAGTCTGGTGAAACACTGGAAAAAATTTGAATCACAGGATCAGTGAACTTTAGCATTTGATCCTGCAAGTTAACACGCACCACTAACCACTACTGCATACTGATTGTAAGAAAATGCCTAAGGCATTTAAACTGCCCTCCTTTAGGAAAAAAAGCTTCTGAAAGTGCCAGCTTTCCAGATCAAGGCTTGAAATAATTCTCCTGGATATAAGTCTTCCATGCCACCAAAATGATATGATTCTTCTTCATTTAAGTTAATACATATCCAAGAGCCAAAAGGGACTACATTCAACCCTAGACTACTGACCAGGACTAGCCTGAGAGCTATCAGTCCAAGAAAGCTAATATCCCATAAATATACATGATCAAACATCAATTAGTCTTTGTTACCAGAAATTAGCTTACTTCCAGAGTGAAACCCAGCATTCCTTTCAGCCTTTGTTTCTGTTTCTGGAAGGTGTCTCATTCACGCTTCAGAATATCAGCACTTTTCTTAGTAAAGAAAAAATGCTGAAGAAGTTTCAGGTCTTTTTATGAGCCACATTCACATGTTCCTTCAGACAACTGACATACAATACTGGACATAGACAACATAGACACCAACTGCCTCAGCTCACAGGTAACACTGACAATATTTACAAAGTCCATCTAATAAGGGTACTTTGCTGTCAAAGGATCAAATCATTTCAAATGCAGGAAGAAAACAGCAAGAGGTTATAGACAGGAAATAGCAGATTTTGTTCATCTTCTAGCTTCTGATAAAATAGATGTGCAAAACCTTTAAAAGTTTTAAATCACCACTCCTCAATGTTGTTCAACAGGGTCCAAAAATTGAGGAAGAAGGGAGAGAAATTTGTTTCAGCAAAGTTCCAGAGGTTTCAAAAAAAATATGTATTTCCTGCCATCAGTACAAAGATCAAAGAAATTATTGAGGTTCTTTTCGAAAGCAGCCTTTTGGAGGATACCCTCCAAATCAGGAAAGACAGTACCATCTCATTTCCTCTACTGTAAGGCAAAAAAAATCCACAACCCACTAACAGCAACACCCATCACGTCTTGAACTAGAAACAGAAATGGAGGGAACAGCAGAAATGGAGGAAAAGCTATATTTATTGCCTTCAACTAAGCTGTGAGATTCTTTCATGCATTCAGAATGGCAATACTCTGATGTTTGATCAAAGCTTCAGTAATAGGTCTAGAACTTTGAACAAAACCGAGGATAGAGAAAGCTAACCACAAGCACTACCAACAAAAATCTTGTCAACAAATACTAACATTAAGCGACATCATTCATTGGAAGGAACCTAAGCTCCTGTTCAATAAATCCCTTCAAATAATTTTATTAGGCATTATTTTAAATAACCCCACACAGTCCAAAGTAGATAGGCATGCGTGCATGGATTTACAAAGTCAAATTCTAATCATGCTGGTAGGGAATCAGTCTTGGCTACAGTCAACCTAGCATCTCAGAGTTCTGATGAGGACAAAATCCTAGGACAGACTTGGTTGTTCTCCAATAGGAATTATTACTGAAGCGCCCAGTAGAAACAATAAAAGCATCTGTGATGGCTTACTGTTACACCTAAGAAACAGGTCAAGAGCGACTTGTCATGTTCAGAATCAACAAGGATGTCTCGGATATTTGAGCTCTTTCAGTGCTACTGATGAGCTCCCTGAACACCACCCAAAGTATCTACCTGGTGCTTACAGGACTACATGATGCAACTTCAGCAGAAGAGGGGGCAGAGGTGGTCAACCTAGGACATCCAAATTCCTCCCAAGACCTATGATCCTGCTTACAGGCCCAAATCAGGCCATAGGAAGCTGGTGCATCTTTCTACTAGAAAGATCTTTGGAGGACAAAGGAAAGAGGGTGAGCAGAAATCATCAAAAGAGGACAATAGCAACTTCTTTGCTAGCCTTCCCTCCTTCCCAGTCTTTCTTCAAGGAATGTAGAACTGGGAGACAGAACAGGAGAATGGCGACTGCTGCTCCACAACTTGTAACTGAATGCTGTTCAGAAGAGTCCAAAGGACATAAGCTGCAGGAAGAGTTGCCCATCTTCATGAAAGAAATTCTGTCAGCCTTAATTTAAGTTTGCTGTAAAAGGGAACACTCCTGTAACTAGCTACCTTAATTTAAGTTTGCTGTAAAAGGGAACACTCCTGTAACTAGCTAGGGGTGTGGACAGACTCTAATTAGACAAGCTGGACTAACTTCTGCCATTTCATCTGCAGAGTGCATGAGGCAGAAAAATCAGAAAGACAATTTACAAAGTCACTTATACCTAAGTCACAAAGGGGATTGGAATATAGGCAGAGGTATGAGATCCAGAAAGCCTCATGGGCAAGGCGCACATCTCTGGATCCATCTCTGCAGGGAACCCAAGACCTAAATTATTTCTTAACTCCTACAGAAGAGGACTGAAGGCCACTAAGTGAAATTAATCCCCAGTCAGACTGAGCTGAACTCACTTCATAGATATGTTAGGATCTACATTTTCTAAGGCCGTTTACAGTATATGATGTCAGCACTAATGCAGACATTTAAAGAGTATCGTGTGTGCAAGAACCTAATTAACTTGAGTCGTGTCTGAACCAGAAATGAAGCTGCCAAAAAGGCAGGTGCTAGAGGTGGATCAGAGCAAGATGTCCTAAGGGCTAACTAGTCAGTAAGAGATGAGATACGGGATTTCATTATGGTGCGGCCTGAAAATGGAGAACTTCGACATTAAGCAAGTACTTGACTCCATGAACAAGTAAACCACTACAAACCAGTTGTTCTGCTCACTCCGACTATCATAGGGTCTTGGAGAGCTTTAGGATCTTTACAGGTTTAAAGATGTAGCAATACCCATCCAGCCTTTGGAAGCTGTTCAGAAACACCACAGCTATAAGTGATTCAGGAGGCAGTCGGCCACCTAGTTTTTTGTTGTTTGGGGTATTTTTTTTTATTTCCCCGCCTCCACTCTGCTACTTGCTCAGTAGCAGGCAGTCATTGCTTCTGTGTCAGGAAACATCAAGTGACCTCAAGTAACTCATGTATAAGTTAACACTCTGCTCTAGGAAGAAATACTTCGAGAATCTAATCTTATCTGTTTTCTTTTACAGAGCAGATGAGCACACCTGTGTCCTCTCAATCATCACTCTTCTTTTCAAGGCTGAGCTGGCATACTCATAAGCCTCATGAGAGGAAATTAGTAGTTCTTTAATGCCTCTGTAACACTGCAAAGATGTTAAAACTTCAACTCCAAAGCAACTTCCACTGCTATGGCAATTCTTATGCTAGAGGTCAGCCTGTGAAAACATGGAAGTGTTCAGTCTGCCTGCACCCCACAGAAGGGAAGCTGCGCATGCAGCTGTAACCCAGGTGCCTTTTGACATCTTCAGTTCCTGAGTTTAGTCCAACCCTGTCCAGACTCACCTGATAAGCCTTCTTGAAGACATCGGTCTTCATTCAGTACAACAGCATTAGAAAAAAGACCAGAGAATATCTTTACCTGCACTTTAATCTGTTGCAGTCAGAAACTTTCATTATTTCTTCCCCTGCTTCTAGTTCCCCCTTTCCTTAGTGCACAAAGATGGACCAACACTCCAGCCTAACCCTGCTCTTGATCTGCTAAACTCACCAAATTCAAGGAGGAAAGCATTATAGGTGGGGTAACAGCGGCTCAGAGATTAAGCAAGGTGCCCAGCATGACAAAAAAAACCAGTTGGAACTCTGCTCTCGATTTCTGTCCGGGTCTATAAAACAGGTAGAACTGTTTTATAGGTAGGTACAGATACCCTTTCCCAGCATTACAAGGCATTCCATCTTTCGTTTGCCCAGGGACCTCTGATAAAGGCTGGCAAAGCAGCACTGGAAACTACTGCCTGGGTAGGAAGCAAGATTTTTGGCTTATGCATGTTTTGTGGGAAAGACCAGCTGCTGCCCACTCTGGCTACATCTGTAGAGTTTTTGGCAGGCATTATTAGTCCAATCATGACAACAGTACAGCCTGCTGCCTGCTTAGCTCCTACAGGTCTCACATGCAGACAGCAGGCACCTGCCAATAGCCAGAGGCCAGCCTGTCCAAACTGTCCTGGCAGCCTGCTATGCTGCCAGTGCCAGATTAGTGACGTACCTGAGCATGCTGGACAAAGGCCTTCCACGACCCTTGCTACCAACCACAGCTTTTAGAAGTGCATCTCTGGCTTCAGGAAAGCAGGCTGGTTAACTCACAAGCAAAGGGGTCACAACTGGGTTACTAAAGAGCCACCAACTAATATCAAAAAGGATAACCTGTACAAATGCCCTAAGTACTGGACTTAACCTAGCTTCTAAACCATAGTTCATCAGTAGTGATCTCAGTACAGCCATTCTCCTGCTAACAAATACCAGGTTCTGAGCCGGTCATGGTTTCCCAGGAAATACTTTTCCTCCTCTGACATAAAATCCTCCAATTTTTCTTGTCTCCATGCTCGGAGCTTTCCCTCCTTGCTGCAGCACAAGTTTTGCAGAGCACGGCACTCTCGTGCCTCAGCTCAGCAAACAGACTCGTTTAAAGGGTAAACACGCTGAGCAACTTTGCTGGAACGGGACCCAGCATTCCAAGACCTCCATAGTCAAAGGCTTTATGATTAAAAAAAAAAAAAATAATCTCTCTCTCTCTATATATATATACAGAAGACTAGATACTCAAACAGGACAGGAATTGCTTGACTTTCAAGTAATACCTAGTTCAATAACATGCCAGCACCACATTAATGCTAATATTGCTGTTAGTATAAACAGGTCTCATGGATGACAGCCGAGTTCAGACCCTTTGTAACAGGGGAAGGGTAACACATGCAATTAAGTGTAATCGAAGCAGCTTCTCAGTCCCCTGCGCTAGCCGAAAAACACGGGCAGGAGACCGCCACGGCACCCACGAGAACGATGATGGATGGCGGGCCAAGAGCGGTGGAAGAGCCAGTGCCAAAGCCGGGGAGAACAAAAGGCACAATGTCAACTTGCGAGCCGGCGTGA
>VZRU01004158.1:125538-144437 GCA_013398155.1 Pedionomus torquatus
CAACCCCCGCCGCATCAGAGGGGCTGCTGTGAGGGGAATTTCAAGGGTGGGGCTGCAGCCGAACGCCCCGAAAAAGCCGCGGGACTGTGGTTCTGGGCACCAGGCCTTGTGCTGCCAGCATTGCGGCCCTGTCTCAGCCTGCCCAAGATCAACACCAGAGGGTCCAGGTGTCTCTGGGTCTGGTATCAAAGCCTGGAGATGCCCAGCCTGGGGCAGGGAGCAGCTCACGAAGGCCCCAGGTGGGAGCTGCAGGCTGGAAATAGTGCTACAGAAAGGTAGTGTGACTCTCTTGCTGAAATAAACCCACACCAGTAATTTCACTAGCAGAAGTTGGTGGAAATGAGAAATGGGTTTATCCCAAAAGGTGCCAAGCCCTAAGACTGGCTCTGGAAAACACCTAAACGCTTTCTTTGAAGCTCCCACGTTGCCTGAAATTCGGCTGCCGATATGCTTGCTGCTGATCGGGCATGCTGCTTGTGAAGAAGGAACCAAGACCAGGCTGGATGGGGCTTTGAGCAATGTGGTCTAGTGGGAGGTCTCCCTGCCCATGGCAAGGGGTTGGAACAAGATGATTTTTAAGGTCCCTTCCAACTCTAGCCATTCTATGATTTTATGAAGCAGCAGCCACCTTGAGCTTTGTGGGCAGCTGTGTCCTAGTCAAATTGGCTTCATCTCCATGAACCCCTATGGCACCAATGCAGTGGATCATTATTATGCCCTGATGTCATTACTACACTTCTGATGGTGTCTGAAAATGTGATAATGAGGTATTTGCCTGGGACGTCACTCAGTGTCACAATGGCTGCATGTGCACTGTTGTGAATGGAGCTTTAAAATATGTAACGGTGCAGGTGAATTTAAGACACTCACTGCTAGTTGTTTCAGAATAATTCTCGACAACAAGGTGCTCTAGGTTATGTAGAAAGAAAAAACAAAGCAAACCAACCCAGATCTCTTTGTATGAATGCATGAGATACCAAAAGACTTACCAGAGTGAAACATCTCAAGAACACGGCTTGTTGCCGTAGAAAGTCCAAGCAACACCTTCTTCTGTATCTATAAAAGATACCAATAAAGAGAAAAGCAATTCAAGGTAGCTTTATTTTAAAACATGATTCACCCTGTGAGAAACAACGGTTCACTTGTAAAATGTAAAAGAGGACAAAGTCATCAAAGCAAAGGCTAAAAACGAAGTACAAAAGGATTTATTAGGAATTTTCGGAACAGCGCTGTATCGGGTGCATCTCCAGGCTAGATGCACGAATTCTCTCATTATTTTGGGGATATTTATACATTTTACTCGGCTGCTTATGTCCCTGTCTCCCCTCTCATTGGTTGAGAAGTCAGAGCTCACATCCTTCCCCACCGCTTAACTTGTTTCAATTTGCACCTCCTTATCTCTCATCCCCAGACAACATCTGTTAATCACGGTATTCAATAGTACAAAAGTATTGGAGATTTTATCAGGGAAGGCCAGTCCTGAGAATCTGCTGACTCAAGGCAGTTCTCAGGATGTATCTTTCGACCAACGGATACAAAGTAGCTGAAGCAAAACTTTAAGCCCATTTCTCACAACCCTGAAGTGTTCCATGCGCTTTAGGTAATCAAAAGATCCGTGCATACAGATACTACTTAGTGTAGCTATTAGGAGAGTATTGTTTTAATCAAATGGTAAAAAGATTTTACAACTGGATGTGAAGCTGAATGACCAGTCATAGGGTTGCAAAGTGTCTCTCTGGTAAGAAAATGGATCGTGACTAGAATATGAGGTGAAATTTATGAAAAAAAAATGATGCAGCAAAAGCACAGAGCAATTAAAAACAAATCAAGAGAAGAGGCAGGTATTTTATATTGGCCTTAAATAAACAGTGACATTGAGGCAACTGTTTCATTATACATGCTAAAAATCCACACAAATTACAGAGAAAAATCCATGTTGATAGCAAAATGACATTACTTTTCCCCTGTCCATTTTTGCATCAAAGTAGATGCAAGTAAACCTACTTTGAATTCCATGTCGTTATTCTATTTTTCCTAAAGATTTACTAGAAAATACTGGTGTTAAACAGGACAATTATTTACTTTAAATCACAGTTTGCTTACCTAATTATGTCTGAAACGTGCATGTAAAGTGAGGTTTGCACAAGTAACCATAAGCCCCACTGGAAAAACACCGATTGTAAAAATAGTGGAATCAGATTCCAGCTTGCATTTGGTGCAGCTAAATTACAAAATGGCACAAGGGGAATGCAGGGTGTAAAAACAGTGGCATTAAGAACACCTGGCCCTTGAAATGGGTATCAGAAAAAAATTGAGACACGAGGGCACATGTGAGGCCCAGCTGCAAAACGAAAATCCATGAATATTTGAAACAGAATGGGTGCAAGTGCTTGAAAACTGCAGTTGTACCCAATTGAAAGTACCCAAGGAGGAATAACCATACCTTTTATGCCTTTCAGGAGGGACTGAGCCAGCTCTTCTATCTGAAAAAGTGCCAGCCTCCCAGCAGCCCCTGCACGCACCTTCAAGCAGATGGGAATCGACGTATGAAATCAGCTGCACAGATGGGTTTGCCAGATTCTGTAAAATATAAAACAGACTTCTCAGAGTGACAGCATTCGGCATGTTGGAAACTATCTGAACAGAATGTGTGAGGCTAATGAGAAGGATTTGTAATTGCACCACAGCTCTGCACTCAAAATTCCATCGCCTTCACCATGTCAGCAGGCAGGTGAGGGTAAGCTAGCAACAATTAAAAGAAAATAAGAATTTTTACTTAAACTGACTTAAAAGATATCCACAGCAACAATGACCCACACTGTGTCACTGGCAAAAGTGGCATTAAAATCAGTCATTGTGCCTGGGAATGAATGCACAAAGCTTTTCTCCACCCTACTCCCCGCTAATTAGACCCATTATGGCAGAGCCAAATCAATGGGACACTTAAATTACTCTTCAACCCAGCCTTACAAATAGCTCCCATAAATCAGCAGGTCACTACCACTGGAGCCACTTAAGGCATTTCCTGAGATCTGACATCACTTAGGATTATTTTTCTCCCAAGGAACAAGGGTAGTTGTGGTGAAGGTATACGTATACTTTAATATAGCCTTTAACAGTTTAAAATATTATTTGATCAGCAGAGAGGCAATGTGACACTGACTAGAATATTAACATTGAAATAAATAGCTTGTTTAGGAGCAGCAAGCAAGAGAATGTTGTTTCTTGTATCAGTGATGAGTAGACAGGCTGAAAACTGAAAGGTTTGAGAAAAAGAGATCCCTTGGACAAGTGCAATCAGTGATGAAAGGGGCGGGGGAAAAGGTAAATCCTGTTGTGGTAGGATTTCTGGAGGAGGAAGATCAGATGGAGGAGGCTTTTTGAGAGAGACCGATGAAGTAACCCAAAGAACCAGTGGTGCTTTGGTAGTACCAAAAGCCCAAGAGAGAACACAAGGCTCATGGAAATGTTTTTATACAGAGGAACAAGCAGCCCAAGAAGAACAACTCCACATTTTAACAGCATGGGAGAGGCTGCAGGCAATGTGGAGGACAGAATCATAGTTCGAAATTGTCTTTGACAGACTGCAGAAATGAGATGAGAAAGTAAAACAGGACGTTGGACAATAAGGACAAATGTAAAATTTTACAGCCAGGCAGGAGCAATCAACTGCTCGAGTCGCCAGCTGGACTGCAATTGCCTAAAGTGGAAGGCCTAACTATAGCGCCATGCAAACTCAATGTGAGTCAACAAGGCCCTGCGGTTGTGAAAAAAGCAAACATCATACAGGGTTACACAAACAGGAATATAGTCTGCAGGACACATGGCACTCTCAGCATTGGTGCACTTTGTTGAGGTACCATGTACCGTCTGGAATGCTGTATTTCAAAAAAGATATGGCCTGTGTGGGACAGCCTGAAGAGCACAGTGAGGAGGTCTAGAGAGAAACATGGCCCAAGAAAAAAGACTTGTTCAGAAAGAGAAAACTCAAGAGAGGCAAAGCTGTCTTCACTTCGCTAAAGGGCAATGAGGAAAGGGATAAATAATTTTTTGTGTTCCTTCACAAAAGAAGAAAGTGGGAAACGACAAAGTTACAACAAGGAGGATTTAGGCTGAACATCAGAACCACAACATTGCTTAGGGTGGAAGGGACCTCCTGAGGTCTGCAGTCCAGCCTCCTGCTCAAAGCAGGGTCTGTCTAGAGATCAACCCAGGTTGCTCAGGCCCTGAAGGCCTCCCAAGACAGACTACACAACCAGGTCAGTGCCTGACTTCACAGAGAAAATGTTTTCCCTACACCCAGCTGGAACTTCCCCTCTTTCAGTTTATTACTTCAGTAAAGATACCGACTTTTCCTCTTGCTCACCTCCCTCCAGGCATAAGGAGGTGCTTTTAGGGTCCCCCACAATCATCCCTTCCCTGGGCAAGCACTGCTCCTGCAGCCTCTCCTCACAGGGCCAGCACTCCAGCCCCTAACTGTCTTGGAGGGTCATCCCCCCACCAACTCACTCCAAGTTAATGAGGTCTTTTCCCTCTTGGGGGCCCCAAAACAGTAGCCAGTATCTAGCTATGGTCTAATGGGTGTCGAGCAGAGGGGCATAATCACCTCCATCAGTTGGCTGTCTGCCCCTGGATGGATGACCTGGATGGCCAAATGACCCAGCCAGTTTTTCTTAATCTGACAAGTCACCAATGCAGACTGTAATAACCCAGCTTGGATACCAGGGTGGAGTGAGAGACTCCATCGGAAACCTTGCTCAAGTCATCTGCTAGTACTGCAAGGAGGACATAATCTGTTGCTCTCCCATCACTGCAGATCTGTTTCCTTTGCTGAAGATGTCTTTTCTATAAGGTGTTACTGCTACCACCACACATTTGAGAATCACAGAGTTGTCCAAAAGATGAAAGGCTTGCCTCCTTGAAGGCTGAGCAAGAAGGGTAATTAAATGTCTTTTGGTTGTAGTCAACATGGTCACATGAAAGGGTCAAAAACCACAAGTCAAACTCCTCCAGAACAAAAACACAGGCACAAACATTATTGAGGCTGTTACTTGGTCAACTTTTGGTCTTAGACTCTCGAATTTCCCTTGCCCAGCCCCAGCCCAGCAATGCAACAATTAATGTTGTATGTAATCCCAAAGTCAGTAATTCAGTCTGCTTACTTTCCACTTGCACTTTGTCCAGAAACCAGTTCTTCACGTCCTGCCTCAGTCCCTTTATCAAACCTCTTCCTCCTGCAGCTCCAGGACTTTTATCTCCACCAACACATGAGGAAGTATCCTCCAATCCCTCATGTTCACTAGAGAGGAAGGAAGAAGGAAGAGGAAATAACGAACCATGCAGGACTGTTTTGATCTGTGAAGTGCTCTCATCTTCCTCTTAGACAAGAGCAGTATTAGCTCTCAAGGGAAAGAGGGGTGGGTAGAAAAGGGAGGAGTGGTTTCTTCCCCTGGTTCTTCCCACAGTTCCTGGGCCCAGAGGACTGGTACACAGGTGGCTGTAGGAGCAGCTCCCTCTCTCCCTCCCTCCACCTGGCCAGAACCCAAGACAGCCAGGAAGAAAGCAATAATGAGCAGAAACAATGCCAATATTCAGTCACATAGGTAGCAAGGCTTCACATCAAGCCAGGTGCTGGCAAAAACACAGCAGACCCAAGCCTGGTAAAGGCTCTGAAAAACTGAAAAGGCTTTGAAGAGGCAGGGAGAATGGCTTGATCACTATCTGCCTTTCTCCCCACTTCAGTCTCATGGCTCACTGAAACCAGAGCAGAAAGAATTTATTCTTCGCACCGCCCCCCACCACCTTCCAGACCCAAGTAAAAGAGCAGCTTTGGAAAAAGAGATCTAGAAAGAGATCTACAACTCGCCCAGTGCTCAGGAAAACAGTGCTCTGCACAGCTTCACAAAAATGCACGAGTTTGCCCCAAAGGAACACCTGAATCATGTTACTTTTCTCTTCCTCGTGGGAAAGTATCCTTAAGGTATTTAGATCAAAGGGGCAACCATACTCACACAAACTGCTACAGGGCTCCAGCATCCCACTGCTTCAGAAGTTACCACCTTTCTGCTCATACGTGAACGCAAACAACCTGTCTCTGGTCCTGTCAAAACCATCTAGTTAGAAAGCCAACACCAAATTTGAAATTTGTAGCAAAGCCAACAATTATCAGAGCAGCACTAAGGAGCATGTATTATTTGGGTCTCAACAGCTGGAGTTAAGCACACCCTTCCCCCTCCCACTTTGCATATGGTGAAATGAAGCCAGAGGCTACCAAAGCTAGTCTGTCAGCAGCAGATCTGGTTTCCTAGCTCCCACCATTCAAACCGTGTTTCACTAATCCAATTTACAATTGAAACTTTAGATCAACTGAATTAACACCTTTTTGGCACCAACCTCCAGCAGGAAAGGAGTGGCCTCCTGCCGTGGTTCTGCCGTTCCTGCTGAAATAGGACAGGACTGTGGTATAGGACAGCAGCGTCTTTTCACTAACAGTTCTTGCTAGAAGTTACAATTTTGTAAGAAACAGAACATGACATGCATTAACAGGAGGTTAAATCTTTAAAACTGAGAAGCATCTTGCTGACAAGGAAGGTTTGTTCGCATAGCTGAGGAGAACTGCTCCCTTTTCCATTAAGTATAGAATTAACAAATTGAATATTGCAAAAAGAATATGGAAGGATTTTTAAAAACAAAGTAACATTGGCTAACCAGACTAATTCAGAAGTACTGATGCATAGTTTTAAAACACATCACTTAGCAATTCAATGTGAAGGTGCATCTATTCATCCTGCAGACGTTTGGCAGTAATTTTGATTTTTTCCAAAACGCACTCCAAGGTAAAGTTGTGCTGTCTGTAATACAGCTGTCACGGTTCTGAAACCACGTGCCTCAAACCAGGACATACAGCTCAGCATCCTCCTCGCAGTAAGCGGCACACACAGCTTCAAACATTCTCCTCTGTGACAGCCTTACCTAGGAGGCATTACTTCCTCACCAGCTGAAGCAAGCACATGGCAGCTCTGCTCCGTTTTTCATCTCTTTTCTTGAAGCGGATTATTTTTTTTGGGGGGCAGCCATCAGCTGCATCAGCCGTTACAAGCATTTGGAGAACAGAGTGATTACCATCCCTCCCCCCCACCTCCAATTCCTGTGAAAGCAATTTCATTTCTAACTTACTAAGACAGCACATTCAGCATAAGGTGCTGTTGGAGAATAGAGGTGATGGATACAGTTGCTCATGCCCATAGTTTGGCAGCTGGAGCAATGCAACATTAGGAAGAACCACCTCTAAAAAAACCACAATCCCATCAGTTACTCATTTCTTCAATTCAATGTGCTCCTTCTGTCAAAAGTGAGACACCTCGTTCTCTACAGATCACCACAAGAGAAAATTGCAGGATCTCCTAAACAGAACCCTTACCATCAAAAAAAAAAGAAAACAAACCTAAAATAAGACACAAAACCCAACTCCTAACCCCGTGTTTCACTCTTGATACTTCAACTATGTCAAGTAACCTATGGAAGGGTTGTTTTTTGAGGTTTTTTTCCTTTTTTTTTTTTTTAAGTTGAAGACATGCTCCACCAGGCCTAAAAAAAGGAGAAGACAAAGAACCATTCAAAAAAATAGCTCAAGAGCTAAGACTTTGCAGCCTGCGTCCTCATCAGTCATTTGAAGAGCAGCATCCCATCTGAAGGAAAGGGATAATTTTTGTCAGATTCTTATAAAAAAAGGCTTTATTTTGAACAAGTTTTCTCCATTTGGTTTTACAGTCTCAGCATACATCATATTCATGGACAAGCAGCATTTTCACAGAATAAGAGCCAAATACAAAGAGGAAGCCACTTGGGATTAACAGTTTCAACCTAATTGACTCAGACTTCAGAAAATACTGTATGCCGTCACTTATTTGAGGTAAAGGAATTCCATAAATTAAGATCCACTGTTTAACGAAGAGCCAACAATGAAATATTTGTGGGAAGTAGAGGGAAAAAAAAAAAAGTAGTCTTACTCTAAGACACTGTGAGCAACAATATAAGGGGGAGGTAGGATTTCCACCTTTGTATTGGTATAATACAGTTTGGACTACCATGTATGAATGGTTAAACAAATTTATGCAGTTTAGATTTCAAATTTGCGGAATTTTACTGGTAGCGTAGTCCAAAAGGGTGAACCTAACTGAAGATACATCATGAGCTTAGTTTACATGCTGAATGCTGTCCTTAGGTAATCATTACACGATCGGGTAGCGATCGGTGCATGAGCTTTCTCCTTTGAGTGTCCAGTAAAGTCCACTGCTTTCACTGCCCGTTATGACATATTCCAGTTATGTGGTTAATTTTTGGGTAGCTGTGCAGGCAGACCATAAACGATGTAGTTGGTGGGATTCATGAGTGCTTTCTTGAAAAAAAATTGTACTGGGGGAGAAGGAGAAATCAACCTTCTGCTATCTGTTCACACAAATATACCTGCAGTTTTACACAGTTTAGATGAACAGATGGAAAGTGTTACAGAGACACATTTATATTAATATTTTTTTTTATAGCGCAAATTAGCTTCTGTCATTATTGCTGTAAAAACAAGAAAAAAGTGTTAAACTTTTAAAATAAAATAGTATTCTGCATTATACTAGATACTGTTTTAAAAAGCAGAAAGACTATCCTCACCTTTTTGACCTTGAGGTTTAAATTAGCTGACTAATAATCCTAATCTCACTGAAGAGGAAATGGAACTAGATTAATATCCTGTAAACTGAAAGAACTAAATTACCAATGTTAAATTCCTAATGCCTAGCAGAAATAACAAAGGTTTCAGTTTCAGTCTAATGCCAGGCACTGTTCAATTTCTTTCAGTGAAAAGAAAGCATAATTTGATTTATGTACTTGCAACAAAACATTAAGCAGTGAAGTTATCTTCATACACAGATACATTTATCTAAAAAAAGGTTACTGGCAAAATAAATTCCACAATGTGGTTGGCCAATCCATCCAGTGCATACAAAAAAAAAATCAAATTGAATTGGTGCAAGAATTCAGTTGCAAGAGACAAAGAAGATGCATTTAGAAAAGCTCATTTTTCAATATTATTTTGTTTGCCACCTCCAAGCTCCAATGAGCAAAATAGTTTTATACTTATTTTGGAGGCAGAGAAAAGCAGCTGGTTTCTTAGTCTGGCTATATAATGCTTCCATATATTTTCCATTTGTTTCCCTTTTTTAAAAAAATAATAATCAAGGAGCAGATTTACCGTTTAGCAAGTTATCTGACTCAGAACTAAATCACCAGCACGTTTTATCCCCCATTGGAAAGCTATATTGTATTATGGAGCTTCACGTTCATAAAGTTGTATCTTGCAGAAATAGGACCACTAGCCAAACTTTCTTACTACATTACTCTTTGAATAAAAGCAGATGAGTGAAATTAAACTGTAAGTCAGCCATTGTACAAATTGTCTCTCAAGATGTTCCAGCAACATCTCAATTACGAGTGTAACTTTTTAAGACACACATAACCTATAACATATAGCTCTTCTGCAATTAAAACTTAGGCAAAAAAAAAAAAGTCGTCTTTGTGAAAAAACTGTCATTAGCTGTTTTTTAGCCAACCTTCATTAGCTTTTATCACACAGCAGACTGAGAAAGCCAGTAAAGGTAGAAAAAAAAATTATTTTCCCACTAGCATCCAATTAGTATCCTATGACTTTGAACACTAATGAAATGCATTTCCTTAAATGGCAAATAAAAGAACATCAATTGAAGCAGAAAAATAAAAATTAAAAAAAAAAAATCAGTCTTAGGAAATCTGGTCCTTATACTTAAAACCATGCATTTCCTACAATAGATCCTATGTATCATGTTGCATGGAGCATGACTTTTTTTAAAAAAAAACCTCACCTGCCTATTATGAATCACTGCAATAAAAACACTACATTTTTCCCCGCACTGCACTAGGTGACATTCTTTCCAGCCAAAGAAAAGAAATTTAGTCAAGAATCATAAGAAAAAAAAAAAAAAAGAAATTGAACTATGAACTCTGGCACAGCCAGGAGTAGCAACTCAACTACTCCAGAGTGCTTAGAAAATAGGCTTTAGATTTTACACCAAGAAATTGGATTTATTGTAAATGCCACAGTCACATTGATAGACAGAGCACAGACTTCTGGTAACAAACAAACATACATTTTTGTAACTAAGCGTTTCTACTTGGTAAATAAATGCATTTCGCACAGCCTTCCTTTTAAATGTGCCTAAACTAACCTAAATAAGCAGACAGCATAGCAGAAAAGGGAAACTTTTGTGAGTAACTGTTTCTTAAGCAGTATATTATTTTTACTATGTATATAATATTTTATATTATATACACACACATTTGCATCAACAGTTCAAATTATACCCGAATTAAAAAAAAAAAAACAAACAAAAAAAAAACCAAAAAACCCAAACAGAACCAAAACTGGCGCTCCTCCAATACATTTACCACCTTTCCATCAGGCATAGTTAATCCAGGTATTTGTCAAGTTAGAGGAATGACAGTTAAAAAGACTCCCCCCACAAGAAACAAGTTACACAAAGAATACTGTATCACTACAAATTTTTTATTCAGAAGCCCATCTTTAAAAAAAATCTCATTATGAACTTGTTTGGTCAAACTACAACACTTTCTAGCAGACATACAGTAAAAATGGCATGGCTCAGAATCGACCAGATCTTTCACGATCTCTTGACCGCCTCCTATCACGTTCACGTCCTCCTCCTCCACCACCACCTCCACGACCACGATCTCTGGATCTAGACCGACGTTCACGGGACCTCGACCTGGATCTATGCCTTCAAAAAAAGTGTGAATATTTTATTGTTTCATCGCATTCAGCAATTTACTTGCAGCCCCACACAGTGTGGGGGGATATAAGTAACACGGGAGAAGACAGACATTAATAAATTCGCACTCAAGCTGCAAAATCACATATTCACAAATGGAACAAACTTAATCCCCACTCTGTTAAAAGACTCAGCTGTTCACTGCCAATCATCCATTATAATGGGTGCGCTAAACTTAAGCAAAGGCATGAATCAAAGGCAGGAATCAAATGCACCGTTACACAGCTGTTAATTAAAAAAGCGAGAGAACTGCAATTCTGCAGTTATGAATGAATTGCTCTTAAAAACACACAGCAAACATCTATGCCTGTTTGTAAATTCACTCCTGTTTAACTAATTGTATTAACTAGCAATTACAACTCAGTTCTTTTTCCTACACAACCCCCACAACCCTTTCAGAAGCCATCAGCGTTTGCAAATAATCTTCCCTGCATTTTAGGTCAATGACTTAGTTCAGGAAGAAAGTTAAAACCACCCAGAACATACTGCTAACACAGCTACTATGGTTTTATAGTTTATATGGCACTTGTCAAGAAAAAGGGTGGTTTGAACGTTTTTAAGAATTCTTGGAAAAGTCAATTTTATAAAATAGATTAACAGCACAGTTTTTAATGTTAAAAAGTTACAGCAAAACTAAAAAGCTCAGGGAAATGAATGCTACAAGTTCCAAGTTTGCAGAATGCTCTTCCATAGTGAAATGCTTTGGCACGGAAGTGCATTTTACTATGAGAAAGACGCATACATCATTGCTGCATAACAGTAAGCTGTCCAGAATTACTAAATTAACCTAATATTCAAAAGTTCTGGTATACCCTACTTTTTTCCTACTTGAAAAGCATTGATACATTTTATTCTGCATAGAATTACATTCAGGTCAGCCAAGTTTATACAATCTACCTGTGAAACCCCAATGACAAGAGCAGATTATTATTTTTTTTTAATATCAAGCCTTACTGCCTAGCCTGTGATGCTTTAGCTGCATGAAGAATTTAAATAAGGCTAATAAAGACAAAATTGGATGGAGGATTCAGCTACTTCATGTTATACCACAGACTGAAATCGGTCTATGGGTAAAACAATCAATCATATTCCCAAGCCAAAGACATAAGTCTGATTTTTCTTCCAATAAAAGATGGTACATTTTTATTAGCCTTACTAATCCAGATCCAGAGATACAGATTCAGACTTGTCAAACTGATCAAAAGGCAAATGCAAAACCACGCTTTGTCTTTTTTATCACTGAAAAATCTTGAAAGCTTATATTTTAGTTTAAATTAATATTAATCGGGATATTTTAGGAAAATGTTTGCGCACAGATCTGTGTGCCTAAGCAACAAAATCAACATTTTTCCAAAGTTAAATTCATCCTTCCAAGTTCTAAGACTGGCAAATAGAGACATTTATAGGAAAAGCTTGTTCACAATCCCAAGCTCCTTCTGTGTCTTAAACCTATGAAACTGTGCTCTATATAAAAGGAAGCTCAACAATTTTGTATGCCTGTCCTCAATAGTAAGGTCCTAAAAGCAAGTGGATTGAATCCAGTTTAAAGTGAACAAGACAGGTATCATCTCAATAGCAGTCCTATGAGTCTTTCTACAAGTTACCTTAATAAATAATATAAATGTATAATAAAATGTATTTATCACCAGCTTTTTTTTTAAGCAAAACTACTATTCCTTTGCCTTACTGAGAATTCCTACCAAGAAGGGTTACACTTTGAGGCTAGCATTGCTAAAAAGCGAGGTCAATACAGCAACTACCTATTAAAAACACTAAGGAATGAATAGTGGCTAAAAGAGTTAGCCATTAACTGTTAAAAACCAAACAAGGCTGGGTACTGAATATAATCTACAGATACGCTTGACTGCATAATGCTGATTCTGCCAAAACGCCCATTAGCCAAGTACCCTGCTTCTAACAGAGGCCAAGAGCAACTACATTTAGAAGACAATAAAATAGAGAAGAGATGTAAAGCAATACTTCTCCCAAATAATGTCTGCCTATAACAGGTTGCAGTTTGGAGGTTTGAACCACAGCCACGTCCTATGTACTTAGTACCTCTGAATATTCTTTTCCTTGAAATTTGCCCCCTCTGAAAGCCACATCAACCTTCATTATCCAGAGCACCACAGAGCAAGAAGCACCATAGCTTTTTTTTTTTAAAGGAAGACCTATTCCTTTGTTCTAAACTAGTCACTTGCTAGCTTGACTTGATGCCCTTTCATTGGTGTGTGTCAGAACTGTTGCCTTCACAATCTTCAGTAACTGGTTCTTAATTTACCCATATAAAATTGTGTTTAAAAGCAAACTTACTTTTTACGACGACGCCCGTACAACTCACGTCTTAACTCTCGAGAAATAGGCTTCAAATGCATAAAATTGCAGAAGCCTCCTCGTGTACACTCCCTGAAACACAATTCATGAGACACAGTTAAAATTGTCAGCTCTATGCTGTCTCTGTTTGCCCTAAGCCCTAGTGGACCTCTAACCTTTTAGAAAGTTAATCACCTCTAACATGAGAGCCAGTAAACAGCAGACATCATTTACTGACACTGACTCAGTCCTAAATCAGAATCCTAAAAAGACAGCAAAAGTCAAGAGGTTGACTGCAATTCCCCTATATTAACATCTCATGAAGTGGTTTTCCTCCTACACTAAGCTATGTATAAAAGCCACACCCAAGCAACCACTCTGTTTCTGCAAGCATTTAAAAGACAGTCAAAGGCAATGGGGAAGTCACTTTTTACCCCATTTCATATTGACGGCAACAGGCCTCTCTGAAGTCAGTCACAGGTGAAAGCTCAGCATGAATGGGTTGGCCATTAAACCAGCGGTTGTTCAGGTCAATCACAGCCTTCTCCGCATCTTCTTCACGGCGAAACTAAAAGCAAAATTAACATTTTCTTATGTTATACAGAAGTAGATCAAACATTCTTATCAAATCATTTGTACCTGAGGCTTAGGACTAGTAATTAAACTAGAAGCTACTGCAGAGTTCCTGGGATAGTCCATCAAATGAAGGGTAAAGATGCTAGTTTTTCATTAATCAGGACTCAGAGCTAATCGCATCATCACTATTTTCTCTTAATTATGTTCTATTTGGTCTTCCAAGTTTTGTGGCTTGTATTAAAAGACAATGTAGGAGACATTGTGTTTTCTTAGTATAACTGTTAACAAGAACGTGGAACACTATTGTCCAAGAATGCTCTAAATGTAATGCATTTTTTCCAAGTATTTAAGAGAAATCTGCATGAGAACTTATTTACTTAAAGTAGAATTTAGAAAAATCTGATCCTGTTTTTAAAATGAATGTAAAACTTAAATTTGAAATTCCTTTTCACAGCTAACCAATTGAAATTTTTTAAAAACAACTTTGTGATTATGACCTACAAAGCTGAGAATTTTAAGTGTGAAAATATTTCCACTTAAGGGAATGTACAGCAAAAATATTCAGATGAGTTCTCACACAACCCCAAAACTGTGTACACACAATAAAATTTTTGCAGGTGACAACTGTGTACACATTATTCAAAGAGATACCAATGATTTTTAAGAACCAAACCTAAATGTTTCAAGTTGCACCCTAAATCACCCAGCTACTGCCAAATGTAACTTGATTACAAGATGCTTTGTTTAACTGGGAAGTTAGAAAATAAATGCAGCTGTTGAAAATAAACACACCTGTTGCGAATAAACCTCTTCTCATAATGAAGTGCTTAAAAGGCAGTGCGGTGGGAAGACAGACCCCAAATTAATCTTGGCAAACTAAACAGTCCAGCAGTGGTGACTGTGTTTGTAACAATGTAAAAAAAGAAGTGTTAATCTTTATGAAAATGACACAGATTTTGACTATCAAGAAAGCTTCTCATCTCTTTAAAACGTCTTTTAGATTCTATTCACATTTTCACTCTTTCTACTTTATATTGTGAAGCATGAGAGGAGCTTATATCCTGAAGAGCTGCTCTCACAAAGTCTACAAGCATAAAGTAGCTTTTTAAGATTATAAATCAATAAACACCACCCCTGTTGATTATATAAACACGTCTCTTTATCCTACCTTCACATATACATTTCCAACTAGATGATCTCCAAGGTTATCACAAACATTCATCTCCTCAACTTCACCGTATTTTTCTTCCATTTCTGTGAAGACCTCCTAAATACAAAGCAGCCAATTAAAAGCTTGCAGCACATCAGTACACACATACTCCATTTAGCAGTTAGTAAGTACAAAAGAATGCCTTCCTTTAAAAACCAACAAATTAGGAAAATACTTTTTTTTCACATTGCTGATTTTAAAATTAGTACTTGCTTGGCCTGCACTGTGTCCACCTGTAAGTACAACACTAACAGGATACAATAAAAGGCTATGGAAAACAGTAGCATAGTATTTACAGAATATTTCAGATACACTGAAAACATTCCCTATAAGCCTTGACGCTATGGTTTTACTTCATTGTTTGTCTACATGCAAATTAAGTTTATTTTAAATTTATAGGAAAAAAGGGGATTATGGAATCAAATTGCTACATGGCTTAAGCGCTGATTTTTAAACGAAGTCTATTATAAGCAGTAAAGCTAAAGCTAAGCTAACCAAAGGCTATACCAGGAAATATTTAACACCAAAAGTTTTATGTTTTGTATGAACACCTGAGGAAACAAGCACTTTTCTCTGAATCCATGTAACTGTGCTACAGACTGAATCTAACTTGTTTGTTTCAACAAATCCACACTTTAAAAGACAGGAAAAATGCATTACCTACCTCAAAAAATTCATCATAATGTTCCTGCATCTCAACATCGCTCACGGCACCTGTAAAAATCAAGAGTCATATCAATTAGAGCCTATAAGGAAGAAGAGATTTTGATCATATTACAAAACAATCTAGAGAGGCCATCTGGAGCATAAAAGACACCATATAGCATGGAACTAACTAATAGGAATATTAAAAATAAGTATGCGCGAAGAGCTTTGAGTCCCTAAAGTAGCATGTCAAAACATTCCATTGACATGATCAAATCAAAACAACTTTTAATCAGAACCAAACTCGTATGCCACAAATTTAAAGGAAGGGGAAAGGAATTACTTTGAAATATCACTTAAATTTAACGTACAATCCCACCTTCTATCTACCAACAATTATATCTAAACAGAAGGCAAGTGCTTTGTCACATTTGCATATTTTAAAGTGTAGTAAAAAATTTAGTGTTCCTCTTCCTAAAGGCAGGATTTCATTTTAACAGGTACACCTCTCCAGTGTATACACTAGAATTTGACAGTTCACAACGTAATGTAACCCAGAATTTTTTATTTTAAATTTGCTCAAAATAGGTATTGAAATGACACACTTTTCTCAGCACCGTCAAAGAAGGGTACCATAATGCTTTGCAACAGAAAGCAAGTTTCTAATTTAATTCTGAGTATCAGTTTTTCTGTAGTCCTGCAGAACACCTTTTAGTGCAAGACAGGGCAGCCATATATTCAGGTTAGATTATTTTCATGCTCCAAGCTAGACTTTACAAATGAGCGCTGCTTGCCTGCTGCTATTAAAAAGTTTAGCTAATTTTTCAAAGCCATAAGAATATAAAAAATAATTTATTTCTTCCAGTCTACAGCACTTTAAACTACATTAAGCTGTACACATTAAAGCCTAATGAATTAGCTCTTCCACAGTTAAGTGGTTTATTAAAATCAAGCAGAGTGGTTTTAAAACACCACCTGCATTTTATGCTATAAATTTTTTCTAGCCTTTAAATTACAGACGCTACTGGTTTAGTTCACAAAATGTAAAAGACAAACTGAGCCAACAAAGCTGAATTTATTTACTTCAGGCCGCTATGAAAAAAAGGAAATGCTTTGGGCTCAGTCATTTTTAGCTAGTATTACCATCTGGACAAGCTTCATGTTTTCTTCAAGGCTCTAACATTAACCAGCCACACACCAGCACATTAATTACTTTCTGTCACCTAGCTCACCTCCTGAAGAAGGCTAAGGGGCCTTTGTTATATATTTTAGGCACAGAATGTTTCAGCATTTATGCTTGCTTTTAAGAGCTTTCTTCTTCCCCATGGCTATATGGCAAATTAAGCAAATATCAAACATTAAACCAGTATTTCTAGACAGTTTAATACTTAACTATATTCCTAAGGTTCTGCCAACACCACTGATAACAGCTTACTAATACCTAACAATTTTTTAATGTATTTTTTTAAAGATATCAGACAGAGGCTTTATGAGCCACACTGGGAATATCTACTTTTTACCAGATGGACAAGTGCTAAAAAACTATAAAGAGATTTCATTGTCAAATTAGGAAATCATAAGCAACAGTTAGTTAATGGCTACTTGTATGTCCTTCTAAAGCGGGAAGCATACATATGCACAGGCTTTATAAACATTCATATTCCAGGGCTACTGGTATCTGAACCTCGAGAAGCCCAATTACTAATTAAAATACTTAGGAAAACTATTGCTGTTCAGAACTAAGGTTAATCCTCTACGACGGCAATAGAAAGGAAGACAGTTAAGCAACAACAACAAAAGCATTAAATAACTACCCAAGTTATCAATTTAAAATACATGCAGTACTTATGTAGGGACAAGTATCAAAAGAGGGAGCCCGGAGTTTCAGCAAACCTACTTAGTAACACAGCTCCAGCTCTACCACAGAAGGTACAGCTGGGCTCTGTTATGTGTCTACCCGCTTGTCAAGACAAACTAAAGTTGGATACCAGCACTTAGAACGCTAGAGAATCCATTCAAGACTCTTGCAACTGTACAAACTAAACAGCTCCACAGACCAAACTGCTGTAACTCTGTGCAAATTAGTTACCAGCGCATTGAGAATGTAGGGACAGAGTGGAAAATACGCAACTGTATGGCTTTTGGTTTACTGAAACAGCATAAACTACTAAGCATCTGCCAACAAGAAAGCCTACAAATCAATAGAACTGTTTTAGCATCTAGGCAAACTTACATAGCTCATTATATATCTAGCATAATTGAGTGACAAAACCCCTCAAATTACTTCACTGGGCCATTACTGCTTTTAGAAGCAGGAGACAGTGTTGACTTTTACGTTAGTGGCCGATTCCACAAAGTGTGTCTAATCAAATGCTGGTAACTAATCTGAACTAGTCTATAATCCAACAGTCAAAAAAAAAAGGAATAACCAAACAAAGCTTTATTACCACACAGTCATCAATCACTTCAACAAGAAACAATAGTTAGAAAGTAACACCGATCCTTTTTGGTCCTAAAGTGTTGTTTCTTTTTGTTTGTGGGGTGTTTTTTTTTTGTTTTTTTTTTTTTAAATCTTATTCTAATATTGATGATTCAATCTCATTATCAGCAATCCTGGTCATTTAACTTCTGCCAGTCTCACACCAGGTATGCTTTCTTATGCCCACTCCTACCTCACAAGACATCATTAAATTAGTTCATGACCATACCCAAATGCTTTCCCCTCCTCAAAAGTACTTTTAAAGATGTAATTTTCTAGATAAATATGCAACTTGGGTTTTGGCATCTGAATTTTCGAAGCATGGAAGGAATTTTAAGCATGCATCTATCCAAACAGGACAGCTGCCAGAAGGGAAGCATTTGTCAAAGTGTATTCTTCCAAGTAGACTCTAAATGGAAGGTGCATTAACCTAGGACAAGTTTCTGCATGCAGTCTGAGAAGTTTTAAATTCAAGTTTTCTTAAAGTTTGCAGAGCAGGAAGCTTGTTCTGGACGAAGTCAACATGTCATTGTCCTGCTCTTTTAGACAGTGGAACCTAATGGATAGCACAAAACATACAAAAAAGCATTCCCAGGATGCAGGCAACTGGCAGGGTGCAAGGTGGTGGAAGGAAAGCAGTGGAACCAAGACTGCTTTACAGGGGAAGTACAATTTCAACCCTTTTGGATTCAATAGATGCTACTCAGATTACCCTCAATTTTAGGAGTAGGGAGGAAGGCGAGCAGCACCAAAAAAAAAAAAAGATTTTGGGGGGTTGGTTGTTTTTTTTTTTTTTTTTTAT
>VZRU01004159.1:0-22640 GCA_013398155.1 Pedionomus torquatus
CCGCCCGCGCCTCGGCCTGGGCAGCGCTGGCGAGTGTGGCGAGTTGAGGCGATGCTGAGCAGCGGGCCGGGCCGGGCCGCCGGCTGCCTGCCTGCTGCCCCCGGGGCCTTTCTGGCTCCCGGGGTCCCGGGGGGGGTTTGTCGGGCCAGTGGCTGTCCCCGGCTGTGTGTGTGTGTGTGTGGGGGGGACGCTGTGCGGCCCCTCCCGTGTGTTTGACACCTCTCGCCGGGACGTGGAGGTCCTGCAGAGCACACGGCTCTCGGAGCAGCGTCTGAGGGTTGGAAAGCGCTGCCAGGTTCCATCCTGGGCTTAAGGTGCCAGTGCGGGGCCGGAGCGGGTGTTCAGCTGCGGACCCCTGCTCCCACTGCAGCCTGCCCAGAGCCCTCCTGCCTTTAACCGACCCAAAACAATCAACCCTAAAGTTAATCTTGCTGTCCAAGAACAGATGTAAAAATTTGGCTCCAAGCAAGGCACCAACAGATGCTTTCGCTTCAGAATATTTATTCGGGCAATTAATCTGAGATTCCCTCCACACCTTTCTGAGGTACCGGGGCTGGGTTATGTGGATTCTTGTTTTGGTCTTGTCTTCCTGAAGCTTGCTGTTTGCTAGAGCTCAATGAAGTGATTGCAGCCGTTCGATTATCCTATGGAAATAACTGCAAGCTCCTTGCAACAATGTGATCGTTGTTTTCAGCTATTAGCATGAGCAATGCTGGGTGCTCTTGCCAGGAAATTCATTCGCAGGTGAAAGATTAGGAAAGGGAAGGCATATTTTCAGCATCTTGCAGTTTCCAGCAGGTCAGCTGAACAGCTTAGCTTGCACATTCAAGGCAATTACGGGAAAGGCAGGTGTTCTTGCTTGTACAGAGGCAAATATGATATTTTCTTATCAGCTCTGTCAGTTGGTTTGTCGGTTTTCTAGACTGTTCAGGGCGAGCCTGCCTGTTTTGGTTTGTATTGGTTGCCTCTTCCTTGCCTTGAGGGAAGGTGGTGTGTGATGTCTTTCAGTGGGTCTAGATACACAGTTCTGATCCAGGCAGGGACTGGTTCCGGTGCTTTACAGAGCAGCAGTCACTGACTTTACTATCTCACTGTGCTCTTGCTCATAAGGAAAGGATTTTCTTCCCAAACATCGTGCTACCATTATCTTTAGCTGGAGACGGAAGCTCATGGGAAGTCTGTGAAGTAGTATATGTGTAGTGATACTCGTCAGCAGTGAGCTGTGAGAATATATTAGATGTGCAATTTTTTTCTGACATTACATAAATAACTTACGTAAACAACATCAGAATACATGTTACAGAGGAAACATCTGATGTTGAATTACTGAATTCTTAAGAATGGGGATTACATACAATTGTGCAGAGGGAATGTGACTCTGGAATATTTCCACGGTTTCTTTAAACAAATGCAAACTTCTGCATCTTATTCCTTCATGCGGGACATACTTTTAAATTTTAAAACACAAGTTATTGGTGCTGACTCTACTCGTTTCACTGATTTCCTTCCCCGGTCTGTCCAGAGCTGGGGCCGTGGTTCTGGACTGTGACCATCTCTGGATGGTCATCTTGGGATCCCCATGGTCAGAGCTTGGTGGTGTTTGCACAGACCCAACTCAAGGGACTTGCTAGTAAGGAGCTGGGTGATTCGAGTGTTTCCCTGCAGTCAGCTAATTGTTCCGTGAGGATCTACCCGCTTAGCTCCTCTAATCAGGGTGTGGTTTTCTTATGCAGGAAGCGAGTGTTAATTAACTCTTACTTTCATTACTCCAGGGATCTCTTTATAGAATCTTCCACGTTGTGACCTGATGCTGTTTTGAAATATGCTTGTTCTTGTGTCTTAATTTAATTCTATGACTTTCTTCTCTGCTGCTGCTGAGGATGTTAATTTATGTACCCGTGGCCTTTCCAGAACAAAACTCTGAACTGCATGTCTTTGTTCACATTTCTTTAAAATACTTCATTGTAGGCACTATGGAGATAATACTGATGCCCCTTTGATATTTCTAGTTTCATTTTCGCTGCATGGTATAGTTGAGAAGCAGGACTTGATTCAGTGTTTAGGAGGAAAAATCTGACCAGACAGTAGGTGAAGGGAGAGGATCGGTAGGAAAGAAGCTTCTCTGCTGAACACGTGCCAGACGTGGGAGTGGTGCCTCTGCAGAGGGAGGATGTGCACCTCACGGGCAGTCACCGCTGACTCTTCCCCTGCGCGCTGCTTTGCCTTAAACTCCAGTGATGTAAAGTCTGAGAGGGGAACTGGCTTTGGGGTCACCTGCTCTGGCAAGCCAGGGGCACGAGAAGCCGTGCTGACTGGCCCCCTAAAATAGGTGCAGCCTGACCTGGCCTCTCTGAGCATGCTCAGAGCTACTACAGGCAGGGCCCTTCTGGGCCAAGGTGGCAGCTCAGATCTCCTTCTTGGATTTAGGCATTAAAGGTCTGTTTCTGATGCTTTAATCCATATGGGCCTCGCCTTGAGTGCTCCCTCGCCCTCAATGTCAGTGCCTTGTGAGGATCTAACAGTGATTACTTTCTGCTGCTAATCAAGCGTTACCATACTCTGACCTGTCTGTTCTCTTTTCATAGACAATAAACGAGTGGGGTTTTTTTTGGTTTTTTTTTTTTTTTTTTGTGGAGATGTGAAGTGGTATAGCAAGGTGCAAGAGAGAATTTGTGCAGGTCTTTCTCTTCACTTGTTCTTTCTCTTGTCGTCTCAGAATGGCTTGAGGGGTCGCAAAGACGAGGCTGCTGGAGTTAAGTAAGCGAGCTCAAGAAGTGTGCTTGGAATGTTAGCAAAGCAGTTCACCAAAATACAGGATGATGCTTTTTTTCTGCTAGTACCACAGCTTTATGTACAAGCTCTGAGACTTTTAAATATTACAGATCATAAGGTGATTTCACTGCAGGGCATCTGAGGCCAGAAATTTGTTCCCATATTCAGTCACACCAGCAGCACTGAATATTGAATGAAATGCAAATTTGAAAAAGAAAAAAAAAGATGTGATGTGGAGGAACATTATGCCAGCAACCTCAGGGAAAAGGAAACTAGGACAATGTGAGATGTCTGATTTCTCCCTGTTATTTGGGCAAGGGCAAAGGGAAGGGGTTAGTAGTAGCTCGGGGAAGAGGAATATCATTTAACGAAATATGCACACCTCGCATGGAAAAATTGTTTCAGTTCCCCGTCAGACAAATGCAGTGAGTCATCCAGGCGGTAGAATAGTCTGTCTGTATTTCAGGCTTCAAAATGTCCTCTCAGATAAAAGTAAAACATGCTTTTTCTCCTCTTTTTTTTTTCAACAGGAAAGAGACTACAAGAATGGATCTCTGTCATCTTATGCTTCTCTCTGCTCTGTTTCAATTTTTACAATCTTCTCTTCTACTTGCGACTGGAACACACGCCCTCTATTATTGTTGGGATATGTAAGTAGGAATTGTTCCCTGGTGTGAACAAGGCAAGACTGTCTGTTGTAATGCTGGAAATAAATGTGTGATCTTTTAGTTTGACTTACTGGAAAGGGAGAGGGACATTTGTGCATGTGCAGTTGTGGTGCGCACAGCTGAGGCCATCTGCAAAAACTGTTACTGTTTTTGGTCTTTCATTTCAGTGGATTCTCAGTATCTCAAAGTTTTTAATGTAGCTGCTGAAGTTTGATGTTCTTACATAGTCATTGCAAGTGTAAGGACTATCGAGAAAGCAAGTAGCTGCCAAGACTGTCAGGGCTGGAAACAAAATACATTGATTGACAAAAATATTTACAAGAACTTCTGAAAAAGTGAAAGTCCAAGAACAATCTTAGAAAAGTGTTGGAGGCATCAGACTGGCTTAATTTCTTGGAAATGATAACTAAAAATGGGTATTTTCTAGTATCGTGCTTCCATGTCAAGATGTAAAGTTTGGCCTTTATCCTGAATGATGACTTTTTTCCCAGCAATGTAAGAGAAGTTTTAGTTTTCTTCTGGTAATAAATGTGACGCTTGTTCTCTTATTACTTTGTTTAATTGGAAGCATGGACAAACAAGCTCAGTCTCATATCTTTGCCTTAGATCTATAGAAGTGCTTAAGTTGGCTGGTTCTTGACAGTACAGGGTGAGCTGGTCTGGGTGTACTCTGAGCTGGTGATTTCACCTTTTCAGTGAAGGAGAGGAAGAACTAGTAAAAGATTCTAGTTTGATGTTGTACAGCTTGAGTGATAGAATCAGGAATTGCGTGGAATTAGCAGAAGGAAAAACTCAAAGTAAGCTGGGTGTGAAAAGACTCCACAACTTCCCTAACATCATTCAGAAGATGGCTAAACCTGTGTACAGCTTACCATACAGCAACAAACAGGTTGCTTAATGCTCCGAGCAAGAAGTATCGGTGTTTACAGGAGCTTTGTGTTATGAGAACATATTGAAGTGGTGTTGCACAGAAACTTTCTTGAGAAGAAGCAGAAGAGAGGGCGGTGGAGCAGGTGGGCATCTGTGGCTGGCTCAGTCTGTTGGCATTACCTGGGCAGCAACTGTCACTAGTAGTTGGTTGGGTACCTAGGGGAGGGGATGTGGGAAAAGGAGAGAGAATTAAATGTAGAAATTGGCAAAATTAGCTCTGCAATGTACACCTTTCATAACTGGTAAACCTCTACTGTGGGATGAAGGAGGGAAGAGGATAGTAACTAAGCATTGCACCAGTTCTCTACTGTCCTTGCAACGTGTGGTGGATGCAATATTAACTTTGTGTTGGATGTGTATAAATGTCTATGTATTTTTATATGAATTGCTTTGTTAACTGAAAGGAGAACAAATAGTGCCATTCATAAGGACACCATAGAAGCTACCTACAGGTGTTCAGCTTCTTTATAATAAAAGTAACTTTTCTGTAAACACTTGTCAGGTGGGGTAGGTTTTAAAAGAGAATGGCACTTGTTCATAATCACTGTTGTGTATTACTAATAATTTAAAAAAAAGCAAACCAAAAGACAACAGCAGATTGAAATGATGATATGTGATAGATGCTATGAATTTTTGCCAAAACTGAGAAGTGGTAATTCCTGGTGTCTGTTTAAAGGTTACTGGCTTTTTGTTAGGGCTAAGGGAGAGCAGTGTCTTCCCACTGTGAATGATACCGGCTCACTTGCCCTAATTTAGACTTGCCTCCACTCTTACCTGGTGAGGTGGAGGTGTTGGGAGGGATGGAGAAGAACATGGCATGAGAATTGCTCCGTGATGATGAGGACAGAGGAAGACGACAAGAGAATCCATAATGACTATTAACCTGTAGTGCAATCTATTTGCAACTGACTTTCATCTCAAAGTTAATATTGATAAAAGCTTGAGTTCTGTGATATCCTGGTTACCAGTTAAACTGATAAAGCAGCCAATTCACTGATAATAATATTTAAGTAGTAGTGAATGATTAAAGTAGCAGAATCTGGATTCTGTGTAAATAAAGTTGTGTGGAAATAACTGATAGCATATACAAAAATGAGTGCAATAAAATAATAAGTGCTACATGCTATCTTGTTTTGCTGTTTTCCTTCAATGTGTTATTTCTCCAGGTAAAGTGTGAATGATGTCTATAATTCACAGCGAGGATTAGGCTTTATTAAGTTTTGTGGAACTTGTCTCCCTAAATGTCCTCATTCCTAAGTATCTCATGCATTACAATGGGTAAGATAGGAGAGGCTGAGTCACAGACGTGGTCAGATGTGTTCCCATTGAGAGCTTTCCTGAAGCTTAGATTGGAATATTGACCTTTGAGTTGAGATCACAAAATAAACATTCAGCTAATAAAGACATAGCTGTAGATCAGGTTCACATTTACTTCTTTAGAAATCTGAAAGTGTTTGGTGATCCAGGGCACAGACATGTTCATTAAGATGCATTGTTGGGACCCTCTGCATACTCTTAAATAAACGTGTATTTTCTTTTTAAAAATAGGGAGTAGTGTAAACCTTCTGCATCACTTCACCAAGCCTAAACCCAATACCTATAATGACAGGCTGTGTTATGTCTTCTTTTTGTCATGCCTTTAAAGGCACACGTAATTGTAACATGGGTACTGCTGTGACCACCTTAATCTGGAAAATCTTGGGGCAAAAAAAAAAGATCTGATCCTCCTCTTACTGGCAGCCTGAAAGCAGTTACTTCCTTGTGTGATGTGAGCGGGCAGTCCGCTGAGAAGCGAGCTCACGTGGTGTGCTGTCTTTCGCCCTGCTGGATCACCCACCCCTAGGTGCTGTGGAGAGAGGGAGGAACTGTGAGCTGAGAACTTTATGGCATGGTTTCAGAATAGGTTTTGAACTGGGTTGTGTTCTGCTGACTCAAGGTGATCTTGCTGGAGAGGAAGAGGCATGTGGGTCTCCTGTCTTCCAGTCTGGTTTAGCAGAGACAAGACAATTCCCTTATGCTCGCTGCTGTTAAAAAGGAAAGAAAGAAGAAAAAAAAAAAGAAAGGAAAAGAGGGGTGGGCAGAGGATGGATTTGTTTTGTTGTTGTTTCTGTCATGCCCTTTTCTGAACATCCTCAGCTGCTGAGGAGCTAGTAAACGTTGCTTGCTCTTTGTGCGAGCTGACTAATGCAAGATTGAATCTGGTATTCTATTTGCATGTACATGGTTAACTCTGGAGCAGCCTTGGTTAGGAAGGCTGAGTGTGATGGAGGTTTAATAACCCATTTTTTCAGCTGCAGCTGATGGTCCCACTGCAGGGGGACACCATTCCAGCACTGCTGGGATGAACCACAGCTGCCTCTGCTGCAGTAGCACTGGGGATGAGGAAGGCATAGGTACAGCGAGGTAGGTACTTGTACAATAAGCAGAAACCTCTCACCACGACATGCCAGACATGTAAGATGCTTGAAAGCTCTTACACCTTCAGCTGAGTTTGTGGTGTCCGGCTCATTATTCAATATACATGAGTTGTGTATATATAGCATATATTATAGCATCTAGATAAAATGCTAAAATGCTTGGTTCTGTGAATTCTGGGTTTTGGTTTTCCCTCCTTCCTTAGGGCTTTTTGTGGGGTTTCTAAAGCCTTTTATCCAAATTTGCTGACTTCTGTCTGATGTTTGACTTTTATCTGCAGCCATGTTTGTCCTTAATAGATACTGTTTATTGCAGTCTTCAAAAATGTAGATAAGTATATGTTGTAACCTGTTTATGTTCATCAGAACCGCCTCATGTAGCAGCGATATCTTTAGAAACATCTTGTGACACAACGCAGGATACAGTTAATCACTGACTTGAAAGATGGGGAACTACTTTTTTTTTTTAAACCCATTTGAGGTATGTGTTTCTTTATTGCAGATGATGTGGGTTAGCCAGAGGGAGCACACAGAAAGAAATTGCTTAGTCCACTTTCAAAATAGAAACTTGTTCTGATCAAGGCCCAAACCCCTCTTGTTTGAAGCCCGAGCAGCCCTGCAGGGCTGTGCCTGGTCACCCACACTGCGGTGGCACAGGCTTTGGCACCCTGGAGACCACCAAGGCGTTAGAATGGACTGTTGTGCAGGGGGATCTGCCTCCTCAAAGTCCTGCTGCCTTATGGCAGGAGACAGAACTCTAATGGTGTCACTTCACTTTGAATTTACTTTGTATGTTAAAATGAGTTTCTACTTGAAATTTTGATTTAAAAGGTCCTTGAAATTACACTAGGCAAACCTCAGTTAACAAAGGAAAATTATCCTTTAGTGTTGGTACAAATAAGGCAAATCTCTGTCACCTGCTGTCTTACCCTACCTGAAGGCAACTCAGTTATTTCATAGCTGTAGCCAACCTTGTGTTTTCCATCCTAAACTGCATCATCTCTGAAAGATGGAGACTCTGCAAGTTGTGATTAAACAGACAAAACTTTGAGTCTATGCTTTGTTGTGCTTTGTATCGCAGAAATACAACTGCATTGCACTAGCACAGTGTGTATTAAATCTTCTCTTGACCCCTTTTGTAGTTGGAGCTCCAGGCCTTTCCAGGACCAAAGGATCCTGGAGGCTGTTGGTTTTGACAGTGGAATTGTGGAGGGAAACTGCTGTTTAGCACTTGGGCAGGTGATGCTGATGCCGGTTTTCTGTTCTTTGTGCATCTTGGGTAGGGGATGAGCTCCTCAAGCAGCTGATCTTGGGCAGGGTGGATGGAAACTGTGCCCTGATGGGTGGAAAGGGGACCCTCCCTGCCTGAGGCTACTTGCTTTGGAGCTGGAGGGAAGCTGGTGGCATGTCCCTGTCTGTGCATCCCCACTTGCGTGCACAGAGGACGTGCTATTGCCGAGGAGGTCAGCAGTGGCACCAGGACAAAGGGAGCTCTGTGTGCCTGCTGAGTTGTTGGGGACTCTCTTAAAGTTGCAGGAGACCTTGGCTCAAGGTGTAGGTCTTGGTGGCCCTGATTCACTTGGAACAGTGCCTCTGGCCCTTTAGGACACCAGCACATGCCAGAGTGCTGCCCTTATGAAGTTATAGCAAATGCTGACAGTGATCTGCTTTGGTGAGAGAGTGCAGGCCACGAACAGAACCGGTGCTACGGCTGCTTGTGCCCTGCATCAGGCAAATGCTCAGGTATTGGGCTCCTCTGGGTGCCAGCCTGTGTGCTCCGTGCTGCCCGGCACGTCTGAGAGCTGAGCTCACCCCACTCCATTCCTGGGGTTGTTTTAAGTGGTTGGAACTGGAGAATCAGTTAGCCTGGTCGTATAAATGAAATGAATTGATTGTTATTTTCTTTAATGAGAAAAAACTTGGTTTTCATTTAGTATCCATTATTCTCTGTTCCCTCAATCACCTTCTTCTGGGATGGCTTAATTGCTTTTTCTAGTAAATACATTTTGGGGAAAAAGAAGTACACACAGTGGTACGTCTTGTTTAAGAACCTGAGGCCTAGGTAAAGCTGTCAGGATTTTTTCATTTAGATGTGGCAGGTGGTTTGCAAGCACTCCATCAGCTGGTGAAGCTGTAGGAATAAGTAGCTTGTGGTGTGCTAATAGACTAAGATTAAACACAGGAAAACAAAATTTGGCTGTTCCTATCATTAAGTTTATCAGGTGGCGATTCTTAGCCAAGTAATGCTTTTGGTAGATGAATATTTGCTTTAAGTTCTGCTGCTGTTCATCTCCAGGGCAGAGGGTACCCCGGTTCCTGGGAATCTCTCTTTCCTGGTGGCTTCTGGCAGTGTCGAAAGCCACCCTGTGATTTCTGCCCTGGGGCTGGTGCTCAGGTGTGTGGCAGTGAGAGGTTTGCCCTGTCCCCTGGCGGCATCACTGGGAGCCAGCGGATTATACTGCTGTCCTATGGCAGGGAGTGACTGGAGCGTACGGGGCAGTGAGGAGAGGTGTCTACTGTACGAGTGCCTGTCTTGCAAAAGTAGCTTATGTGACTTAGGACAGACTTTTCCCATCGCTGGAGCACGTGTCTTACAGACACAGCTTATTTGAAAACCCAGTTATAATGTAATACAACTGCTATCTGTAATAATACTACATATAATATCCAAGCCCATCTTTTATTTCCTAGCTCAGCTGTGCTCTCTGCTTACTTGCGCTATTAGGTCCAGTTCTGACTTAATGTTTATACAGTCAAATTGATTTAGTCTTCCTTTTTGCTTTTAAGCTGCTACACTTTGTACTTATTGAAATGATCAGGGATTATTTTTTAAGCCTCATAATTTGCCATAGTATCAAACCCCAGCCTTCTGTGTACCGAAAGCCACTAAGCATGGAATGCAAGTGACAAAGGCATTTTATTTTTGTAAGTAACAAGCAACTCTTAATTTAGCATGTTCGTTTTTAGAAAACAAAAAACTTTCTGTTGTGGAGTTAGCCACTCCCCTGGCTCTTCAGTGCTGTGACACTCAACTGGTTCCTGCAGTGACTGATGAAAAATGACTGTAATTCTCAATGATGTTACCCAACAGCATCGTTATTTAATAGCACCTTATGCTCGTTTTTTCCTCTCCAGAGATTCTGACTGAATTTTTACAGTAAATATGAAACTTCAAGACTTCTGGGTTACAATTGGGGAATTATATCTATGCAAAGCCAGAATCAAGAAAATTGCAGTGAAGTCCAACTTGGTGTTACAAACAGGCAAAGTGGTTGTATCTCTGGATCACCTTGAACCTCAAATGTCCCCCTCTCGCTTGGCTTCCTTCCACCTGCACCAGGTGGCAGCCGCGCTGCAGGAAGCAGGGTGTGAAGGGCTCAGAAGAGAAACCCTTCCTTAAGGGTGCGAATTGTACTTAAGTACCAAATCAAGCAAGGAAGAAGAGGAGTGGGGGCTCTTCTGTGACACAAACCCTTACGTGTTACCTGGCTTCTGAAGGGAACACAAGTGTTGATTATACGTCTGGAAGTTGCACTTCCAGCCCTGCGACCTACCATCCAGCAGGTGACGTGGCTGTTGGAGGGCCATCGGTCACGCTCTGGTGTGTCCCCTGACCCACAGCAGAGACGCTGGTGGTGTTCCAGGGTGCTGCTGTGCCTCTGCAAAGGATCACACGTGTGGGTGGCTGGAAAAGAGCAGCCACTCAAGCAAATGTGTGTCAGTCGTGCACTCACTTAGTTTAAAACAGCTGCTAGTGGTTGAAGTTCATTTGTACACCTTTGGTCTGCCTGGATGCTGGGCCTCTTTCTTTTCTCCTGATTCAGCAGTCTGCTTCCAAAACAAAGAAATCCTGGTGTTTGAGCAAATTCTGCAGCTCACTGCTTAACCGTAGTGACTTCCTTGCTCTCCTCCAGTTTTCTGAGTGCTCACTCAGAGTCAGATGTAAGTCCTTGATGAGCTGCTCATCCACCCCACTGCTCCACAGCCTGCAAAGAACTAGTGTGTACGGGGCAGTATTTCTCTAATGCTTTCTGATCTGGATTCTAATGAGTGTGTGAATCCACTGTTTACAGTTTATATACATATATATATATACATGCTGTGGATATCCTGCTTTTCTGATTTCATGATTAACTCTTAATTCGTGTTCAGGGCTGTCAGTCTTGCCTTCCCAACCTTCGTGGCAGAGCATCGGGATCTTACTCTGCCTTAGAGAAGTGGCTGCACACCTGTGCCTTGGTTTTTCCTTTTTAATTAAAGGCACTGCTAGATGTATGAGAACATTGAGTTCGATTCATTGTGGTCTACATGTGCCTTCTGAGCCTGGTGATGGGATGCAAATGAAGTGTTAGGATGCTAGTCATGTGTAACCCTTGGTACAGCTCTTGTTCTCTTATTACAGCCCATCATACACAACTGCTGAAGAGTAAGCGCTTCTGTAATACTGTTCAAATACAGTTTCTGGTTGTTTAGGTTTTTTTCAGGCTGCTTTAGTATAATGCACTGCTCCAGGCACCCTTCGTTCTTTCCTCTTAGCTTCCCACCAGCTGACATCAAAGTAACAAGTGAAATATCTATTGAGCTGTCAGTATTTAGCCTCTATTTTTGTTGTTCCTCCTGCTGTTCTTTCAAGCTCTGATAATGCAGTGTGCTGGAGGCCATGTGGGTTAATAGGGTGATTACCTCAGCAAGAATGGCATTTTAGTTGTTGCAAAGCAAAGTGTTATTTGGATATCTTCCCCCTGAATCAAGGCTGGTTTACTCTTTCAGCTGCAAGGTGGAGAGCTAAGAGCCCTTGTGCTCCACCCTTTCTTGCTGTTGCTTACTTGCCTGGTCTGAAACAAAAATGAGCGTACAGAATTTACTGCTGATAAAAAAAAAAAATAATAAGCTGTCTTCAGTGCAATAAGGTGACGCATAAAGGGTGAGTTGTTTCCTGCTGTATTTAAGAGTTCGGGCCAAGTCAGTAATGGATCCAGCAGTGGGGATTGATTTATAGTATGAAAAGAAAGCCTTTTGTGGTAGTAGGTGCCACACTAGGCCTGATTTTATTCCTTCTCCTTTTTGAAAAAGAAAGGCAAGGAGACAGACTGCAGAGGTGAGGGATCAGCTAAACAAAAGGTAACCATGAGGAGGGGTAGATCTGAAATCTGCTGTGCTGCACGCTCTGTGGGTAGCCACTGTGCCCTGAGGATGAAGAGCATTTGCTCGACAATAACAGAATGACCCAGTCTTCTTTCGTGTTCTAATAAAAAATGTCTGCTCCTTAGCAATTCTGCTAATATTACAAAATCTTCATTAAGCTGGACTCTCAGGGCAGCTGGCCTAAGTGTCCTGATTGGAGTAGGAAAATCAGACCAAGCCCAGACTGGTACCAGGCTGAGTAAAAGGTGTGTGATTTATGGGGAAAGATGCACATCCGTTGTTTTGTTTCCCAGCGTATCTCACATTGCTTTGAGTTTCTGTGAGAGAGGGAGGAGCAGCAAGATGCCTTGGAGCCAAAGTGAGATGAACCAATATACCAATAACTCTTAACTTGGGACAAGAGTGAGTTGGAATTGTCTTGCCTAACTTCTTAGTGGGGAGAGGGGTACCTCGCAAAAAGCCTAAATATGATAAATGAGAAGCTGTGCTTGAAGAAAGTCTTAAGACACAATGAGAGACAAACGCTGGCTAGTGGATGGAAAAGCCACCTGAAGAGATGGTGAGGCAGGCAGGGCAAAAAAATATGATGGAGGGATTCTGACTGAGATCAGACACTGTCAGTTCCTAGGTGTATGGAATTGCCCAGTATGCAGTAGCTATTTTGAAATCTGGGGTGTGCTCTGGCTGAATTACTTTAGCCAGAGCTGCAGGTAAGAGGTGTGTGCTGCCTTCCCCGTGCAGAGCTGAAGCACTGGCTCTGCAGAGCATCACCCTATGTACGTGTTCACCAGGTGGTCCATCTAAGAATTACCGAACAAGAAGATCTTTCTGATATTTATATTAACCTGAAGGGGGGGGCACTGCAGTGAAAAAAGGAGCCCAACTCTCATTCTGTTTCATTCTTCATCAAATTTAGACTCCATCCAGACTTGTCACATGCAAGAACTGAAAATCATCTTTATTTGACTGCAGTTTTAAAGTTATTGTGGTTGGCAGGCCTCCGTTAAATGGTTTGTCTGACTCAGTATGTGAATGTCCTAAGTGTACAGTGTCCCTTACAGAGAATCCTCAGCATGGTTTCTGGGTCTTGCCCATGGCTGTGCAGGTATCATAGCTGTAAAGTTTACTGATGTTCCAGTCTTGTTTTGTAAATAGCATCCTTGTACTCAGGAGTGGCTTGTTAATTGGTGCTCATCTGTATTGGTTGGAATTTGGTGCTTCTTGCTTACAGACATAAGGAACCAAGGGAGAATAGGAAGGGTCTGCAGAAGTGCTATCTGCTGGGGTGGCTGTAACAGCTATTTCATAGTCAAGTGATCTCTCAAACACTACTGAAGAGGAGAGTAGGCAGATCCAAGCGACTCATTTCTAACTTCTTAGCATTTTTCCTATCAGCAACTGTGAAGATTTCTCAAGCTTTTCTGTAGAAGGTAGATTAAAGACAAAATCTATAGATTTAATGAAGATTGGTACTATCCAAATAGTGTCTTGTTACCCTCTTACTCCTAATTGCCCGACCTTATGTTTATTGAGATTGGGTCGATCTCATGTAGTTGTAAATATCTAAGTTAGAGGTAGATAAACAAGTAACTTTGTAAAACAAGTATAAAATGTGAATGTGCCAATAAAAATGCTTACATATGTCTAACTGTTTCTCTCTTCATTAAGTTGCAGGAGTTATTACAGCTGACTTTCTGTCGGGATTATTTCACTGGGGAGCAGATACCTGGGGATCTGTGGAGCTACCCATAGTTGGAAAGGTTTGAGATTCTTATACATAAGCTTGAAAAAGTTACAAAATGCTTTCTGAAGCATTTCCAGTATTCCCAGCTGTGTCAGATAATGTATATACTCTGTAGCTTTCTCACAGTCTTGCCCATGTTCCCACCCCCAGAACTAAATGGCACAGTACGTTGCTGGTATTGCTGGCACCCTCTACTAATGTCACAGTATATTGCTGGTAAAGTGCCATGTTTACACTTGGACTAGGTGATGTGCAAGGTGACACTGTTCCATTTCTATCACTTTTTTTAAGGTTTGCACACAGTTGTGCAATACCAGCGTTCACAGACCTTTCCAAGGTACTCTGGGAATGGCCTGTGACAGCGCGAGTACAGAAACCTGGCTAGGCTGATGCAGATCTTCCAAAAAGCCAATAAATATGGAGATGGGGGAATTGTTCCTGTAGCTAAACTCCCTAAAAATTGTCTCATAAAACATGAGGCTCCAGTAAGAAATCTTTCCAGTGCTCTGGGCTACTGGCCCCTATTGTAAATGTGGTAGTATTAAAATGGTGATGACTGAAGATTTAGATTTGAGCTGTATTATACATCTGCTGCTGCAAATGCCAGATGCTTAGTGGAAGGCGTTCTGACTTCTATAATAAGCAATAATCTGTTTTTTTTAAATAAACTCCTTCATAGCTACCATTACTTACTCCTCAGACTGAAATATTAGAAGAATCTCTATTTAAAAAAAAAAACAAACCAAAATTTTATTGGATATTCCTTGTAATTATCCAGAAATAAATGAACTAGAATGGCAGAATTAATTTTGTTAGTTTTTGACTTGCTTTTGTTTCCTTCAATAGACTTTGTAGTCCTTGAATCACTGTGTTTGTGGACCATAGTTTAAAAAACAAAGAAGGGCACTGCAGGAGACTTCACCAAATAAACAGAAGTTCAGACTGATCAGAACACCTTTGCATAGATTACACATGATGTATGTGTTAAAGGCAAATAAATTTTCTTGATTTACTGTCTCAGTCCTACCTATCGCATTTGCTCTGTCTCCTCTGGAATTGTATATTCGGGGGTGATTTCTTCTCCCAGAGGAGACTTTTGGGGGTTTTGTATTTTTCTTTCCAAGATCATTATTGAACTATGATGTTTATCAATTTCTTTTTTCAGGCTTTCATCAGACCTTTTAGAGAACATCATATTGACCCCACAGCAATTACCAGACATGATTTTATAGAGACCAATGGAGACAACTGCTTTATGACACTAGTCCCCTTGGCAAACATGGCATACAAATTTGTTTCATTTTCTCCAGGTAAGCTGTTACTTCTGACTTGTGTGGATTGAGTGGTTTTGTTGATATTTAAAAAACATTTGTCTGTGTGAAGGTAGGAGAAATCAATGAGTGTGAGATGGCAAGTAATAGGTGTTGGAAATCTGATGCTCCTGGGAGGAGGGAGGGAAGCTTTTTATTCTTGAAGGTGGTACAACTGGAAGGTAAGGCAGGTGGATTCTCTAGCTCAGCAGAGAGTCTGTTTCTGAAGAGTCTTGCAAGGAAGCATTAGAAGTTACAGTAAACACTCTTTTTATAAGAGGAATCAGACTGTGCGTATAGGCAAACTCATTCTAAAGTCTATAAAAATGCTTCATCTATGTGTTGATGTGCTTTATTTACAAACTAGAAGTGCAGAATTAAAGGATTAATTTTATAGATGGTAAACTCAGAGTTTAACTTCCTGTTTATGGCAAGTTGATGTTGGCACTTACCAGCCTGTCTTGTGACATTCTGGAATTGCTTATGGCTCACTGGCTCTCATGACACTCCTGCCAAAGCAGCTTTGTTGAGGCCTTTGTTAGTTCCTGCAGCACCAGGCAGCTCTTCTGGGCAAGATGACATTTTCCTAGTAGAAATTTACCTTTTCGTAAATGGCATTTAAAGAAACATGTCTTGTTTTGCAGAGGCGTTATATGAAACATGTCCTTGGGAGTGTTATGTCTTTGCCCTTATCATCTTCATAACCATGACGAACCAGATTCACAAGTGGTCTCACACGTACTTCGGTCTTCCACGCTGGGTCATATTTCTACAGGACTGGCATGTTATCCTGCCACGGAAGCATCACAGGATCCATCATGTGTCTCCACATGAGACATACTTCTGCATTACAACTGGTACTGCCATCTGGTTCATACTGCATGCTCTCTGGGGTAGTCAGTGCATTTCACTTGCCAAGATGTAATTTAGTGACAGCCTGTTAAATACCTAGAAAACGACATGGTGACATGTGCTCTTAGCCACACAAGCTCTTAGCAAAACTATACTTGACTTTATTGTGTAAAAAATGTGGGGGGTAAGACTTCTGATTGGCTAGAAAATAACTTTCAGCCTGACAGGGTAGTCAGTGGGACTGAGATCTTGGTATCTGCATGGTATCTTGCTAATCTCATGCAAGTAATGGATTTTGTACATTAAAGTCTTAAAGCTGCTGTGGCTCAAAAGAGCATTATCATCTGCAAGTGCAACTTGCCTTGAATGCTCATTTCTAAAACAAGGCTTCTGGATTTGGGGCAGAGGAGTGGACAGGTTTGCAAGAAACTGGCTTTAGGTTCCTCTTATATGTGTGTTCAGTTTTATGTCCATTGAATAGGAGGGCATACATAATCCAGTTTCTCACAATTCTGAATAAGTTATCAAGTTCATCTGTTGGAAATAAACCACCGTGGTTCTTTGTTCTATCATAAATTTGACAGTTTATGTTGGTTTTGAAATCTCTGCCAAAAAACAAATCTAGTTCTCATGATGAGAATGTCCTGTAAAAACATAATACAGTTAAGAATCCTGACTTGACAGATGATGGCAAAAAACCTTGGCTGTGCTAGGAGCTTTTTTCAGTCCTACTATCTCCTGAAAGTATAAACCTAACCATTATTAGTCTTAGGCTAGCTGCTTTCTTTTCCTAGTTAAAAAAAAAGAAAAAAGAAAAAAACATATGCTTCTGTTCACAGTTTCTGTAAATCTTCACACCATACCAGTCTGACATAACACAGCACCATAGATTATATACTTGAATTTTCCAGTGGAGCAAAGTGTTTCTGCAGCCCCGATTCTTCTTCTAGGGTAGCAGTGAGGAGCAGGACAGAGATATGCAACCCGTGCACTATTTAAAGGAGGCCTTTACTGAATAAAATAGGACTACTTACTGTAATACACTTGTTAGTGACTTGACTGGGGAGTAGATAGCCAAGTCCAAGGAGTGTACTGGGTTTCAGAGCTGACCTGTGTGTATAAAGGTCCCCCACTATGTCATTGCCAAGGAAGGTGTCAAGTAACAGCGCTTTCTGGCATTCCCAATGTTAAAGCTTTTGCACTGGCTGCCAGTTTTAGATACCAGGAAGGAGTTGCCCATTCCCTGAGGGGTGATGGCTGTGCTAATGAGAGTTTCGTGGGCTGGCTTCATAAAGGGCATCAGTACAGAGTGAGTTGAGTGGAGCTGCAGGAAGGCTAGGAAAGGTCGTGTCTGACTACAGAAAATGACCAGAACCGGTGTCTGTTTGAATAGATTATTGAAGTTGTAGTTGTATCTGATTATGAGTGATCTAGCTCTAGAAATACAGTATTTTTCAGCATTGAATACCCTGAATGTTCCCTCCCTTTTAGTATTTCTGTCCCATAGTAGCTATACATGCTGTAGGGGCAGGGCTGGCTCTGCGGCACCTTTCCCCTGTTCCAGTATTGCTCTTGCTATTCTGCCTTTTGGTTCTTCCCTCTGATGTGAACAACTGCTGCTAGATCAGTGTTTCTATTGTGGCAATGACTTCTTCACTCCTGACTCTCCTTTGGTTTTGTTTCCTTACGCTTTGTTCCCTTTTCCAGAAATGTCTATGTGCTGACAGCAAGCACTGCAAGTGTGGGATAGCTAGTGTAACCCTCTCTCTATCCATCTCTTCCTTTGTGTAGGAAAACGGGAAGAAAAATAACAGGGATATAATATTTCCTGGTGCTGATTTCCTTTGGTTTTCCTAGTTCTACAATATTTAATAAAACAAACGCCTAAAGTTACTGTATAGTATATTGTAATAAAACCCTCTGTGCTCTCCTGCCAGTTACATGTAGTTAGCTTGGCATCGAAATACAGTAGCAGAAAATCAAGTTAATGTACTGATTAAATCCTAAAAGTGAGACATAAAGCCCTTCTGAATTCAGGGTGAGGCCTATTAAACTTGTGTGAGTTCCAGCCGAGCAGTGTGTAGGGTGTAACATTTCTACAAAGCATTCAAACCAGCCTAAATCTGTAGGCTAGCAAGGATGCATTAATCTCCTGTTGCGTGCAGGACATGGTGGCACTTAATGCTGTTTTTACATTAAATGGTAAAAGCTTGTCCCATGTCAACCTGTTACAGCCTTTCTGGTGACTGGGAAGCAGAAGTGCTCCCGTAGCTGCTGCGCAGGTTGGGACTGTGCTGCTGGCCCTGTGGCCCTTTTAGTCCAGGAGGTTGCCTTCATCAGCTGCTGTTCATGCAGCACGGTACCACCGCGAGATTTCTCCATCACAGGCTTCATTATCAATCAGTTATGCAAACTGTAATTTCACCCAGCGAGAGCATAATACATTTAAGTACCTTAAACATGAAAACTGATGTTGGAACTACCTAAACTTAAGGCTTTATTTAAAAGAAACTTTTTAATTTCCAGAGCCGTAGCTAGGAGTGTTTAGGTCTCAAATAGAAATCTTGATTTTTTTTTAATTTATTTTTTTTTCCTTTATAACCCGTGGCATTGATAATCTGTTTGAGATTTCGGAGCCATGTTGTGTGCATTTACTTTCTTGCTGTACTACCTAATGAGAAACACAGAGAAAAGCTGTGCTGGCTTTGGCGGTGGGGAAAATAGTTAAAATTGTTGGATTGGTGTTTTTGTTTGCTTAAATTTTAATACTGAATCTAAGGTGGTATTAATACAAATGTCTTTTTGTTTCTAACACAAATCATTCAACCTGATGGTCCCTTTTCTGGTAGCTTTGTGATGCCCATAGTGTAGTTTACCTTAAATTTATCTTGTGTTTAAATTGAAGAATGTTATTAAATAAATATTGCAAGACATTGAACTTTGGATACTGTGACAAACTAACCTTTTTTTTTTCCTTTGCAATCACTTAGGTTGGCTGAACTATCCGCTAGAGAAGATAAGGTTCTGGAGGTGTTTGGAGAACATTATCCAAGGACTTACTGGGGAGAAGCCAAGAGCAGATGACATGAAATGGGCTCAGAAAATTAAATAACTTTTGCCAGCCTTCTGCAATCCTTAACTTGTTGCCAATGTTGGTTTTTTTTTAAAAAAAAAAAAAAAAAAGAAAAAAGGAAAAAAAAAAGAAAAGAAAAAGCCATCAGCCAAATTCAAGACCTGCAAAGAAATAACAGACTATAAAGCACAAACTAAAAAGTGCTAACGCAGACTGTAATGAAAAGAGCTAATTCTTAAAACAATACTTGAAATGAAGATGATTACTCTTACTGAGCACCTTTTTGTTTAGCCATGTCTGCTTACATCTTAGAAAATACTTCATTGCTGTATCTCGGAAGGCTATCGGGCAAGCCAGAAGGCAGGACAGTCACTCCATTGGTACATGGTGGCGTAGTAAATGTGTGTTGTATCAACATTATTTAACACTTCAGAAATAGCTTGTTGCCTAAGACCTATAGGGAGAATGGTGACAACAGTTTGTCACTTCACGTTTCAGTTCAAATGCACTGCATGAAAACAGTGTGTCAGAGTAATGGAAGCCTATAAAATCATCACTGTTCGATGCACTTAGTGATCGATAAACTTACAGATCTATCTTTGCTATCATGTTAAATCTAATTAATGTGGAACAGACTTCAAGAATCCCACTCCACCAGTGGGCCATGAATCCTCAAGTGTCTTCAGTTTCCCTTAAAATAAAATTATTCTACCCTTTACATGGAATTGAGCAAACCATTTCTGCATAAGCCTTCCATTTAACAAGCCTCTGAGGAGAGGGAGGGCACCCAGTACAACACATGCTTGCGTTTGTTCATGTGGAGCGCTCACTGATGAGTCTTCTATTAAGTGTTTCCTACCCTGAGAATAAATGTTTAAAATAGTTCTAGCATTGGGCACATTGCAAATAGCTGTATTCAAGAGCTCAAGGTATCAAACTCGTAATGTTAGAAGGGAAATGTCAATGACTGGTGTTTTGTTCTCTTTTATTTTTTTCTTTTTTTTTTTTTTTTTAAGGTGCTTGCTTGTTTCTGTAAATAATATAAAGCCTTAATCTCTTCTGGTGTAATGGAATAATATTTTAATGTGATGTTTGAATGTATATAATATATTTATAACAAAGCAGTTGGATAATACTAATCATGTTTGTTAAGTCTTGTTGCTGTTCTTCATTTATGCATTATCGGTGCTTGGTCCCAGAAGTTGATCACTGGCTGCAAAATGCTTCATGCTGTTCCAGCCGCCTGAAGCACGCGGCAGCCCCGTAAGCCTTGTTTAGGTAGAAGTCATCGATTGTTACAGTGTCAGCCTGACACTATGTTACATCAGAATTCAACACCCTTGGAGAAGTGGAAATAATTCTGCTGCGGATGTGAGGAGTGACTCTGCTGCGTTGTGGGGAGCGGAGTTTCCCTGAGAACATCCAACAGATACTTTATCAAGTTAATGTGATTTGGATCTTGTTTCATTCTTTCCTAAATGAAAACTTACAGTAAAATCCAAGACTATTTTCTCAGGCCCTTGATCTATAGTCATACTGGAAACAAATCTGAGCTACTAATGCTGGTGGCTGCTGGGGCTATCTGTTAATCTTGCTTAATTATGTGAAACAGGGACAGCAATTAATCTCTGGATGCTGTTTTACGTGCTGATGCTGTGCTTGACTCCTGGGGTGGCTCTGGCTCAGTGACTCAAGGTGTCTGAGGTGTCTGGTGTGTCTCCTGGTGTCCTGTTCCGAAGGCAAGGTTGAGGAGCACAGCCTGTGAGCAGGGTTTGGGTTTGTAATTCTTCATCTTTCCTTCTTTGCTGTGAATTGATGTGTATCTTAGAGCTTCTCGCTCCTTGGAGAAGGGTTAATGGATACCTGTATGGATGGGCTTGTTCTTTGGTCTTCAGTTGGGTTTCTGGAAACTGCTCCATCCATTTAAAGCAGTGAATGTGTCTGTAAAATCAGTTCAGCTGTTCTGGAGCAAAAGGCTACATGGATCTTTCTTGACAGATGTAAATCTGGCTTAAGACAAATTTGTCTTAAGTTGATTAGGAAAAGATTAGAGATAAAGCAGAATAAGGGCCTCCTTTTAAACTCCACAGAGATGGCCTGCATTTCAGTTTAACTAAATGCTTTTAAAAGCCATTTGATTTCAGTCTCACCTCCGTAGGAGGATGTGGTCAGTCTCCTGTTCCCTAGACCTTCAGGAGGAGGACTTTCAGGCCTTCAATTTCTGCTGAGTCTGTAGTTACCCTTCAACGAGCCAGCTTCTTGTGGTCACGTGAGGGCCTTGCAGGAGCAGATCTACTTCTCCGTGCATCTCTGGTGTTGCGGAGGTCCTACACACAGAGCTGTTTGGAGACTCGTCTGCAAGGGGAGGCGCTGGACTGTGGTAAACTGAGGAAAATTACTGCGAAGTGCATTAAAATTCCACTTGGCCGTAAGTCAGTCTTCAGGAGAGCTGGATGGGCTGGGGCTTGGGGTTTGCTTTGAAGTTCCCCTGGACACATTTCAGCTTTCTGTGTCTCTCAACGCTCCAGTTTTATTTTGTTTTGTTTTGCTGCTGGATCAAGTTGTCTCTGCTCTCTCCACTTGTCTGCAGCCTGGACCCATCTATCGCCTCTGTGAAACGCTGGGGACAAATGAGGATCCCCACTGAGATGTAGTTGGAACAAACAGGAGGAGGAAAGGGGGTTCTCTTCAAGCCAGCCTGGAGACCACAAGCACATCGACAGAAGTGTGTTTTTCTGGTGTGTTTCTGTTCTGTGCTATTTAAAAGAAAAAGAAAAGCTCAGGAGCTGGTTTGGCCCAGAGCTGATTGCACAGGATGGCAGGGCCAGCGGTGGTAGATCTATGAGATGGGGCCAAAGGAGGAGGGATTGGCTCAGGTCCAGCGTCTGGCTGTCCGTAGTCGTCCTGGAACTTGACTAGTGGGAGGCTGATAAGGGGTTAAGCTGGTCACCCGCCTTGCCTCCCAAAGCTACTGAGCATCCTGCCCGAGCGAGAGGGTGCGTGATGCCACCCAGGGTTATCCGGATGCTCTGGGCAGCACCAGGGCCGCTCTGCAGGCTGGGACCCCAGCACCCTCGGTCTGTGGAACTCTTGTGCCACCTACTGCTTTGCTGGATCTCCAGCAAACTGCCTCCCAAACGCGATATTGTACTTAAATAAAAGCCAACTCATCACAACAATGTTGCTAGGTTAAAGTAGCTTTGAAGAATATAACACTAATACCAGTACCCTGGCTGTCTGCTGCTAAAAGCTGGGCTGACTTAACCAAGTAAAATGCAATGGGTCTGCAAAATGCTGCATAATTGTTTCTGCAAATTTACATATGATGTCTTGGGGCACAGTTTTTTAGAATATGCCTTACAAGACAAAGCAGAATCCATCCAAAGACAAGCCAATCCCTCTTTATTTTGTTTGTTTGTTTTGTTTCTTATTACTGTATTAACTGGAGAGGGGCATGGGAAGATGCGCTCTTGATTAAAACATGGCATCGTGGATCTTCATGATGCTTCTATGTCTCTTCTGGATTCAAATTAAGTAGTTTAGGCTTGTATGTAGCAGCCAGCAGCACCTTCCTGCACACAGTAGGCACTATGTGGGGGGGCTTCACACCCTCTGCGTAGGGGGAGGATGTCCCTGCCCCCCCGGCCCCTGTACCCCCCCTGTGTCCCCGTCTGTCACCCCACCGCCTTGAGGTCCCCTCTGCCCTCTGTTTGTGTGTTCCCGCAGACAGGG
>VZRU01004159.1:23175-58246 GCA_013398155.1 Pedionomus torquatus
CGGGGCCCGGCGGGGAGGCCGCCGCGGCTCTCTGCGGGCTGGCACCGGGACGCGGGGCCGGGCCGGGCGGCAGGGCCTGGGACCGGGACCCGCCGGGCGGACCCGCAGTCCTGGGCTCAGTGGTGAGGTTCGGGCCCGGGGCGAGCAGCGCTGGCAGCCGGCCGAGACCCCCAGCGGGCCCCGGCGTTTTTGTTCAGCGGCTCCTCTTGGTGTGGTCAGAGCTGACCCGCGGTTCTTCGGTCTGTGCAGTCACTGAGCCATGACTGCAGTTAGGAGGGTTAAATTAGCTGCTTTAAAAATCTTTTTCACTAATCGCATCTTCCTGTTACATCAGAAGGATGTAACTTCCTTGTCAGGACATGGATGCTGAAAGAATTCAGTGTAGTTTTTTCCCTTTAAAATTGTTCTTTGTCTGCTTTGAGTAGTTAAGCAAATTCTATCTTTACATTTCTCACATTAAACAAAGATACTGCACCTAGATTCTGAATGTGGTTTTTTCTGCTGATGTCCTGTAATGAACTTCGACAGATCAAATAAATTAGTTTCGCTTCTGTTTAACCAGTTTCATTTTCCTGTTTTCATAAGTCCGTATAGGGTCAGTAATACTCATTTTCAGATCGCTTCCTTTGGAGTTTAAATATGAGATCACCAGAAGACTGCTCTTGAAAATGCAACAAAAATATTTTGAAATTCCATTTTACTGACAAGTCTCTGTCAATGACCACTTTCACCTTTTAAGAATGGCCATCACAGGGCTGATAATTCATAATAATCGAGTTTATAAAACCACATTTAACATGCAGTGGATGCTGTCCTTAGCATTGTGTTTTATAGATCTGTGTTTGAACATACGTGATTGTGAGGTGTTGGAACACTTGATTAAAATACACAAAAAATGCAGCAGAGCCTTCTTTCCCCTTTTATGTCACATTATTTTGGCTGCCATACTTTCTTAATAATCCTTTCAAGCTGCTGATTTTTCATTTTGTATTTGGCTGGAAGAACAAGGCAAATATTATTAAGCCAGTACAGCTTGATGAATTAATTGTCTGGGTGGTCACAGAGGGGTATGTGTGGAAAGGGACTTGGACCGCGGCGGTGAAGTCCAAAGCTAGTCCTACCGCATAGCTTTCCTTCTGTAGCCAACAGTCTTTGTGATAAGCTGTTGCTAACCATCATCTGTGAGCCACATTGTGTCTTTGGATTACTTCCTATTATTTCATGGATTTCTGAAAGCTGTACTGTGTCTTCAGTGCTGGAAGTGGGAAGCGATGCGCAGCCAGGTAGATGTGAGTAGGGGCCTCAGTTTCTTGCATCTACAATGTGAGCATCTGACAAGTGCCGTGCTTCAGTTGCTCATGACAGCCTGTGTGTTTAACTGCTTCGGGGGGTGGGGTGGGGGGGAAATCAGTGTGTGTCATATAAATGTGTGTTGCAGTAGCACTGCACATTTGCAGTAAACCCAAAATTCGGTATGGGAAAACCTTCAGGTGCAGACCAGCAACTTAGACTAGTGGGAGCCTTTAGAGCTTTGCTCAGGTGTAAATCACAGGCTGCCCCACAGCAGGGCTCTGCCTTTTCTTGTGGAGTTAAGTAAAGGATGGAGATTGTCCTCTTCTGATAAAGAGAACACCACAGTGTCCAGTTACTGATGGTGGTGGTGGCACTGCAATGCAGTTTGTGTGGTTCTTTCTTGACACTGCACTGAAGGCACTGCCTGGCACATACAAAAAGAGCCTAGAGTGACACCTTCTTGTTCTCCACTTCTGATTGATCACTGTGGGACTTTGGGCAAGTAGCTTCGTGGCATCTTACTCATAGGCAAAACGGGTTTTGCTAATTCTTAGTTCATGGAATCTGAATGTATTGATATTTCTTTATAAAACACTTGAATATATTTGGTATCCTAAGTTTATAGTCGTTCAGCAAAGGAGCTTAAACAAAGATAGAGGGTGAAAAATACTGAGTCTTTCTTTAAAAGCAGCTACTGATGCAGAGGAAGAAATGGTAGCAAATGTTCCTGAGACTTGAAAAGGTCATAGGGCTGGTCTTGGGAATCAGACAGGTAAGCCTTGGACTTTTATCTAATAGACAGGTAGAAGTAAATAACAGGGAAAAAACCCCAAACCCTTATCCGGAAGAAATGTTGTGCTGCAAGGTCTACCAGTATCACACAGAGGAGAATTCTGTGTTGCTGATAAAATGGATTTCACACACGCACAATGAATACATGAATAAAAAAAAAAGGGTTGACTTTAATCACTCTTATGGCTCTTCTCAGGAGACTGCAAACACCCAAACTGTAAATGTCTGTCCATCCTTCAGACTGAGGTGTCTCGCAGGAGCACTCAGGTTGGTGTAGCCAAGACATCAGGGGTTCCTCAGAGAACCGAGGCCACTGTGTGGCTCCCCAGGGAAGTGGAGCTGTGTGGGATCTATGTTGCAGTTAGACTACAGGAGCTTGTTCCACATCACTGTCCTGCAGACTCCGGTATTCTAGGAGTTCAGAACCTGACCATGATGGCCTGTGGAACCCTATTTTTCTCATTTTCATCCTGGGAAAAGCTTAACAATCTCATTTAACCCACTTTTCTCTTATAGGTCTGTCTAGGGTGTCTGCTGCAGGGCTGTGGTAGACAGTGCATTTACCAGCAGCCTGGAAGAACCGAGTAGTAAAATGATTTGCCCAGATACAAGTTATTCAAAGTCAGAGGAATGTGAAGAACTCCAGAAGGACAATTCATTAGGTTAACAGGCACAACGGTACTGATACATGCAACTTAATACTGCTCGCAAAGAGAATAGCCCAAATGGGTTTTGGTACAGTTTATTAGCATATATTTGTAATTGTTGGGGGAACCCATAACATCGCTGTAAACTTAAAGTTATGCTTGTGAAAATAAGACTTTAAACCATAGAAGAAACTGCGTGTTCAAGGATATAGAAGGTGTACCCTGCCTCTGCAAATGGACCGTGATGTCTCCTTTGGAGCACACTGCATGCAGTAGTCATTGTTATCTCAAAATAAATATTGTCAGCCACCAAGTGCTTTCTAAGCCTGTAAGTAAAATACTCAAGGGTAGGGAAAAAGTAATTGAAGAGAAATTGGCAAGATAAATTATGCCTCCTTAAATAAGGTAGACTATAAAAGCACATGAAATAGCAGGTGCAAAAGACTTGATTGCAGATCTGCTTTGTGTATTGTAACGAAAGGATGCAGTAGATTAAATAGAAAGGTGAATAGTTCAAAACTCTTACAAGAAGATATTCAGTTGAGGCTTTTCATATATAATGCTATAAATTACATAATATATTTGAAAAATGCCATTTTGGCTGAGAAATTCGAGTGATTCATTAGGGTATTAAATATGTAAGTAGGTAAGGATCATAGAAGATGTAACAGATTTTGTAAGATGTATGAAGGCTGGGATTTTCAGGTTGTGAGGGTGTTTTTTAACTATTGTGAGTCAAGATGAAACTACTCAGTTTCTGCCTACTGATTAGTTTGTGCACTTTCCTCCCAAGCCTGACCTGGGCCTGGCCCAGAAGCAAAGTCCAGGGGGGTGTGTGTCCTGGCCCACCACTCCCTGCCTGCGCTGTCAGCTCCGGCATTAAACTGGAGTCCCGTATGGAACAGGTAACTTCACCTCAGTCTGTCACTGCGGGGTCTTGCCCTTCAAAGCTTGTCTTAACATAAGTGAACCTGGTTGTGCATTCATTCTTTGGTGGGTGGTGTGAATGTGATAAAAACTGGTGATACTCCGTGGGGAGGAGAGGCAGCTGGAGGTGAGCACTCGGGTCTCGGTCAGTAACAACCGTTTCTTTTCACAACACAAAGAGGAAACTGGTGGGTTTTTCTCTGGTGGGATTTGGTGTGAAGGTTTTGTCTAGGACACTAGTTCAGGGTCACTTGTTTTCTAGAGTAACTTCTAGCTGAGCTGGTAATGTTTTGCTTTTCGGCTGCCATACAAGCCACAGAATGCATCTGAGTTTAACCCTTCTGCTGCTGGAAAGCCTTACTTGGCTTCAGACCTCAGTGAAACTGCCAGGCTGCCCCAGACAGATGTTTTAAAGTGATCTCTTTCCAAGTAATGTGCTGAAAGTATTGCAAGACAGAACCAGTGCTGTAGCCTACACAGTACAAAATACACTTCAGATTGTTTCAAGTGCTCAGGAAGTTTTTCTGGATCTGGAACATATCTCAGTACCTGCCTGCATTATCAGAGTGGAAATCATGCCTATAAAGATGATGCAGAAATGTAAAGTTCCTGTCTCCTGAGAGTTTTTTGACAGTTGCTGAAAGCCCTTTAGTCAGTCTTAAATATCCTATCACTTCAGAAACTTTATATACCATTATGACAAAGAATGATTTATTCATTTTTTACAAGTGCAGCACTTCAAGGGCCGGCTACCAATTTTTCAATAGTTGCAATCTCTGCAAAGAGATGAGAAGTATGTTGGGTGTAATTAAGGTTGAACGTGAAATACACAAAAATAAGCAACAGAAGGGGCTTTAACATGTTTAAAAACCTCTGTTGCTTAAATCTATTGTATTTCAGTTCACTTGAGTTTCTGTGAATCAAGGACTGGTGTAGAAAGTAGAGTTAAAATTGACCTGAAAGACCAGTTGGATAAGTTGCCTGTTATCAGTGAAGATGTCATGAAACCTTCAGCAAAAAGACAGTTCCTCTTTTTAGAGTTCCTCACGAGCAAAGGGCAGTTTCTGTGTGCTTTGCTGAGATGCCCTCTGCAGCATATTTATGCTTTAATCCTGAAAAGAAATGCTTGTAGTTTGATTTCACTTTAGAAATGTATTCTTCAAGTTTTTGTGGGAGGTGTATATTTTGTTCTACTGACACCAACAAAAAAGATTCAGGAAGAGGATTTACTCTGATGCATATTGTCCACTTCAGTTCACTGGTTTCACATCGTTTCACTGTGCTGTTTTCAGCTTGATAAGGTTTCTGAAGTTGGAATTGCTTCCACTATGTAACTGTGGAGAATTAAAAGATTAAAAAGTATAGTCTATCAGAAAGTTTTGGTTTTAACTTGTTAAAAACATACTATGTACATCCCATGAACATAAATTGGAGATGAGAAAAATCTTGGACTGGTAAGATCACTCGTAAAACTGTCCTAAGGCACATTCAGTTGTGTCTCTGTATCCTTAGTGGTGCTGTGGTACAAAGTAAATCTGGGAGTGCTTTAAGGTCTTTAAAAGTTCAAGATAGCATTTAACTGTCATCCAGCAATAATTCTGTTCTTTCCTAGTGCAGAACTTTTCTTAGCGAACTCCTGACCAGACAGGGTCAAACTCCTTTTGTCTCCTTTCAGCTCGCTGTCTGTCAGTCTGGCAGCTCGCTGCTTAGCAAGGAGCTGTGCAGTGGTAGCGAAGGCTCAGCAGTGCCCATCCACCTGGCAGCGCTGGGATTTGGGGGAGTTTTTGATGAGGAAAACAGAAGGTCCTGATTCTATTTGAAGGCTGAAGAGGATGTCATGCAAAACCTGGCATCTTCTGAACCGCAACTAAACTCTGTAAAGTACATGTCCCGACTTTCTGGAAAACTCAGTCTATAGTTTATTTTGTTCTCCAGTTTGCTGTAAAAATATTTCATGAACTTGCTGTAGCTGATGAACTACTGTCCAGGGTTGAGGCTTCACAAATGCACGTTTACTAAAGGATGAACTCTTAGAAGGACTGCCAACCTGTGTTGTTGCAGATCTTACCTTGTCAGTACAGTGTAATTTATCTTTCATGGGTTTGCTGTTGTGATTAACCATAAATATCTTCTGCTCTGAAAAGGTTTTTTCACTTCCATTTCTGGGAGTATTTCTGTGCGGTCAGACAAGCTGCAAGTGAAGCAATTATCTAGATGTTGTTGTGTTTTTGTGTCAAATAAAGCTGCATTTGAGAGTTCTTCCTGAACCATAGCAAAGGCTAAATAAAAACGCGTAACTGGAAGTACTTTCAACAACCTGATTACTTTTTAATTGCCTCATCCTTTATTTAGGTTTTCTTGCGTTAAATGAAGGACACTTAGAAAAACAGGTTTGTTTGGTTACTGCCTTGAAAGTCTACGCTAACAAGATTATGCAAGGTATTTATTGGGGGGTGTCAGGACGGTGCACAGTTGACTCATGGTTGTGTCAGCTGGCACAGGACATCTCCTAACTCCCAGTCTGCCATGGCGTAGCCGTGGAAAATACTGCATATGTCTAGAACAGATCGGATCACTTTCTAGGAATCTTAGTGGACAGCAAACATGATGATGGTATGTTTGTGTATGACCACAAGTGATAAAGCTTGTGTGGTTTCTGAGGTTCAGGTCCCAGCAGCATGTGGTAGCTGACCATGAGTGAGTGCTCCAGGCCATTGCAGATGCAGGGGAGACGGGGTTGGCTTAATGGCTTCCTGCATCTTTCCAGGCTGAGCGGAAGGGTGAATCTGGTCTTTTACGCTGCCTTGCTTAAGGGCAGGTTATTTAGAACTTATTTAAAGCATTTATGGTGATATGTCCATAGGCTTGTGTATGGATATGTGTGTTTCTCTTCCTGTGGAATCTCCTGAGAATGTGTCAGGGAGGGAGCTGAATTACCATCTCTGAAGTGACTCTCAACTTGTGTTGTTTAGTGGCTGAGGTGCTGATATTCCTTGTTACACCTCTGAGCTTTAGCACAGGGATAAAACATTTCCAGAAGGCAACAGTGTTCTTGGACAGGGTGGTTTGTTGTGAAGTGACCAACCATCTCCATCACGGTTTTATTTTTTGTGAAGTGCATAAAAACTCAAATATATGTACTTGGTTTTCTCACCTCCCTTTTGCCACTGATGTCCCTGTAGTGCTCATAAGCGAGCAGATGCTATTGGAATTAATAGTCTTTTATGTTAACTTCTTCCTTGTGATAGAAGCCAGCACACAATATGAGTAGCTGGCCCTCTGTAGATTTCAGACTTGTCAGAGAACTCTAAGATCCTGTGTGACTCTTTTATGGCTCTGATTCATGCTGAATCAGAGCAGCTGTATCTTGGGATAGCTCGGAAATACTCTCTTCCTGTAAGGTTGTAAGGCCAAGCCTAGCTCTGGTTAGCAAATGTCACAATTAAAGCTGCCTTTCAGCCTTGGCTGAATATATATGTGATGATGTAATTTGCAATTACGTGACTGTATAATTTTCTTCACACAGGATTCCTGCCTCACTTGGTGAACGGGGTGCGTGATGCTTAGAGGAAGAGTAGACAGGCAATATTTTTGGTTTCCTTCTTTGGTGTGTGGCCTGCATCTGCTTACCATAAAGCTCATTCCTCCCAAGTTACCTGCTTGGGTCTAAGTAAATAAACATCAGTAACTTATCTTCACACCACTGGTAAATATGAAGCGGCATTACCAAGTGCAGAGACTGAGATGGTGCTTGCTAAGCAAGAGTCTGGAAGAGAGGGTATTTTTTGGCAACATGACATGTTCGAGGCAGGTCTTCTGTTGCTTCTGTGAGCAGAGAGAGGTGCAGGTTGGGTTTCTAATAATAACCACAGATGGTTTCCTTTGTGGTGTCACCTGCGTTGCGGAAGAGCTGCTGTGTCAGACCGAAGGGTGGAGTTCACCCACCAGAAGGACCTTTTGTTTGTTCTTCTTCCCTGGCCCTTGCTTTCCCAGGGCTGAAGCCAGGTGGCAGCTTCAGGCATTGTACAGCCGTGAGTCATTGCCCATCGCCACCTCTCCCCCGCATCTGCTGCAGAAAAAATTGCCAAATAAGTAGTGTGTGTAAGTAAAGGTGGCATCTTGTCCTTCAACTTGTACTCCATCCCTTCCTCTTGTCCCCTAGCTCTCTTATCTCCTGTGTTGGAGCTAGACTGCTCTCCTCTGCCTCCCCTAATGGCAGCGTGGAGAGCATTGGGAATAAGATTAAAAATGAAGAAGCTAATCTGTCACGACTCAGGCATGAGCTGCATACTTGGACCTTCATGGGCCTGAGGTACACAAGGTACTGCTTACGGTTAAGACTTAGCAGGAAGGGAAATGCTGGAGATTTTCATGCAGGGGAAGTGACAGCGGTCCCTAGTAGGTCCTGTTAACCACCGAGGGTTTGGGGCTTGGTTAATCTTATTGGTGATGGCTTCACCAGCCCCAACTGACTCATTTCCTTTCACAGCCAGAGACGTGTGTTACTCAGCAGCCATGGTAACAGTGTGGTCTGGTCGGGAGGCAGAGGTGTGGGTTTGCTCTGGAGCTGGAGCTGAGTCGTGCTCGAGCCCCCGTGCCCGTGGTCTGGTGCAGCCCCTGCTGCTCTGGTGTCTTCTGGCACCACTTTTCTCATCCTGGGTTTCTCTTCATACTGTCACTACAGCTGTGTTACTGAATCCTGCTTCCCCACAGTATTCTTCAACATGATAATCTGAGATGTGCATCAAATTGGCCAACAAACCAATTCCTTCAATAATTGGCTTCTTTGGTTTCTTTTATGCTTGCTTTGTAGTGAATGAAATTTGGGCAACTCATTCTGGAGCAAAATCATCACTGATGTTTAGTTTGTTTAGGTGTTTAATAGATTTAAAAGGGATTTTAAAGTTACCAGAGTTAATACATTTTAAGAACTGCTACGTTTCACAAAGCCTTAAATCCTCTGTTTTCCACATTTCCAAGCCCTTACTTGATCCCTTCTAGATGTCCTATGCTTGTGGTGCCCTGGGTGTGTGGAAACACTGGCTTCTGACTGAAAAGTTTGCTGACTTCACTTTATACACTGAAAGGCTTATTCCCCTTTCTGCTGTAATAAATAAGTGACAGTGAAGAAGGGGTTTAGTTATGATTTTCCGTTATTACATGCTGGTGAATAGTTAACTTCCTACTACTGAGGGGAAAAACCTCCAAATGCTAAATCCAACCTTTTTTTTTTATTTATGTCAGGTGAAAATAACTCTGTTAAATATATTCTGGCAATAATTCTGTTGCAGTTGGAGAGAGACATGGCTCACACAGGTACCTTGAAGGAGAAGCTGTGGCCTAGAGTGCATTTGTGTTCTGTGGCTGAGGTAGGGATACCTAGAAGAAGAATGAGTAATTAAGTCCCCTGTGGCCTGGGTTTGAGATCCTCCTTCACCACGGACATAGTGTGTGACCTTGGATGTGTCACCTAAACTCTCTATGTAATTTTTTTCCATTAATGTAATGCAGATAAGAAAATTCTTCTGTTTTGCTGTATGTTTTGAGGATAAATGTGCCAGCAATTAAGAAGTGCTGCAATTCCTTGGTGGTAGAGGTCATAAGTACAAAGGATGCTATTGCTGATGACAAAGCCCACTTGAATTAACTTCAGATTAACCTACTAATGTTATGAAAGGGTTTTATTTGCTTTGAATGGTATTTTTAAAAGCTCCGAGTAAGTTGAGTGATGTCAAGCCTCTCATGGTGTCATTTTGTAGAATCCTCTTTCCTTTTATACTATAGATCGTATGGACAAGTGCTAATTAGAGCTCCGTAATGCCCTGTGCATCTCTGAATGGACAGTTCCTTTCATTTTACTGCCTTCTCTGATATCTGGCCTGTCAACCTTTTAGCATATTAACTTGTGGGTACCTTGGTTTTGCCAAAAAAAATCCAGGCTAAATGGGAAGATTTCTTCATAGTGTTGAAATGTTGTCATTTAAAAAACAGTGGTATTTTTATGTTTTTACCCAAAATGTTTTCTGTAGAATTAACCAAAAGTGATATTTATTGGTGAAATTACTCTAGTTTTATTTCTTTACTAGAATTCTCAACTCAAAATATTTTTCTGATTATTTTCAGGAGTAAAAGTTCCTCGTAATTTTCGCCTGTTGGAAGAACTTGAAGAAGGTCAGAAAGGAGTAGGTGATGGAACAGTTAGCTGGGGCCTTGAAGATGATGAAGATATGACACTTACAAGATGGACAGGAATGATTATTGGGCCTCCAAGAGTAAGTATCCACTTAAAAGAAATTCACAGTACTATTTTAATATTTTTGACACCCTCTTTTCTTCTCTTACTCTAACCAATGAAACAGAAAACAAAACACAAAGGAGTGAAAAAAAACCACTTTAGCCAGTGATGTATGTTGAAGGGTCAATTTCCATATAATAATGGGTATCATGTATCTATGTATCTTTTTACTTATGATTTGGAACTTTCAGTGCCCTTACTTTATCTGGTTAGTTCTGTTACATGTCTGCTTTATATTTACACATTCATTAAGACATAACTTTTGAGGTTCCAGGATTCTATTATCCTTTACTCTTGAGTACAGCAAGGTTTAAAATCCTTCGGCTAGTGAGATTACATATGGAGCTAACGTAGGTAAAACGTGGATGTTTTATTTGGTGCTGCTAGTCTTTCTGCTGTTTCTTGTTGAGTTTATGGGTTTGTTTTTATGGGAGCAGTACTGACTTTTTCTTGTAGAGTTTCAGCTAACTCAGGAACCTTAGATTTTAATGAATTAAGTTTCTTCTCTGAATGTTCTCTCACATTATAAGAAGCTACTTTGGTATTAGTCTTTGTGGTGTTAGTGTTGTGTTCTCTCTCTCTCTCTCTCTTTTCCCCTCATCCCCACACCCTACTGAACTGTGAGTCTCTGGTAATGAACGTGAGGACTTAATTCTGCTTTGTATGTGTGCACGAATTCCAAAACCAAAACTTGTCTTTCCAAAACCAAAACTTGTCTGTTGTCTCCAGTTCCAGTGTATATCTCTTTTTTGTTTCCTTGTTATCCATACCATGAAGTGCAAGTAACCGATTCCTCATCCTGCGTTACTAGATGTTATCTGCTGGAGCTGGCCTCAGTATCACTTCTCTGTAATTCCAGTGTTCTGCATCTATTGTATGGAAACCTTTACAGGCCTTTAATCGTGCCACTGTCCTCTGTGTTTCCATTCTATCAGTTTCCCTTTCTGACACACCATGAGGTTATGCAAGAATTTATGATGCCATTACACATGTGACATTTTCTATCTCATCCAGAAGCGTTCTTTACTTTTTGTCTGCCATCATTAACATCTTCTCACTCATGATCATTTCATTTGTTTATGACATGCTCAAATAATTTTCTAGTATAGCATTTGATTTTACAACAATAGAAGAGTATTAATGAGCCTGCATTAAGACTGTGAAGAAGGCTTATTCTGTGTGTGCACTTTATGGAAAATTTAAGCAATCTTGAAATCTAATTTAGAAAATTAAATAGAAACTGAAATGTGCAAACAGATACATGCTGACTTGTCAACAGCGATAGAAATTTGTAGTTCATGTCATATGCTAATCAAATTTAGAGGACTATCATGGAAGATGATTCAGCCGTGTCTCTGTTGTCTCTCTGACACACTTATGAATATAGATTTATTTTTTTTTTCCAAAAGTGTCTTGAGTTCTTTTGAGCTTATTGCTTGAAAGCAACAGGCTGTATTGAGAGAGATTCTGGGAGCTTTCACTCATTCTTGGTTGCCAAGTTGCTGTCCTGCTTTTAGCACTGTTCATACTCAGTTATATTATTACCGTTTTTTTCCTTAATAGGATGTGGGAATACTGGCTTTTGAAAAAAAGTTAAAATCCCATTTCCTTTTAGGTCGAAAGCAGTCATGCTTGTAGCAGGTGGAAGAACCTTTTATTGGGCATCCCAGAGGGAAAAATGATCTGTGGTGCAGTTAGATACGTGCTGCTGCTCCGAGTGTCCCTGCTGCCATACATGGAAGCATCCTTCTTCCCAGACTTTGTGCGGATGGTTTCACAGCCAGTGATTCAGCTTGTTTATACAAGCTATTTAAAAATCAGTGGCACTGTCAAAACTTCAGCTTTATCTGCACATAAGTTATATTGGCTGTAGACATGTGCACGGTCAAGGCTTTCCATTTACTAATCTTAACATGGTGCTGTTATTTGCAAAGACCTAAAAACCTGCTCTAAGCTGTAAATTGCTCAGTGCTCAGTCGGGGGAGCTGGGCAGTCTGAGCAGAGCTGACAGGTGACGTTTTTCCCCCCAAAACTTTGTGAGAACACTCATTTTTTGTCACTGCCCTGGCTGAACAAGGCTGTCTGGCTGAGGCACTGGAGGAGTGACTGTGGGGTACCATTGCCAGCCAGGGCTGGCCAGGGGCTGGTCCCACTGCAGGCTGGTTTGAAGCCACTTCATTTGCACTGATGAGAAGCAGCTGAATCATGAAGTCACTTCTTACATTTTTGGTGATTATTTGCATCAAAACACTCGTTAACGTTAAGGGAAATAATAAGTAGTTCAGGGGCATTACAGCCACTTGAAAGGGATTGCACAGAGTTCTAGATGGAGAAGTTTTTGAATGTTGGGCAAGTGTTCTTAAGATTTTGGTGGAGCTGTGGTGCTGTGCTACCACAGGTAAGCAGGAGCTGCTGGCTGCTTCTGGGCTTCTGCGCTCACTCTTTCGTTGTGTTTTTGCTCATGGTCACTGCCTTGTGAGTGTAAAGTTTATTGCAATGTTGAAGGTGCAGGAAATTGTGTCAAACTCTAAATCTGGAGGGCTTGTCTGTCTGAACTTCCCCTGATGATCCTGTCCCTGTTGAATCCTTCTGCAGGCATTGCCCAGCTTAGTGAGAGCTCTGTGCCAGGCTGCACCAGAGCAGCACATCAAAACCAGTTATTCTCAGGATGCAGAATAACATTAACAGTTGTTTCTTTTAATTAATTTTAAATATTGAAGAATCAATGTAGCCTTGTTACATCTGTCTCTATTCTGTACTCCTTGAGTAGTTAGTTAAAAGTTCATGATCCAGGATTTCTGTCTGTTAGCTATGTACAACAGCGTTACTGCTGTGGAGACAAAGTGATAATGCTTTTTGGGATCAGGATGTACTTTGCAATGTGTTGAAAATCTTGGAGCCTTCCCTTTTCTGAGAACTGGCACATTTGGTTTGTGACCAAAGAATATTTTTCAAGTGTAGTTCAAGGACAGGCTGAGTTCAGATAGTTGCCTAAGCTAAAGCTGTGGCTTCAATTTCGAGGTACTGTGTCTGATGAGTAAACTGATAAAACAAAGCTGCTTTATAAAGATTGGTTGAAAAGTAGGTACCTGAGCTGTGTGATCAAAGAATCGTTTCAGTTGGTGAATGGGAAGCAATGCCAGTTTCATTCCTTATGTTAAAATTTGATGCTTAAAAGACCAGTAGAATTTATTACCCTGAAGATGTAACATTTGATACTCTGAGTATCATAAAATGAACCCAAAACAGAGTAGCCAGTGTGGTGTATAAGTGGGCGCTGTTTAGTAGCTCATGTGTCCCTGAAGTAACCACAGTTTTAACCAAATACTTTATTGAACTGCCTGATGTAATTGTTCCCCCCTTTCTTTTCCCCTCAGACAATTTATGAAAACAGAATATACAGCCTTAAAATAGAATGTGGGCCTAAGTATCCAGAAGCACCTCCATTTGTAAGATTTGTAACAAAAATTAATATGAATGGAGTAAATAGTTCTAATGGAGTGGTAAGTTTTTGGTTTTTATTCATCTTAATGTGTTTTTCATGTGCAGCTTCAAATTAATGATTCATTTATACTTGCAACTTGCTTAACTGTTTACCGCTTGCCAGTGCCATTTTTCTGCTTAGCAGGAGAGGGGGGTAGAAGGGAAATACACGGACCTAGTATGTTCTGAAATCGAAACCTGGAATTTGCTTTTCCTGCCCTTTCGCAATTCACAAATAGTTGCATCATGTGGGGGTTGATTATGCTTTTAGGAAACCACTTGCTTGCTTTTGCTTTCTTTGATTTCTTCCTCCGGGTTTTCTTATTGTATCTTTAGTTGGAGGGTGGTGGGGGAAGTTACGTGCATCAAACATATCGATTCTGATAGAAGTGGTGTTTTTGTCTATTTTAGGTGGACCCCAGAGCCATATCAGTCCTAGCAAAATGGCAGAATTCTTATAGTATCAAAGTTGTTCTGCAAGAGCTTCGGCGTCTAATGATGTCTAAAGAAAATATGAAACTTCCTCAGCCACCTGAAGGACAATGTTACAGCAATTAATTAAAAAACAAACAAACAAACAAAACAAACATGCCCCCCTTATTCAATTTAAGCTGTCTTCATTTTCCACAGTAGTAAATTTTCTAGATGCATCTTGTAGACCTCAAAATACTGGAAAGGAAGTTCCCATTCAAAGGAAGTTTTTCTTGAGATACTGTAAATGATACTAATTTTTTTTTTTTTTTCATTTGAAATATAAGTTGTGCTATAACAAATAATCCTGTCGTGTAACCACTGTCCACATAGCTGAACTTCTGGTATCAGGAAAAGTCTATTTAAATTTATTACTGTCAAGACCAGTGTGGCACATCTAACTTAACTGTGAAAGCATACATCCCACAATCACCTTCCTGTGTGTCTGGCCTGGGTTTTGTTGGGTTTTTTTCTTTTTCTGTCTTTTGCAATAGAGTCGAAGCTCAGGGCTATTTATTAGAGTAGACACAAAGGTTTTTGCTTCCAGTACTACACTGGGCTTTACGGACTACTAATGGGGATGTGTGCTAACCTCAGTCATCCCTCCCTTTGTGCTATCTCTAGTAAAGGCTGAATGTGACTGTGGTCGTGGTTTTTTTGTTTGGGTTTTTTTTTATTTTTATTTTTTTTTAAATGCCCTGATAACCTGGGGCAAGCTTTCCTTCTTCCCTTTGGCCAAGGCATAGATTGTATTTCTCTTCCTGGTCCCCCTCACCAGCGGCGTGGGCTTTGGGTGAGGGATTCGGGGTTCTTTTAATCTCTTCCCTCTTCCCCTCTTTTTTAGTGGGGGTGCTGCTTTCTTTTTGCCCCTCTTTGTGACTCTTCTCGCCCCTGGCCAGCCAGGGGTAAGTGTTGGGGCAATAACTTGACCTTTTCCCTCTTGCTTTTCATTTTGGTTTTGCAACAAATTTTGTCTTCACCAGCCTGGGAAACAAGAGTATCTATTCTGCTCGCAGACTTGGACTTTCCCTGTCCCTCAGCACTGCTGCCACACCGCCAAGCTGGCCACGGCTGATGTTGTTAGATAGGCTTTTGACTTGGGGAAAAGAGCAGTCATTTACCAGGATTGCCGAAACCTTCTGCTGCCAAACTTTTAACGGGGAAATGCTGCATGTAGAGATTCTGAACATACACTCCAGCTCTAGTAGTTGTATTTCGGTGCTTTGGATTGACCCAAGAATGTCAGTGAACGAAATGTTGCACTTACGTTTGGCCCTTCTAAAGATGTGACGACTCCAGACAAATCAAATCGGTCTAGTAGATTTTGTTAGCATTCTGTAAGTCTCAGAAGAGAAATCTTTTCAGTGAAGATTCTGGTGAAGTGGTGCATACAGCAGATTAAGGACCTTAATTGGCTTTGCATCCTGGCAAATCACTGCCTTTTCTGGTTTACTGTTTTGGACCACTAACTGCTGAAATGTGGATGCAAGCTTACATACAACCAACCTAGTGTGTCCTAAGTTTTATGACAAATTCAGTGTTTGTGTAAAAAAAAAAAAAAAAAAGAGGAAAGAAACAAAGAAAAAAAGAAAAAAGTAAAAATAAACACATTCTAAAGCAGCAGCTATCAAGTCAATAAACAATTGATGTTTCCATTAACTCTTTGGAGGAAAATATTAGTTGTAAGGATTTAACATCCTCTGTAATTAAAGTTTAACATAACAGTATTCCATAAGCAGCCTTTTTATTGTATCAGACCATTGCCTGATTTTAATATAATAAAAAGTGTGCATTAATATTAGAAGGCTTTAATTGTATTTATGGTTAGAATTTTGATCCCTTATGGAAATCTTGATTTGTTGGAAGTATCTTCCTACAGATCGCATTTAGCTAACTATGGAAACTGGTGGCAAAAGGCAATTGTCTTTATCCAGCTGCTGCTGCTGTGCCAAGGAGAAGCTTTAGTTTTAGCTTAAACCTCAGGCTCACATGGACTCGGCAGTTGGTAACGTTACGTGATGTGAAGGAACTGCTGAAACCAATGTCTAGATACATGTGCTGTCTGAAGGTGCTCTGTCATTGCAGTCGCCTGTATGGGCTGTACCCTGAGGAATTCAGATCCCCCTACAGCTGCATGTTACGCTCTGTCATGTTCAAGGGGAACTTCACAACCTAAAATTTTTACCTGTTTTCTCTCAAAAAACGAAGCGTAAAAAGCTGGCCTTCTCTTCAAATCTAGATAAAAACGGGGCTGTGAAATTTTGGCCTTTTCCAAGTGTGAAGTGTCTCCCCTTCAGAGATTTGCCAGAAGGTACTTGTGCGTTCACTTCAGCGTTGCGGTGTGACACGGTTCTTCCTGGGCTGGGAGCGACAAAGGGAATGATCTTTTGTGAAACTGTAGATGTTGCTGCTGGCCTCCAGCCTGGAACGCTGCTCGGTCTTCAGTAGCTTGGAGGGTGCCTGTGAAGACAATGCCACTAATACTTTGTCAGCATCGTGTGTGTGTGTGTATTTATTTAAAATAGCTTGGTATCTGAAGATGCTAAAAGGGAATTGGAACATCACTTGATAATTATAGTGGGCTGCTTGATTATCTCTGTTTTTCAGAGCCATTGTAAGAGTGCCCTTGCCTGCTTTAAGAGGATGCGGTTGGTGTGTTTGGGGCCTCCTCCAGCTTTCGTACTTCAAATAATGGTTTTAAAACCTTGAAACTGTCTGTTTTGCTCTGCAAGTTGTACAGTTTAGAGTTTCCCTCCCCTGGGTCAGGCCCTGCTGCGCCAGGAGCTCTGCTGGCAAGAGCTGTGTGTTAACAGCATTTGCCCTACGACATTGGGAGATGCTTTAAATAAAAAAATAAAGGGATTCGCTGTAAATTTTCTCACCTGGGAGCTGCATTCTGTGAATGGGTCAGCGCTCCCGTGCCCTCTCTCCCACTCTCAGCCAAGCAGGAGCAGTGTGGAAAAATAATGCCCTAAGAGTCGGCTGCCATCGCATCTGTGTGTTGTGGCCGAGTCAGTATGTGCGGCTGAGAAACTCCCCGGTGGAAGAGACCAGTCATCCCGCAGCCCGCTTCCTTACGCACGCTCCAGAAACGAGGTGGGGAAACAAAACTGGGTATCGCCTGTGTTTATCCTACCTGGGGCAGCAGAAAGGCAAAGCGTTTAGTTGATCCCAACCGACCTTCGGTTTATGTCTTGAACCAGTGTCTATTCATATTCAGAGAAAGATGCAAAGTGGGAATAAATAAAAGAAGCGTATTGGCCGTAAAATAAATGCTGTTCCTTGGAGTGGGTGCTGCTTGGGGTGGCTGGTAGGAGCAAGAGGTGGCCGTGGGGCTGCTCCTGGGGAGGGTCTGCGAGCCACCCTGTACCAAATGGACCCGGCGTTTCCAATGACCCCCCCCATCTGCTGGGCTTTTGGGGGATGCAGAAAGCTTCTCTCCCAGCTCCTGGTAGGAAGGCGGCAGAGGGAGCCAACGAGCTTTGCAGCGCCTGGCTCTAAGGAGGGTGCAGATGCTGCTCAGCCCGAACGCTGCCTCCTCTTGTGGGAACCGCTTTTCGTATTTACCCTGAGTCGATTTCAGTTTTAAAAGCCTGCTTATCGTGCCTTTCTCCCTGTACAGGCAATAACTTGCTAGGGAGAACTAGCACTGCAGCAAGATTTTAATTGTTAATAAAGACTAATTGTTGTTTGCTTCTTGCTTTGTTGTGATGAAGCCCTCTGTGTGTGTGTGTGTGTGTAGGGAGTGTATGCACAAATATGCCTTTTCTGTCCACTTTCAGCTTCTGGCTGTGGATTTAAAATTTACATTTCTTCAACTATCGGTAGAAGGATAATTTTTAAGCCAAAAAGTGTCATCAGCAGCCGTGTGAGACGCCAGAGCTGGCTGCGTTCACCCCAGGGCTGTACAAGGGAGCAGAGGAGGAGCAGCAGTTGGTGGTACCCCATTGCCCAGTGGTACCCCATTGCCCGGTGGCACTGCCGGGTGGAGAGGAGCAAGATTCAGGTTCCTTCGTCCTAACGAGGGAGGCAAACCCAGCGGAGATACACGGGGGGACACACTCTTACTCCTTTGCCAAATACCAGCCTTTGTAGTGTCTTGCCAGTGTTGCAGGAGCTGTTTGTGGCTTACCTCGCTGTTTGTGGGAATCGCCCATCAGGCGTTTGAGGTCAGTGCTTTACCTACAGGACAGTGTTTCCTCCAGCAAGATTCAGCACAGTGAATTCAGTGATTTTTTTTCAAGCTGGCACCGGCTTAAGCTGAAACAAGGGGGTTCCAGTTCTGCACGTACCTGTAACTATGTGTCTGCTTCAACCTCTACCCGCCTTGAGCTGAAAGAAGTTGAAGAGAATTTGATAGTGATATTCTTAATATGTGGGTGTTTTTTTTACATACAGTTACATGTTTAAGAAGCATTTTCTGATGGCTTGCAGTGTTCCAAAGTCAGTGGAAATGGTTGTACTGCATTGGTCTTTGGCTGGGGTGCTTTCGGAAGGGACCCCAACCTCACTGTTAAGATTCAGGTTCCTTCATAGCTTCTCGTTTTTTCTGGTCTTGCTGTAGCGGATTGCTGGAGAGTGTGCTTAACTTTGAAGCCTGTGAAGAGCCCTAGTGAAGTCAAATTTAAGTTGGGTGCGTGCTTAAATGCTTTGTTGGACCAGAGCCAGCACACTCAGCCTCTGCTAGGAAAGAGGCTTCTTTAGCCTTTATTGAGCATCTTCCTAGCCCTCCTTCTTGGTGCTACGTCCTTGGTGCTTCTGCCTTTACATTTTCCCCTGATGTCTTCCACGTTTGTTGTAACAAAAAAGCAAAGAGCAGAAGACACCGTGGGAGATAAGGAGATAAGCTAGATTCTCATCATTTTCTATCTGTCAAGCTTCTGGATGCCTTTTTCACCTTTATCTCCTTTTATATAAAGCCTGCAAAGGGTTTTCAGAAATGTGGGTGCCGTCCTAATTTTCAGACCCTGCCAGGTTGTTGTTGGCTTTGCCCTGAGATGTTGAGAAAACCCTGTGGTACCTTGATGGGTAGAATAAATGTTAAATGGGTCTGTCTAAGGGTCTCTTTCTCTTCTCCGTTGCTCAACATTTATTCTTTTTTGATGTATTATTTCATTATCTCTCCACTCACCAAAGAATGTTTTAGGATAGCCAAAGCTGAAGTTTCTCTTGGAAGAAAAGCAAGAGTTTTGGAAAGAAAAGGGAAGAAAACTTTTGAGCCATCTTCATCAGAAATCATGAGTCTCTTACCTTCTACTTGCTCTTTTTGTAGAGCTGCTTTAAAACCATGTTATAATTGTCCTGATAATTGTCACCAGATCTACAAGAGAACAGGATTTTTGTTTGTCTCATGGTGGAGGCTTTTTGGGGCAGGATTGGTGCTTGTTTGTTGGTGATTGGTGTGGGCAGAGGGAAGGTGACCTGGAGGGAGGCTGGAGGGCTGGCAGCACCGGGGCAGGGTGATGGAGAGTGGTGCGGGGTTGTGAACTGGCAAAGAGCTTTTCTCTGCCCTTGGGGCTGGGCAAGCACTTGCAGTCACAGGCCTTCAGGACTGTGCCTGGAAATGAGGAGTAATATTTAATTACAGCTTTTTGTAATCATTGAGACTCGGATGCTGTGTGAACGGGATGGGGATGTGCACCGGCTGCATGTGTCATCCCGGAGCGGTGAGCGGGACTTGAGAAACAACCACAGCAGAACAGAGATCTCAGTAAGATGTCTGCCAAACTTCTGTCCCTCCGAAGAGACCTCTTAAATCCCTGGGCTACCAGATTAGATGTTGTCCAAGGTTAGCGGCCAGATGTTTCTCAGCTGCTTGCACTGGTTTCCAGCTGAGACCAAGCGAGTGGCTATCCAACATGTAAGTATTAATATAAACATTTTAGAGGCCTTGCCTTGAGCGAGCCATTAAAAACTTCCCACAATACTGCGAGCGGTGCTGGCTTCCTTAGAGAGCATCAGTATTTTGTATCTCGCACTTGAATATCCTGCGCGGGTCAGACGTGGGCTGCCACCTGCTCGTGCAGCGCTGGGGCCGCGCCTCCCCCTTGTTTTAGTGGCGCCAGAGCAGTGTGGTCCCTGGAATTTGATTATTTGTCTTAGCAGATAATTTAGGCCAGAAGGCTGAGAGCGTTCCCTTCCTTCCCTGGATGTCGTCATGCTTCCCAGCAGAACAGTCCCGGGGTCCTTTGTCCCTTCCCCTCCCCTCGCCCCACAAGTACAACAAAAATGCTTTTGACATCTCTTCTTCTGAAGGGTGACTGTCCACTCATTTTGAGCTTGATTTTGGCTTGTGCAGACCTGCCAGAAAGGGAGGATTTTATTAAATTCAGCATGTGGAGCCATGTTTTTAATTATTACACATATTAAAAAAACAGAATGAGTTTTTAATGTGTGGTTCTTCTCCTGAAACATTCTTAATGTTGCCCGTGAGCTTTGGTGTTTGAATGTGAGCAATGGCAAATGACCCTCTCTGAGCTCCCACTGCCGTGAAACAAGACCCTTGTAATGCTCTCCATCCCTTTCCCTGGGTTTTCATGCTCCGGTTCTCCAAGGCTGGGCCTGCTCTAGCCCTAACTGAATAGAGTTTTACACCAAAGCCAGGTTCCACTAGAGGTGAGGAAAATTTATTTGTGGAGGCAGATGCTGTTCCACAGACATGAGTGTTTTGGGACCGGGTCCAAAGGGGATGGGTTTGCTCCTCGGGGTTGACACTAGTGTAGTGAGCACAGCAGCAGACCATGGTCTCCTTCCCTCTGAATTTCTCATCACAACTTGAGAGGACACAACAGGTCTACTGGGGTTACTTGGTGTGAACCACCACTGTGACATGCTGGTCTCCGTTGTGGGAGCTCCGCTTTGCCATATAGACCCTGCTACCAGTTGCCCAATACTGGAGCTGCTGGGGGAGTTCATCTTGGGGAGAGGCTGTTTTTTATGAAGGGCTTGAAAGCCGGGGGTGTTAAGGGCATGGGCGAAAAGGGAAGATTTAACAAAATTAATTCTGGACGAGTTCATGTGAGGCACCTTCATCCAGCACCTGGCAGCTTCACTGGGGACAGTCAGCCTGGCCAAACACTCGCTGAAATAACAGACCCCCAAAACACAGAGCTTATTTATAGCTGTGGTTGAAAAACCCAAAAATACCATCACAGGAGATGTTTGCTGTATTGGGCTCTGAACAGGATCTCTTGAAATTTGGGGCCATAATTTGATTTATTGAAAACCAAACATCCAAACCCGTGGAGGCCAGGGCAGCCTTTGCTTCTTGCTTGTCAAAATCCTCCCTCTGTTGCTGCAGCGGGGAAAAGGGCTCACGGTTAAGGAATTGGGTTCTCCTCAGGAGGGCTCCAGGAGGCACAGTCCTGCCTCCCCCTGCCAGGTTTTGGAGTGTTTGCACAGCCCGTATGGGCTCTGCTGGTTGAACCCATCCAGCCGATAGCCTTGTGGCATTCCTACCTGAGGTGTGTAATTACCTGTAATAACAGCAGTTTAAAAAAAAAAACAAAAAAAAAAAACGTTTGGGAAATAAAACTTTTGAACCAGCTTCTCAGAGTAAGGTGGTGTCTGATCAGTTCGCGTGCTGTGGTTTAGATCAGTTATCTGTGTTTACAAGCAGTGATATTTTGTAAGGCAGAAATGTGCTGTTACAACCTGCAGTCTTTCAGGTTTGGGGCTGGAGTGACTCTGATAAGCCCCATGTGTGGTTTTTATTGTATAATCCACCATCACGCTGCTTGTAAGTGACAATCTAAGGCCAGAGATTGCTGTTTCTGCTGGTGGTGCTCATGCCCTGCTCACAAGGCAGCTCCCTCTGTGCCTTGTGTTAAACATGAGAGACCCCAGCCCCCATCCGAGCAGCATCCTGGGGTCGGAGGGGCAAGGACCATGCTGAGACACAGCAGAAGGGACAGAGTGGGGCATTTGTGCCCGAGGAGGTTGTTTTACACCTCCGCCTCACTTGGCCAAGAAGCTCATGTCCGTGTGCCTGCATCCTTCTATCTGTCTGGGGACTCCTCTTTCTCCCCTTGGGCAGCAGTTCGCCTCAACCAGAGGCTGCTCAAGTGAGCAGAAGGCAGTGGTGGCCTGTCTAAAGGTAAAATGTGCGAGTTTGTTCGGTGTTCATGATGCTGGCCTGAGCCGTGGAGCGCCTGCGGGGCTGTGGGTGCCACCTGGGCGCTGCTTGCCCGGTGGGCCTGGCTGTGGTCCTCCCTGCTGCTGGTGCACACCTCGCCACATCCAGCCCCTTTGGAGCAGGGCTTGCAGGACTGCGGTGCTGCACGGCTCCACCGACTTCATGTGGTGCAACTGTGAGAGCTGCGTGTGCTGGTCAGAAGGGAGAGGAAACAAGAGGGACCAGAGAGTTATATTTCGGGTGAAACCTGCAAAATAATGAGATCGATGTTGGTAAAGTGAAGATTCCTGTCGTTACCTTGGTGAAAGTGTGGGTTTCTCCTTTACCTGAGAAGCAAGCAGGGTGGGAATGGGTTCTCAACATGGTGTTTCTAATTAACAATTATTCAGCTCATGTCAAAGTGTGGGTTTGCTACTCCTTGACCATCCCTGTTTTCCTCAAGGAGACCACCTGGAAGACACATGATCCAGGCAAATCGACCTCCTGCTTCTACAAACATCCTCAAGTTGCTTTACAGCAGTGATATTCTACTGCTGGGGCAGAGGGATCCCACACCAGGCACTGTTCCTGCTGCCGTACATGCCTTGTTGCCTCATCATTTCTCTTTGGCATTGGTAAAACTCGAACACTTTGGTATGACTGTGTTGGACGTGGGCTCTGGAATGGGGCAGTGCGATTCTGGTGTCGGTCTGGAGGCAGGAGAGCGGCTGTGGGAGTTCGTTAATAGAGGATGTCTGCGGCTGTTGCAGTGTGTGCATTCCCCTGGCTTTATGGAAGGGAGAAATTGTCAAGCGATGTTTTTAATGAGATTATCAGATCAGCTGGCAGAAGCAGCAGCGCTGAGCTAATGTGTTCCGGCTCGTGCTGTTTCATTGCCTGACAGTCTTGACTGTCCCACCGTTGCAAGGCTGAGACCGGGCTGCAGGGATGCCAAGGGGGTCTGGGTGCGAGGGGTGGCACAGGGTGCCAGAGCAAAGCCCACCCTGTCTGGCGCAGGTGAGAAGTTGCCCACCCCTGCAGGCAGGTGAGCCCGAACTGACCAGATGCTTCACTGTAACTCACGCTTTGTGTCTTCCCGTGTAGGAGCCGAGAGGTCTTGTTTCTGTGAACAATTCTACCTTTTAATTCCACAAGCACAGTTTTTTAGCATTTGCGTACAATAACACCTATATTTTTGATGTGTCCTGGTGTAATTGATAGCAGAATCCAGCTTTCTTATTTTTAAAGGTTTTTGAGAATGCCAGGTAATTGAGATGCTCCGAACAGAGTGGTGTAATGAAGCAGCCTGTTCCCAGCCATTTAACCGCCGTGTGTGCCTGCTGCTGCCCCGGCAGGACCATGAGTCATGTCTACAGCTCCCATAGTTCAGTCATAATTATGGATTTTTGGACCCTTGTTCGTTAATGTCACTCCCTGTGCATCCTCTGTAATCCTGCACCCTGAGCCCACCTGCAAACAACGGGCAACACCTTGGGACTCTCCAGGGCTGCTTTGCCAGGAGGTGAGGTCCTGACCCAGTGACTCTGCAGGGTGACAGTGGGTTCTGGAGGTGCTTTCACCCACCATTTCTTGCCTGGCCAAATCCCCGCCAAACCCCAGCTTTGCTGCAAAAACTGCTCACCCGGCTCTTGCGAGCGGTTGGGGTTTACCAGCGCCCTTCTGGGCACAAAATACGTGCTGCCTTTTGCTCGGTGGGCGGTCAGTTTGCGGTGGGCAAGGTGCCCATGGGACACTGCACTCGCATCCCTTGGTGGGAGCAATCCTGTGCTGGCACCAGTCGGGACCGGTTGGAGACCATGTCAGATCTGGGGCCAGGGGTTGCATCCGTTCCTCTTTGCATTCCATGCTGCTGCAGAAAGGATGCAGTTTGGTTGAAAAGAAAAATGAGAAGTTATTTTCCCTCTCTGCAGCACAGAAATCATTCCTGCGAGTGGGAATTGTTGGCCCTGGATGCTGGGATGGGTGTTTTCAATCATTCCATTTCCTTGTATTTCTTGCTCATTTTTTACCCATTTCAATTTATTTTTAATGGCCCTGACACCCTTGTTTATAATAATAAATAGCAAACTGTGTGGACACAATGAGACTGTTTCAGGTTAAAGTGTTTTTAATAACCTTGCAGCAAGAAATAGACCCGGCCCGAAATCTGGAGAAACCCGATGAAGACTCTCTGCTGCTGCAGTGAAATACAATTTCGGAGTGGCTGCTGTGCAAACAGCCCCGGACAGCGGTCGCTTCGCTGCTTTGACTCCCGGCCAGTCTTTTTAGACAAGACTCCCCTTTGTATCGCTCCAACCCCTGACTTCCAAGCAGTGTTTTTATCTTCCAGACGTGACCTGATTTAAGCAAAGGAAAGACAAGGGGGTAGGTAAAGATTTTTTTTTAATTTTTTTTTTTTAAATTATTATTATTTATCTGTTGCCTCCGCAGCCCTCCTCAGTGCACACCCCAACCCGAGCATGGGTTGGGTAATTCCCATCTGGGATGTTGCGGTGGTGCAAGGCAAAGGGAAAAAGTGACGATCGACATTGTGAAGCCTCACGCTGTTTAATTAAGCAAAACCTTATTAGCCCTTTTCAATGGTTTAACAACTTTGAGGGAGTCGTTTGCCAAGAGCAATAATCCAGCGGCTCTGCCGGCAGCTCCTCGTGCTGGTAGTTTGAGGCAGAAACCTGGCTGCTAGAAAAATGCTCCTCTGGGTTGGAGGCAAGTATCTGCCTTCTGGGAAAACAAGGATTTATTTTTGGAGAACCGGAGGATGGTAACGCACCCCCTGGGGAGAGGGCCAGCCCCCCACGGCTAGTGGGACCCCTGGCCAGGCTTTGAGGGAGGTGGTAGAGGACAGCAGAGCCTCCTTGGCTGTGCTTTGCAGGGCTCCTCAAACCTTCCCTTGCAGAAAAGGCCCCTGTCCTTCAACTTGGCTGCTCTCCTGTTGGCTTTTCCCCTGTTTGTGCCCTGCCTCCCTGGTAGGTTTGGGGAGAGGGGTCATATCTTGTACCTGGCAGGCCTTAGGGGAGAGAGGGTGGTGATGGCCAGTGGTGCCTCCGGTGCCATGGCTGGCCAAGAGGCACTGGATCCTGGCAGGGAGGGAAGTGCAGGGCTCCCTGCAACGTCTGCAGCTCCCTCCTGAATGCCCAGTGTGCCATGGCCCCGCTATGGCATCAGGAAGGAAAGGGATGTGTGTGGAGCCAGGCCCCTGCTGTGCCAGGAGATTATCTATAAATTGCCATCTTCTTCCTCAGCAGAGACAGAGTCTGTTCAAGTACCCCTGTGCCAGAGCGGTTCCTGACTCTGCTGGCACTGGGTGTCCCTAGTGATGGCCTGGGCTATGGCTGGAATCAGCTCCCTGTTGTATGCACTGAGCTTTGCTTGTCCTCAGCTAGAGCTGGGAGCCTGGAAATCCTCCCCTTACTCCCTCTGCAGAGCCGCCCTGTCCCAAGGCCAAGCAGGGCCACGCTCAGCCCTTTGTCTTTGCAGGGTCTTCTGCCCTATTTATCTTCCCCAAATGACATCTCCCCTCCCCACTCCATGCAACACCCCCTGAAAAATAATAAACGGCGGCAGGCTCTGTAAACAGAGCCTATCTCCAAAGCTGTTTGAAATGTAGACAGGCTCAAGTGAATTAGTTCAGCGAGGACTTAATTGCCGTCCTGTCTGTCAGCGTGCAGCGCTGAGGGTTAGCAGGGGAGCGCTGTGGCAGGGAGATGGATGGGGTCCTGCGCCGGGGTGGCAGCCGGGGTCACGGCTCCAGAAACCACGTCCCGGCATGACCCCTGCCGAGATAAGTGGTCTCTGCACTGTCCCCATGGCTTGTCTTGTCTTGCTGCTCTGACCCTCCCTGGCCTCCCCCAAAATCCAGTCTGGAATGAAAACACTGGGAGAAGGGCCTGGGTCTGCAAAAAGGGCCTGGGTTTAATGTCCCTTCCCTGCACCAGCTGGAGGGGCAGGGAATTTGGCTTTGTTGGGGCTCAGGGCCACTGGTCCCCACGGGGAGCAGGGGTGTAGTGGCTGCTGATGGCAGTGTTGTCCCCAAAGCACGAAGCATCACAGAGCAGCTGGCCAGGAGCTTCCTCCATCGCTTGGGAAGATACCCTGGGCAGGAGAAATTCCTTCAATCATATAAAAGAGGAGTAAAATATTAATCCCCTGGTCCCTTGCCGAGCAGGAGCAGAGCTGTATCGCTGTATAGTGCATTGCAGAACAATCCCCACCACCCCAGGCAGACGCCCAGCCCCACTGGAGCCAGCTGCATCCCTTTTGCTCGCTGCTGGAGTCAGTGCGAGCGCAGCTGGTGGGCAAAGGCGCTGGGAAAAAAAAATCAAGGATAGCCATCCCCCTGCTTAGGCCTGTCACAGCACAGGGGTTTGCAGTGGGGGAAGGCAGGAGGCTTCCCAGGGAGGGCAGGTGAGGGTCCAGCTGGGTAACAGCAGGGGGAAGCACCCTCGGGGTGCGCTGCAAATGGGGTGTCAGTGCAGGGAGCTGCCGCTTCACCGCGGGGGGACTGGGCTTTGGTGAAGGCAGCCGTCAGCAGGGCGTCTGGCCGGGCTCTTCCCCACCTCCCCGTTAATTAAACGGCAGCCTCTTAATGCATGTGGAAAAGGAAGGAGAAAAGGCCAAAAAAAAAAAAAAGATCAGCAAGCCCGAGCCCTTAGATTATTGTTTACCCCCTTGAGGAGCACAGAAGTATATTGTCCATTTAATAGAAGCCTATAAATCACTGAAAAACATTTATAAAATAATTGAAGGTAATGGGAACCATTTGTTTAAATAACATCACGTTCATGCCCCAGAGGTGCAATAAAAGTTAGATTAATTGATAGGATTTTATATCTCACTGTGAAAAACCGAGTCACATTCTAGACACCGACAGTTTGGGAAAGTTGCAAATTCATCAGGCACCCAGCTACTATCAAAATAGTGTCTTCCATGCGAAGAGGCACATTTATATGACCCTGAAGGGTTTTGGGATGAGAACTATTTACTTAAACTGTGAAGTGAACTAGCCAGGGTGAGATCCTGACCCAGATGGGGTTTTTTTTTCCTTCCTTTTCTATCTGCTGTTTCTTCTTTTTTTTTTTTTTTTTCCATCATGATAAAAAAACAAATAAATATCTCTAAACCAAAGGATCATTCCTAATCCGGGGCTAAAGTGTCCCATGTCCGTCCATGCCCATAAACAGCACCTTGGAGGCATGGGGTGAGGATGCTGGAGCTAGAGCAGGGATGTGGGCTGGGGCAGCCGTGTTGGGGCTGGACACCCCATCCTGAGCTGCTCACCCCATCCTTGCCAGGTGCCTGCCAGCCACCATGCCACTCTCCTGGCCATGTCTCGACCCCATGGCAGGGTTTGCTCTCCATGGGCTCCTCTCTGCTGCCAGCCGGGGCCAGCATTAAGCCGCTTTCAGGTTGTAAACCATCCCCCCTTTCCTTTTTCCTCTGTAACCCTGTTTTGTGGTTTATTTGGTTAAAGGGCAGAAAAATGAAACAAAGCATGGGTTTAAGCAAAAGGGCAGCTGGTGGGGTGATGGGAGCCACAGGCAGGCAGGGACTCGCCAGCCCTGCCAGCCCTCTGCCTCCCTGGGGCACCCCTGCTGCCCACGCTCTGCTCCAGTTCGGCCCTGGTTTTCCCCAAACTCCAATATCACTTCTTTCCCCTCCTTTCAGCAACTCTTGTATGTGCTGGAGCGTGATGCCAGCAGCAATCCTGGGTTCAGCCAGGCGAAAGGGTGGCATGTGAGATCGCCACCCCACCAGGCCACCCCATGGTCCTGCAGCCCTGTGGGCTCCCTGGTGCCAGCAACAGGGACACTGCTTTTCTCAAAGCATCCTCCAGGGCTCGTCTCTGCAAGGGCTCCATCAGTCCCGCTGCAAAGGTGTGCCCAGGGCACGAGTGTCCCCAAATACAGACCCTTGGGGTGGGTGGCACAGTGGGGACCCACCTCTCTGGGAGCCCCACACTGAAACATTCCCAGAAAGCCTGTCCCTGGGGAAGGACCAGCTCCCAGCCTCCCCTCGCCAGCCAGCCCTGCCGAGCCCGAGCGCACGGCGCAGCCGGGCTTCACATCAGCTTTTGATAAAGGCGCCCTGTCAAACAAGGGCTGAATAAATCATGATGTGTTACCAAGATGCATTACAGCTTTTAAAACAACCACCATGGCATTCTACCCCACGGACTGATGAGTCTGGGGATGCCAGATCCCTGGCGCTCCGCAGCCTCGCTGGAGCCAGCTCACATCTGGAGTGCAGTAAATGTACCCAGAAGCAAGAAAGCAGCTCTGTAAGGGTCAGGAGTACAGAGAGCGGCTGCTGACTCCAGGCGCCACCCCAAAACCCACATGCATTTCCTTGTGTAAACACATGTGGCCAAAAGGCAGCCATGGTCACCTTTCTCCAACGTGAGCCCTATAAAACCGCCAGCAAAGTGAGGAACAATGTCACTATTATTGTTTTAGAGGAATTCCTCCGAAGCAGAAAAGCATAGCCAGGCTGCCGACAAGGGTGTCTTTAAAAGCGGGGCTGACAATTGACTCCAGAGCCGAGGGGAGGAAAAAAAACCCCTGGGATTGATCATTTGCAGTTGTTGGGGGCTTCCAGAGCTGCCCGTTAACCTGCTGAGTCCTGCTGCCACAGAGGTGCAGCTGGGACAGCAGAGCCTTTACGCACTCATCACCCCAGTGGAGCCGCTGCTGATGCCCAAGCAGCCTGCTCTGGGGATGGGGTGCTTTGAGGCCAATCCTGGGAGGATCCTGGGGTGTTGGATTTGGATGTTGGTGGAAAAGCGACCCTGAAACTTCTTCTGTCTTAGGAGGTGCCCAGCGAATGGAACCGCCAAGAGCCAAGCACGTCCCAAAACCACTCCCAAACCTGCCATGGCTTTATTGCCCATGAAAAAGGATTTCTGCCTCCACCCCATATCAGCTGTGTCTGCAACCCTGCTGATGCAATCAGAGCTCCTAGGGCTCATCATTCAGGGTGAGACATTGCTATACCTGGAAAAGAAAACCATCGTTGCCTTCTCAAGGGAGCTGACCAGAGCAAATATTCAGGGTCTGGAACTGTTTTCTCTTGAGGGGGGGGGCAGTCCCTGGTCAGTTTGGTCGAGACCTTAGAGCTGCTTCTCTGGGGATTTACTGTCCAGTGGCAAAGCCAGACATGGGCTGCCAGAAGCAGCAGAAGTGATAACCTGGGGCCAGATCCTGTCCATAAATCAGGAATCACAGCCTGAAGTGGCTCTGACTGCAGCCCACGGCCACTGGGCATGGACACCCTCAGCACTGCCAGGGGAGGGCTGGGAGCTGGCAGTGGGTGTAAGGTTCCAGCCAGGAGGGCTTTAACCCTCTGGGCAGAACCCCAGCTGAACAGGGCCCCCCAGCATCAGTGGTACTGGGAGAGTCTCCTTGGGAGGCCTGGGCAGGAGGGGTTCGGGGACAGGACTGTGAATATGTACGGAGGCTGGGGGTGTGCAGATAGGGCGAGTCTCCACGCTTAACACCTGATTGGGATGACCTTGCTCCTGGATAAGGGGCTGTCCTCCAGTGAACACAGCCGAACATTTGAATTTCAGTGATAAGCCCATCAAATAGTTAAGTGTTTTAGAGGCTGTACAAATGCCCCACAGAAAAAGTTTCTCCAGTGAGTCAGGGTCCCAAAACCTTTCTTTGGGGAGCTTATCTTATCAGGCAAGGGATGCAGCGCTCGGCGAGGAAACGGAGCCAGCTCAGCCTGAGTAATGGGGCTCTGAGAAAAAGCATTACAAAACTTAAGGTGCTTTTTAAAATGTCCTGACATCGCAGACAGAGGGGTGAGGAGAGAGGAAGAGGTGGCTTAGGCACATTGGCCATAACCCAACACCGCGGTGCTTCTCCAGGGCAAGGTCTTTAATGTCCTTCCTGGGACAAAACTTTACATCTGCCTTCCCCCCCCTTTCCCTGTGAGAGCAACCTGGGGGCTGTTCCCAGCCAAATCCGCTCCTTAATTCCCTCCATCAGAGGCTGGGGCCAGCAAGAGGGATGCTGCCGGCATCTCAAGGAGCCAGGAAGATCCCCTGCGGGGACTCTGAGAGAGGGGTACTGGTGGGGCTGGGGGGTCCCTCAGCTGCCGGCCACGGTGATGCTGAGCTTCCTGGGGACGCTGCCAGAAAAGGCAGAGCCTGTGTCCTCCCGGAGGAATGGTGGCTGTGGGAGGATGAGCTGTCGGGACAGAGGCAGTGAGTGCAATCCCAAGTGAAAACAAACCAGCTGGCCAGAGAGCTCCCTCCGGCTCCAGAGCTGAGCCCGAGCCTGGAAAGGCCCTGCGATCCTTCGGGACCCCTTACTAACAGGAGCCAGGCAGCATGGGAACCCAAAAGCGGGTGTAAATAACATGCAAATACTGGCAAAATTTTAAAACCAGCTAGAAATCCCAGGAAAGAGGAGTATTAGTGCCTGTGGAACAAATACACAAAACCATACCCAAAAGAAAGAATATTAGTGTGGAAGGGCAATTCCCTGCTCTTCCTTTCTTGCTGTGTTGATGTTGATCATGAATTTCCACCTACTTGGGAAATTCTTCCCAGGGTGAGAGCCAGCATTAAATTAAAACCTCCTTGGAGCCTTCCCCTAAAAGCCAGCGTGTCCCAGCCGACATCCGAGTGTGCCCATGTGCAGAGGGCGCCTTCAGAAATGCCTTGTGTATGGTCCTATAAGTGTGCGTTGGGCAGGATTCCTGGGGGCTGGTGGGATGGGAAGCCTCCGAGCCTTTGGTTTTTGCCCACCACTTGCGTAAATCCCCAGACACCCACACACTGGGTGAGTTTCTTGTGCTGGTCTCTCCTGGGAGGGGGGAAACAAGGAGGAAGCCGGTGATTTACTGCATATAGTTGGAATGAAATGAAGGGAATAGCTCTGACACATCCAGAGCAGTGTGACCACTCTCTGATCTTGGGGTAGGTGGCCAGGACAGACCAGTTGTGACGTTCCTGGCACAGAGTGGAGCTGGAGGTGGGCTGGTGTGAGGTCCTTGATGCTCACTCCCACGTGGGTGTGCAAGGGTTAAGGGACTTGCACCTCTGGAGGCTTCACAGGCAGCAGCTACAGGACATGTGTGATTATTATTGTCATTCCCTTCATTTTTTGCATTTCAGAAAAGTAGCTGCCCTTAGGATGGGGATTTAGAAGAGGCAGTGGTGGAGCCAGCGGCGTTTGCTGCTGGGCTTCTGGGAAGGCAGAAAAAAGGAACTTCTTTTTAATGTGGATTTTTCATAGTTAATAAAAAAAAAAAACAAAACAAAACAAAACAAGACGATGGAGCTCTTTAGCTGTAGAGGAAGGAAGTGTCACAAATGATTGATGACATTTTGAGCTCCTTGTTGAAATACAGTAAAAGCCATCAGGTGGGAAATGTTTGGGGCCAGCTTTGCCACCTGCCCTGCCCGCTGCTTGCTGGGGACCTGGGGCTGGTGCAGGGCTGCTGGGGGGGTCAGAGCCTCCTCTCTAGATGTCCTCTGAGATTCCTCCTGCTTTGCCACAGCTCAGCACGGGGAGCATTTGTCAGTCTCCTGCGAGCCAGGGTGTGCAACAGGATCTGCACATCAGCTGATTTGCCAGGGCTGGGAGAGCATCCACCACAAGTACCTGGTGCTAAGACCCATGTCACGGCCTGCCCTACATGGATGCAATTTTGGGAAGGGTCTAAAAGCGGGTCAGGTCAAAGGTGAGCCTTGCTGGAGAAGTCTCTGTGCAATGGCACATCCCTTCTTCAGCATCCTGGGTAGACCCCAGGGAGCCCCAGATCCTCATTGACTTGGAAGACAAGCACAGAGGACCTGAAGACCAGCTCCGGGCTCTGGGGAACACCCTCTGGCTCTGACCTGTCCCCAGCATTGGTCCAGGCCATGGCCCTGCTGTGTCACTCCTCTCCAAACACTGCCAGGATCCCAGCCCGCCTCTTTGTAGTGCTATTTTTAAAACACCAAAGGAGAACTCCCACCTCCGTCTGCTGGAAACGTGGTGTGTCCCCCCCCTGCTATCTGCAGCAGCCAAGAGCCCTGCTCATTTTCAAACCCACCCGAGTTAGCTTTAGATATAAAACCAAACAAGCAAACTGAAAGGAGCTTGTTGTGTAAAAAAGTTCCTCTGAATTAGTTATATCTGGCTTGTGATCCCTTTTTGATTGAATACTTAATAGCAGCCAGGTGCAAGCAATAAGGGGCTCTCGCCCGCGCCTCTGGAAGCAGCCTGGGAACGCGGGGCGGTGGGGCAGTCCATGGGTGGCTCGGTGTGTGGGCTGCTCCTGCCCTTCCTCTGCCTCCCCTTTCATCCGCGGGGATCCCAGCCTTTGTTTCCTCCCCTCGGCGCTGAGCGAGCGCGGGAGATGCACACATATGCATCTACACAGTTGCACACATATACATCCATACATTTGCACGTGGGTGCATGCTCAAAGGCAGCTCTCTTTTTGTCGGGGTGCACGTGAAAATATGCGTGTTTGTTCATGTAGCCGGGCGTGTAACATGCACATTGTACATGTGTGTGTATGTGCATGAATGCATGGGCATGTATATAAACATGCACTTGTCAGCATGCCCTCTGGGCTTGGCCACGGCTGCAGCAGCTCTCCCAGCGCTCCAACGGCAAGGTCCTCACGTGGCACTTGGAGACGTTTTTCTATCCTGGCACTTCCAAAGGCGTCTGCTGGTATCCCAGCCCATTTCCATCCCCCAGTATGTATGTGTGCAGTTTTACTGCATTAATTTTAGAAACATACTTCCTTCGTAGACAATAATAAAAAGTGGATGCCAGTGTGAGAGACTGTCCAGAAACTACCAACTGAAAGACATTGCTCCTCTGCAGCATAGCCTGTCCCTGAAAGCACGGGGCACAGGCGTGAGTGTTCTTGAGGGCATAAAAATCAACGGCGTGGGCCTGATTCTGGGTCTAGCTGCAGCAGTGCTGCAGCACTTGGTGGTCCTTGGTCCCTGTCACCACAACCGCGTGTGGGAGCAGCACTGCCTGGCAGCAGAACTGCTGCAGCTGAAGGTGCCTGAGCTGCTCCTGGGCCTGCAGGGACATTTTCTATCCAATGGCCCTATTAAAAATGCACTCCCTCCCTCCCCATCTATTTTTTTTCCCCAAGTGATTCGATTTCCACCCAGCACTGCTCTGGAGAAAGATCTACTGTGTGTCGCTTCCGATTTTAACTCCCGTAGTGCTGGCTGTAGCCTGCCTGGTCGCTTGATTTATTGAACTCCCAAATCCTCCAAAGAAACTCGATGATTTTACATGAACAATTCCCTTATGCCTGAAAATACAGCATTTGTCAGAACACTTTCTAGTTGTTAGGATCCAGAAGGTCGTTAGTGCCAGTAGAAGTTGTTACGGGCTCCTGAAATCTGGGGCAAACACTGCAGTGCAGCAGTATGGACAAAGCATACACACGTGTTACAGCTCCTGCTTTTTTGGGCTGCAGAGATGAGTATTGGGCTGGTCCCACTGCTGTTATGGGGACTTTTGTTGTCTTCTGCAGGCAGTGGAGGCCAGGTGAGAGCTGGCCTGGTCTGCAGCCAGCGTGGCACAGACGGGTGAGATGTCAGCTGGCAAAAAAAAACCCCAGCCAGGCAAAATAAACCTGTCAAGACATGTTGAATATATACGCTCGGGCAGGACGCGTTTACACCGGATCAGCTTCAGAATAAAACGCTGGAACCAGATTTCCTCCATTACTGCACCACAACTCCAGTTATTCCACCTGCAAACGGAGCCAGTAACACTTTCAGAAAGGGTGGTGAGAGTCAAGGGGAAAAGGCACCGCTCCCGAGCCAAGTCATTCCCCAATACCCCAAGGCTTCGGGTGTGCATAAAGGGCTGCAGAGAAAAATCAGCAAAAGGCCTGTTCCTTCTCCAGGAGGGGAAGTGTTTGTAGGATTAGGGCATATTTAGACATGGCAAAAACGGGATTCCTAAACAAAGGGCCGGGGGGAGGTGAGCCCCCACACCGCTGCCGCCGGTTCCCATGCAGCGGAAGGTTTCCAGATTCACTGCCTACCTGCCTGCAGAGTAAAGCTGTCCAGACCCGCCGCCCAGCACTCGCGACTTCCATTTTAGGAGGTGGTGGAAGCAGGGTTAGGCATTGCTAACCCATCGCTTCTTACTGGAGTGGACGAAGTGGGCTGGAGGGGGAAGCCGGGAGCCTCCGGGTGCACCCACCGCTTCTGGGTGCACATCCATTGCCACACACGCCAACAAACTCAGCTGCTGGTTTCAATGCAAGGATCCCCCCCCATCTCAAGCCACACATCCCTGTTGTGATGGCCACACTGGCCAAAAATCCGGCACATCTCCTGGCAGACATGCTTTTGCCACCCAGAAACCTTTGGTGCTGAGACCCTTTCCCTGCAGTGCTCTTTGTTGCTCACGGCAGGAAACCTGTTCTCCATTAATTGAGATAAACTAAATCAAACTTGAATGCTAAATTGCAACACGGCAGGCAATTTATATAGATTTACTTTGGGATTGTGTAATTAGCAGAGGGGAACCTGCGATTCTCCGAGGGTCGGTGTGCGGGAGCAAGGGTGGGCTGTTTCCTATGGAAGAAATGGGGGCAGGCTGAAGAAAGGTGTCAGTGTTAGCTCTGCGAACAGTGACAGGGCTGGGCTAATTAGGCTTTGGCCCGAGCTTAGGAAATAAAGATGCATAATGGCAGCTTGCCGCTGTGGAGCAAGGAGGGGATGCTGCCGAGGGCTTTGGATGGTGGAGACGGAGAGAGAGATCTGCGGAGACAGAGGGGGCCGTGGGCCACCTCTCCTTGGTCCTTGGAAACCTCCCTCTGAGCAGGGGCCTCGGAAACCTCCCTTTTTCTCCCCCTTGTTCTGTTTGTCCTCGGCTCTGTCCCCAAGCACATGCACTGAGGCTGGTGTGCGCAGGGCCGGTCGCTCGCTGAGCTGTGCGAGTGAGCACGGGCAGATGCACGGAGGCACACGTGCTGGGCTTGGCTTGCAGCAGTGCTACATATGCAATCTTTTTTTTTTTTTTTTTTTTTTTTTTCTTTTCCTGA
>VZRU01004159.1:58269-89389 GCA_013398155.1 Pedionomus torquatus
GAGAGATGTTAACTCAAAGGCGAGTGGGAACTATGAAAGAGCCCTCTATGTGGAGAGCAGTTCAGCTCGTCTCCAGTACACAACGGTGGTTTTTCCATCCCTCCAGCTTTCAGCTGGGAGATGTCTCCACACCGTGAGCTCTGCCTGGGCAGCTGTGAGCCCTGCCAGCAGCTGGGCAGCTGTGGCCAGGGTGATATGATGGCACTGCACTGATGCTGGTGCTGCCGAGCCGTGGTCTCACTGGCATTCCCCTTGCTCCCTGGGGCTTGGGTGTGAGAGGGACAGGGTGCGCGGGAGCCACAGCTGTGCCCTTGTGCAAAGGCAAATCTGGGGTCTGGGCTTTTTGACTTTTCAGTCCTGGGGCGCTGAGCATCTGTCCTGGAGTGGTGCCACATTCTGTGGCTGGAGGGAATGGGGATTGCCTGGATCTGAGCAGTCCTGGTGGACCGTGTTGGGAAAGCACCAGATCCAGCAGCCCCAGCTGGACCCTGGCCACCCAGGGAACCCCCTGGGATGCTGGGCTCCCGCTTGGCCCTGGAAGTGTGGGTGCAGGCAGCATGCCACCACCCTGCCTGTTTGGCACTAGATTTCCTTGGGAGTTAATGAAAAAGATAAAAAAACCGCGTCTCGCTGTGCTGTAAAACTCAGAAGAATAGAGAGGGAGTGAGATGAAAGAGGCTGCTGGTGTGCAATTGATCTGCTGACTCAGCCATCCCTCTAGAGGATGGAGGAAAATCCTCCAGCTATAGAGCTGCTGAGCACTTGGGAGCCCAGCGGTGGCCCTGCCGGCAGCAAGCAGGAGGACCAGCCTGGTTGTGGCTCTTGCCTGCCTCGGTGTGCCGAGGCAGATGCTACTCTTACACATGTAACGAAGGTGTGGGGCCTCAGCTTGCAGCCCAGTGGCTGCACCCATCCCCGTTCCAGCAAAACTTAATTGTTTTCTGTAAAGAAAAAAAAAATCATTTGGGGAATAGATGGAAAAAGGAGATAGCGTCAGGCAGTCATGGCCTGTTCTCCACCTGTTGTTATTTTGGTCTGGCCCAATCAACCTGCTAGCCAGGCTGGAGCCAGAGACCATCTGGAAAAACTGCCGTGTTTATAAAACTGACATGGAGCAGCACCCCAGGGCCCTGACCTCCCACACGAATCTGGAAATGATTAAAATGGCCCTGGCTGCCTTTGCGGCAGAGAGCTGCCTGCAGAGAGCAGCCCACCGACCGCATTTGGAGTTCTCATCAGCGGGGCTGGGAACGCACGCCCTCCTCCTGGCACCCTGCCCACCCTGCTGCCGCCCAGCCCGGAGCCCCTCACAGGCAGGTGGTTCCAGGGGATGCTCTGGGGACCAGGAGTGATGCCACAGCAAGACGTGCTGATCTGGCTCATCCTACAGGGCCTGGAGCCCACACGTCAGTCTGGGTGATGGGCACCCACCCCTGGGCTGGGGCAGCCCACCGGTCCCTCACTGCCCAGGCTCCGGCAGCCATAAGCAGCGGTCCCTCTGTTTGCAGCAGTCCTCTATTTTCATAGCTAGCTGGAATTAAAAAGTGAAATAGTATCGGTGAGTCTGATTTCAGCAGGAATTAGAAAGTGAGCCTCAGCGCCAAAGGCAGCGAGCGCGAACCCCAACAAGCTGGCTGTGAGCTCCAGTGAGCTCCTTCTGTGGGCGTGTAGTTAAGATGAATGCACTGCACGGCTCCAAGTTGCTGCATGTCCATGTCCAGCCCTTCTCCAAGAGCAGAAAGGCTCTGGAGGGGCCCCACATTCAGTAAAATCCTCCCCAAAGGGCTGCCCGCCCCTCTGCACTGCTCTCAAACTTCCCACCTCCAGGACATTGCTTATCAAAGCAGGTCTGTGTCCTTCGTGTAGCAAAGGGTAAGTGACACCATGGCCAAAATTCAAGCCACATTGGACCTTGCTGACCCGCACTGGCCAGGGGACATTTGGCTGGTTTCAGCCTTGCCTCGCCTGCTGGGCAGCGGTTTAATTAGAGAGGTGTGAATAATGAATTATCCGTGACTCCGAGCCATCCATGGAAAATTCAAATCAACCTGCTTTTAGTTTACAAGACGTCAGCGAACTATCTGCCAAGAGAAAGCAGGGAGGGGAAGAAAAGCCAGACTGCTTCTTGGCGGGGGCTGATGAAGGTGGGGTGGAGGTGATGCTGCTTGGTGCAGCCCTGAGCCTGGCCAGGGCTGGCTCGTTGTTGTGGGGAGAAAAGGGATCCTTGGCCCCTCGACGCGTGAGCTGGGCTGGTGTGATGGGTGCTGCCATCATCTTCTCACTTCCTATTGGCGGGCGAGTGGCTGGGTGGGCAGGGGTGCTGGGTGCAGCCAAGGCCAGCAGCTGGTGGGGATGGTGGGTCCTTCCAGGTCCCACTCGCTGGGTTCCCTCTGGCTCCCATTGGAGCAGGTGAAGCACTGGTGCTGGCAGAGGGGCAAAGCCAACTCTCATCTCTACCATGTGTCCTGCTGGGGCTGCTGGGATCCTTTGTACAGACAGCAAGAACAGGGAGATGCCCCATCTGCAGCCCCACAGCAAATATAGGGTGGACCCAAACCTTTCTTGCAAATGGGTCTGCTGGGGTTTATAGCAACAGCTTTGATAAATGCTTGCTTCACCTTGGCACCAGAGGACTTAATCCTTGGAAGGGCCCTGGCCTTGGGCCTGGAGGAGCACTCTTTGCTGTGTTTGTCTTTGTCCCTCCTCTGATTTACCTGCTTGCCCGCACTAAGCTCTGGTCCTAAGTTTGTTGCCGCTACTATTGTTCCCTGCCTTATCGGGGAGGATGATGGGGACAAGGATAGGAGCAGGAGGGACTGGCTGGGCTGCAGAGGGCCTGGCTGGGGACAGCCAGGAGCTTGAACTTGGAGCCACCACCACTGGACACAGCTGGGCAGGATGATTGGGGCAAGACTACCCAGCAAGGCACTTCTCCCCTCCTCCCGTCACCCTGCCCCGCAGTGATGCTCCTCCTGTTCCCATACACCTGGGCAGGGAGGCTGGGAAAGGCACAGCCCCCCTGCCCCGCTCCCTCTGTGGGCAGAATTTTTGGTGCAAAAATTTTCAGCCTGGATTTCAGATGCCTTAATTGGCTGCTGAAGGGGAAGCCCATGCTGCTGCTGGGGCCACAGGCTTTGAAACTGGTGGACTCTCGTGTCTTTTGTCAGGGGCCGGCTCTGCTCATTGATCTCTCTATCAGATGAGTAAACTGATACATATTAACCCGGAGCCAAAGCAAGTATATTCTGAGTGTTGAAGAAGTTCACGTAAGCCCTTTTCTCCCTCCAGGAAGTTGGAGCTGAAGCTCTGGGTGGAGGGGGCCAGACTCTTGTGCTGCTCATCTGGGTGTGTGGCTGTGAGTACCTCAGTTTCCCCTGCCCTGGGGAGAGGATGGGGCCCTCTGCTGTGTGTTCATCCCCAGGGGTGGGTCCAGCCCCTACCCTGGAGCCTCCTGTCTGCCATTTCTTCTCTGCACCAGGGGATGTGCACCACAGGAGCATGCCAGCCCTCCCGCCATCAGCCCCTCCTGCCTTGTGAAGATTATTAAATTACCATCCTACCCTACCTCCCCCACCCCAGTTTGTAAAAGGAGGGGCCGCCAGCTGATAAACCCATGTGAAAGGACGGGCGATAACAGCAGGTAGCATCGCAGATAAACCCTTTCTGCCCCTCGTCAGCCCCACACGCACTGCCCTGCGGACTGCAGGTTATCAGCCCCCTGCTAGACTACAACTTCTTATGAAATCAGGATTAAAAACTATTAAGCAAATACATTATGGAAGTAAGTTATGCTTTGAGGAAGCTAAATATATGGAAGTGCAGAGAATACCTGTGGCTGATTCAATTACTAGCCATAGATAACAAGCAGCTTGGCCACAGCAGTGGCACTGACCTGGGTTTATTCTCCCTTAGTCTAGGTGAGCATCACCTGGGTTTCAGGGGCATTTCTCAGCCCCAGGGGTGCTGGGACCCGCCTGCCTGGGCAGTGAGAAATAAAACGCCTCACCAGGACAAAAAGCATTTTGGTGCTTTTTCCTTGGGAGTGAGACAAAATGACTCATGCTCATCAGGGGTTTTGGTATGGTGATGCTTATGCCTGATTTTTTAATAAGTTTCCAAGTTTCATTTCCGCATGATTGTCTCGGTTAATCTTGCTTCAATTTTTATATTAAGCACTGTGCTAGATACTTTTGCTTCAAATTTTCTATTAAATGGTGTGCTAAATACAGTGTGAATGCAATATCATACTTGAACACGGTCATTTGGATGGTACAAAGACCAATTTTATATAAACTACAGTTCAGGAATGAGAATGCGTCTGTGAAGTACCACATGGAGACCTCATCTTCTCTGCCATCCCTTTTGCCATCCCCTCTGCCATCTCCCTTGCTGGTCAGCCCAACCCCTGCTTACACCCATGCTGGAGCCAAAGGTGGTTCTTCATCAAGGACAGAGTCTGGAGGAGAAAGGAAGTGACTAGTCTCTGTCACCACTGGGCTGTGTGTCACCGGGAAGCCATCTGCCTCCGGCAGCACTGCCATACTCACCCTTTCCAGCTGTATCCATCCCAGCAACACGTTTCTGCCAAGCAAAATAAAACCAAGACACTCAGGAGCTAAATAGATGCCACTTTGGTACAGGGGAGCGAGAAGCTCTCTGTTGAGGGGGGAGCTGGTGAGCAGGACCGCTGTTGATGCCAGGTTTTGGTATGCACCTTGCAAAGGCTGGGCAGGAACCAGAGGAAACTGTGGCAGCTGACAGCATCCCTGGGAGCGAGGAGAGGAAGCTGGGGCAGCCCCAGAGCTCTGACCTTTCCTCCCTCCGGGAATGTGCTACCTCAGCAGGAAACGCGCTCCCAGCCGATGGGCTGCTGCTCCCCACAATGGCTGGGGGACTGTGGGAGTCCGGGGGGGGCTGAAGGNNGGGGCGTGAAGGGGGGTAGGGAAGAGGTTTGGAGATGTCCTGGCCAAGGGCATCCTTTGCAGTGGCTTGGGAGGGGATGACTCTGCTGCACAGCAGCTCACCCGCAGCGGCTGCAGCAACCACACACTGAGTCATTCCATTTCTCACGTGGGCAAAAGAAAAGGGATCTGGAGTGAGAGACTGTGCAGAACAACCCACCACATGGGTCAGGCCAGCTTTCACAGCCCACAGCAGGGTTTTTTATCTTCCGAGTCCTGGTAACTAACATTTCACCTTTTTCAATTGGTAAGGAAGCTACCTGGGAAATTGGGGCAAAGGATGGGAAAAGCTGACACCAAATCCTGGTTTCTGTTCTCCTTCCACATCGCGATGCATACCTGGGGAAAAGCAGCATCCCCCCCAGGGTGCAGAGCTCCTGGCCCCGCTGCTGGCACCTGGGCAGCCCTGTGTGCCCCAGCCTCTGCCTGCTCCTGAGTTAGCAGTAGGAATGAAATACGGGATTGCCAGAAGACCAGAGAGCCTGGCACAGCTGGCAGAACCCAGTGTGCTCAGAGGGAGATCCTGGGCTCAAACACTGTGGAGCACAGCTCAGCCCCAGCTGTGGTGGATGACGTGGTGCAGGGATGGGGACCACACTGTAAAATCTGTGTGCTCCCCTCCAACCACAAAATAAAACTCTTGCTCAAGGAACAGCTCGTGCTCACTCGAAACTCAGCCCAGGTGAATCCGTCCCTAATGAGGTTCAGGTTTCCGCTGAGCATGGCTGGAGGTTGCCAGAAGTTCAAGTTGGGCTGGGGTTCAGGTTTGTGATGAAACCTGTGGGTCTGGGGGCTACACAGAGTGACTGAGGGTAGGGGCTCTACCGCTGCTGCCCCCACTTGCCTTCAGCTAAGGATAGACTTGGAAAGGGGCTTGGTTAGCGTGACACTGCCACTGTTGCTGGCAAAGTGAAGGGGAGGGCATTCACCAGCAGCGGGATCAATCCCTGTAGATGAAACACCATGAGGAGCACCAGCACACATGCAGCAGAAGACACCCTGCATAGGAAACAGGAGCCCGTTCTGGTGAGGAAACGGTGTGATCATTGTTTATTTGCGGACTTTTGTTTTCATTAACTCCAGCATGAGTCAAACCCTTCCTGCCAGCCTTTTGCCCAGCGCGGTGTCTCTGGCTGGCACGGCTGCTTTGCAAAGCTTTCTCTTCTGGGCGGGTGGAAGTGGTGGGGTGGGGTGGGTGCAGGAAGGCAGAACAATGTGGCTGGTGGCCCTCAGCATAGGTGCTGGCCAGCTTGGTGTGCCGCTGGCCGCTGTGCCACCAGCACAGATGCGTCCATGAGCTACAGCTCCTCAGGGGCTTTCCAGGGATGCCCTGACAAGCTGCATGTGGGGATCATGGGCTGGCTAGGAATGGGAGAGAACTGCAGCGACGCTGCAGGGGAGGAAAGCTGGGAGGTTGGGGTTGGGGGGGGGATGCAGCAGCCCCCAGGAAGGAGCCAGGGCCATGCCTGTGCTGGGAATGTCTGCCTGTGGGCTGGTTAGGGCTAATTTTAGGGGTGGGATCAGGAAGACACCCAAGGGCCGAGCTCTTCACATCTTTGCTGCCACAGGCAGCACGGTGTGCCGGGTCGGAGCCACCCAGCCCGTATCCTGTCTCCTGCAGGCGGCCGGGAGGGAGGTGAGGGGTGAGGGTAAGAATAGCACAGCTGTCCTTGCTTTTGGCCAGGGATTTCCTGAGCAGGGCAGCATTCCCACAGCTAGCCTGTGGATGCAGCATCACAGCCAGCCTTGTCTGGCCACACACCAGCCAGCTCCTGGCAACTGTGCCATCTCCTGCAGCTCTGCTCCAGGGAATTGCTTCTCCTGCTGTCCCCCCCCTAAAATCAAGAGCTGGTGGTGACCAGCTGCAGGTGTTTCAGGTGGCAGTGCCAGCAACTCATGGGGTAACCAGGGATTGTGATGGGGAAGAGGAGCCAGCCCAAGCTATCATAGGACAATTCCAGCTCCAAGCTGTTTCAGCTCAGAGAAGGGTCCTTTAGGGGTGAAGAAACGGGACCATTTAAAACCATACTGGTGACAGCTATCAGAAATACCCTGGCAGGAACACATGCTGTTTTCTGAGCTGGTTTTCTTCCCTCCAGCGATGCTCCAGTATGGGTGAAAGCAAACTAAAGACAAATTGTTAATAATTTTTACTTCTCCAGCCGAGAGATGCAGCCTCCCATGCCCTCACCCACACCCTGCCCTTCCCCTACAAACACTTGGACGCCACACCAGATATTACATCCATAGCCAGCTGCTGGTGAAATCACATCAGGGAGAAACAACAGCCACTGCAAACCGCACAGCCCTGCAGACCAAAGGTCTCGGTGTGAGAAGCAGCCGGTTCCCCACCACTTCCTCTGCCCCGCTGCCTGTGACCCACTGCGTCCTCCAGGCCCAGAGCCGGCCCAGGCAGGAAACAGGTGGGATAAATATTTGTGCAAACCAGAGTGAAATTTCCCTTGAAGGCCATGCAATGTGTTTCCCTCCCAGTGGCTCTGAATGGGAAGGTAACAGCCAGCGCAGCGGCAGGTGCTGCCAGGGTGGTGTGGGACCGGTGCTGCTGCCTTCCCGGGGAAAGTGAGCCCATTACTCTTACTTCACTGAGAAGGCAAGGCTTGGAAAGCTGCTAGGGGCTGCAGGGAAAGCCGTCCTGGAAAAATCTAGGCATTTATTTGCTGTGGCTCAAACCCATGGGAGCCCTGCCGGGGCCAGCACACCCCACCCCAGAGGAGTCGGGGGCTGTGGAACCAGTACACCAGACTCCAAGCCACTGGAACAGGGTAAAAGCTGCTGTGGTTCCAGCAAAATGCTGCTTTGCGAGGCTGCTAAGAAAAAGTGCTGAGGGCCACATACCCCTGCAGCGCTGCAGACACAGCGCCAGCATGGCCAGTGCCCCTGCCACAGTGTGAGCGGGTGGACACTGGCATCACACTGCGTGCATGGAAGGAGGTACCAGTGATTTGGGGCCAGATGTTACCTGCTTCCTGGTGTGGGCTGTTCCCCCACGGATCTACGTACCCCTGCTCACGGGGAGGGGACTGAAGTCTGGTGCCCTCCACAACCAAGGCGTCACTGTGAAGGATGTGCTGTGGGTTGTGGCAGATCCAGAAGCTCTAGCTGTCCCTTCAGAGACTGGTGGAGAGTGGTGAGGATTTGACCCTCTGAGCCTACCAGTGTCAATGAAAGGAGGAAAAAAATAATAATAAAAAAATAGAAATCACACTTCATTGATAGCCTGAAAATAGGCTACAGCAGGAACCTGCAGCTGTGACACCAGTTTCTGGGAGTGTGTGGGTAGATTCAGAGGGCTATCTTCAACTAGAATTAAAATTGAACACGTTTGAAGTCTCAAACAGCTTCATCTAACTCATTTCATAGACAGGCAGTGGGATTTTTCTACCTAAATAAGCGGGCAAGGGGAGCCTGGGCAGCACAGGATACAGGCGCCTGAGCTAACACGCACTCATTACAACCCCGACATCTGCTCTCTGACCTCTTGAGCTCCGGTTGCCAACAAACCTGCTGCAGCTGCCTCACCCCTCTTGGATTTCCTCCTCCTCCTCCTCCTGCCTGTGGCAACCACAAGCTCCCCAGCCGAGGGGTAGGTAGGAGCCATGGGTGTCTGCTTTCTCCCCCCGCCCCATAGTGCTCCAGTAGCTGAGCCCTGTGATTTGGGGGCCAGAGGGTGGAGACGGACTCTGCAAACCAACACGGGTTTCACAATAGTTTGCTTAAGGGCTTGTGACTTACAGGCTCATGCTTAGGTGCTCCAGGCAGTGGGCAGCCAGGATGGGGCTGCTCCCAGGAGCCTGGCTCATGCTGCCGGGGGAGTTTGGAGCCCTGCATCCCCCTCGGGGCACAGCTGCACCAGAGATGCTGCAAGAGGGCTCAATGAGCCACCACTCTCCCCCTTGGCACCAGCTGCTTGTGCACACCAGACCTGCTAGATCCAGCTACAGCAAAGTTCCGCTCAGCATCCATGGGGCAGCTGCTCACAGCGCTGGGGAGTTTGTGATCCACCCAGCAGATACCAGCACAGCTGATGAGATCCTTTCCCCTCCTATAGCTCTCCCCTTCTTTTCCTCCCTCTTCTTCCCCCCTTCCCCCAAAAGCTCTTTGTCTCCAGGCTCTGCAGAGGAAGCAGACCTTCTGAAAATAAACTCTTTCTGCTTTGATCTGGTTTATGGGCACGCACTGTTTATAGCTCCGTGCGTATGACTTGACACCTTCCCACCTGCGGCCCCAGCAACTGCTTCTTATCACAGCCACTTTGGATATTAACAGGCCAGCGGGGAGGGTGATCTGGAGGTCCCCAAGGCTCCCAGAGCTCCCCATACCCCACCGTCCTCCCCAGCCGCCACTGCTCCCCATCCCCAGGCAGGAGGGAGACAGGCTGATGTCCCCTAGCATGTGCTAATTGCATCAGCCCATGTTTATTGGGATGTTTATCTAGACTAGTGATGATGGGAGGGTCCTTGTAGGCTGGATCCATCCCTTTCTCACAGGAATTAGCTCATTTTGACCTGTGCTTTCAGCACACTCCGGAACAGCATTGGGTTCCCATGCCTTCCTGCTGACTGGCGGATATACGCATTTGGGAAGGGGGGCCAGGTAGGGCCTGAAAAGCCCCAAATTTGCTTTATTTTCATGTGCTGAAGTGTATATTGAAGCAGGTGTCACCCACCTGGTCTGGGGATTGGAGGCCATGCAGGCACCTCAGCCTGGCCAGGTCCAGCACCAGAGCACCCAGTTTCCCGATGGGGCTGTCACCAGGTGAAGGGGTGCTGCAGGGCACAAGCTCCAGGGTAACAGGGGTCTTCATTTCAGCTCACTGCAAATCTGAAATGGTGGGAAGGAGCTTTGCCATGCAGTCTTGGTCCTGCTGTTGCCCTGTGGTGACACCGGGAACAGCTGTGTCATCCCTGTCCACGGGTGCTCAACACCACATCTCACTGCAGAAGATCTGCTGAGCAGCACTTTCTCTCCAGCACTGGAGGGAGGGCAGGTACCACTGCTCTCTCTGCAGCCTGTTTCATGAATCTTTCTGCTGTACTACAGCAGCCTGGAAAGGGCCTGAGATGTTGTAATAAAATAAGTCTGTTAATAAACAACATCAAGTCTGAGCTGTGCTTACAATCATCTTTTATCCAGACTGAAATTCCAAACATCCACCGACAGGGCATCTCCACTGGTGACACGAGTCAGTGGCACGTACCCAAGAGCAGATCCAGGCAAGTGCCCTGCCAGGCCTGGCCCAGGGCTGGCTCACCTGCAGGGGCCAGGGAACCAGGGGATTTGTGCTGCCTGAGCACACCACCTGCCCCGCAGCACCCCAACATCCCCCTTCCTCCCACCCACAACTCTTCCACTGCCTGCAGGCAGCCACTGCTCCAGCCCCAGGGCTGCAGAGATGGTCCCAAGTACCCTGTCCCCCCACCTCTGCATCCCATGAGTCTCTGGCTGCATCCTCTTTGCACAATCCAGCAACTCCAGAGCAAGAGAGATGACAGCAAACAACCACCACGGTGTCCAGGTCAGTTGACAACACAGAAGAACAGTCAAGGCTTTGGAAAACTCCCCTCCAAAAAGTGAGGAGGAAAAAAAAAAAAGAAAAAGAAACATCAAGGCTCATTCCCGACAGAAAGTCTTGAATTAGATCAGCTTCAGTCAGTTCTTCCATCCTCCTGCAGACACTTCTGAAATATGTTGCTTTCACTTTGAACATTTTTAAGTGCATTTAAATAGCTTATATTTCATGGGAGGGGAAAAATAAGTCATTCGGGCTTGGAAAAAATTAGATTTTTTTGACAGGCTGCAACAGCAGGGGTGTATATGTTCAAGTAAAGAAATTAATCAAAATCAACCCTTTTCCACCATGTTGATTGCACCTCATTGATACTTTTCAGCTAACAGCACTTCTTTAATCCATTCTCAACAGGCTCCTGTAGCAGCACACACTTCATACCTCTTGCCACACGAAAGGGGACACTCGGTAACACCTGAGACCCCCATTTAAAGCCCATACACCAGCATAACAGGGGGACTCCTTGCCACAGGGACAGGGACCCCCTCAGGGAACACTGTGCTCAGGGGAAGGGGCTCAAATTCCCAGCCCTGGGCTGGCATGCCTGAAGGGAGCAGGGAGTCCTGCCCACCGGCAGGGCCGGAGCACCTGCTCCAAGGTCTCAGGATGGGGTTACCTAATCTCTGGGCAGGCTAATGCAAGCACCGTCTTGCACAAGTGGCTGTTATCAGCATATTTTGGGGCTTAGTGGTGGCGCACGAGGGACAGGGATTGCTCTTGGCTGCTGAGTGCTCCAGGCTGCAGCCAGGCGCCGGGGCTTGGGGAGCAGCCCGCACCCACTGCTGCAAGCCAACAGCTCCAGTGTATGGAGACACATGGAAAACAGCCCAGAAATTCCAAGGCTTGGCCCGGTGTGGGGAATGACTCGCCCTTGGCATTCACCCCCCCGCACATCACCACCTTCCCAGCAGCCTGCAAGGACAGGGGATCCTGCTGCTGTGGAAACCACAGCTCCCATCAGCATGGCAGGAGCCACACCTGGAGCTGCGGGATGGACATGGGAACTGCTGGGTAAAACACTCAGGGGAAGGTCTGGTCCTGCCACACAGGCTCAGCACCATTCATTTCTTGCCCTTTAGTTTCCGCTCCCCCCAACAGTGATCCAAGCCCCGGGTGAGGTTCTGTGGCCAGCTGGACTGAGCGGGGGTCCCTGCCACCTCCCTGGGAAACACATTAACTACAGTATCCCCTTCTGGCCCAAACCCTCCTGCTCAGAGGGAAACCCAGCTATTTTCTTTCAAGCAAACATTTGCCGACACAATATTGCTTAGGCAGGGACTAGCCGTGCTTCATGTGTTAAGTATTTGGGGGCAACCCTCAAGGAGCAGCTGACTCAGCGCCACAGGGACCCACAAAGCCACATGCACCCAGAGGACATGTTCTGGCCTGACCACAGGGGTGCAAAGCGGCTGGCAGGCTTCTCCTCACTCCACCATTACTTTTATCAGGGCAAACAGCAATTGTTTGCTGCGGTTGCAGGATAACGCTGTGGGAAGGCTCCTGCGCTCTGCCACGGCATATGCACACACAGCTTCACAGCACCCGCAGCGAGGTGCAGCCCACCCACGCTCTCACCTAGCCCTCTTGGGAGGGATTCAAGAATGGTCCTATTGCAGGAACCACAGATGTCAAAGTAAGAGCAAACCCAAGGTTATTTTCAATGCAGGAGGAGCTGCCCTGACTGTCAGGGCAGGGAGCCCCCTGCCTGCCACCGGCACAGACCTAGCCCCGCTCCCCACACACAGCCACCCTACTGGGGTAAAGTAAAGCAGAGGTTTAGTCTCTAAATATCACCTGTGAGCCTCAAACAGAGGAAAAGGAGGCAGCTCTTGTTATGGAGCCTCCTAAGGACACACCATCACAGGTAACGGAGGAATACTGATACCCAGGGCCAGCTCCTGGGCTCTGGAGCACACAGACCATGATTGAGTACCACACCCACCACCCACAGGGGGTACAGCAAGGAGAAACCACCCGTGTGTCTCCATCATCCATGGTTCAGTGCAGAGTCTCTTCTCCTTCCCAACCCTATGTTCAGGTGGGAAGGGCCAGAGGAGCATTTCAGTGGCCACATGGCCAGCCCGCAGCACGCTGTGGGGGGAAGCAGCACTGCAGCACTTGGCTGTGCCCCCTCAGAGCTTCCATCCCTGCTGTGCTGCTAGCATTGGGGTGTTCATTGCCAGGATCAGCAATGCCCAGCCATGAGCTGGCCACATGCTATCAATCACTGTTGAGCCACACGGTGCCTCCCACCCTGAGAGCTTCTTGAGAGAAACTCCTGGTTTTCAACACCTACTTAAGGCTCTTCAGGCTGTGTCGCTGCTGGCAGACGTGAGCTCATGCTGACGCTCACAGGCATGTGCCACCCCGCTCCAAGGCTTACACCCACAGCAAAACATCCCCCCCACCACCACACAAGTAGGCGCCAGGCAAGCGTCATCTGAATAGCAAAAAGTGGGGTCACAGGCAACCCCCCCCACGCTGCCTGTGAGAATTCTAAGGCTTCATAGCTCCTCCTTTATGCTTGCTTGTGTGCATCTTCATAGCTCACATGGAGATGCAGGTGTTAGTGGGTGTCCCCTAACCGGGGTGGGTGTGATACAGGAGACACCTTGTATTTGCACCCCTACTGACATGAGGACAGTTCTACACCCTGCAACATCACTGTGCTCATGACTCGCCAGAGCAGGGCTTGGAAGGAGGTTTCACACAGCAAGGTCCTGCTGCCTTCAGGTGTCCACACCACAGAGACACAGCATGATCCTTGAGGTAATGCACCTGCCTCCCTGCCTACCCACCCTCGGGGCAGCCAAGACCTTTTCTCCCCAGGTGATGCAAAACCAGAGGAAGGTCCTATTTCAGTGGGAAGCTAAAAGACAGATGGCTTTCGGCTACTCCTGTGCTAGGCTGAAAGCACTCATAGACCTGGAGCTCCTGCAAAAGGGTCGCTGTGCTTAAACACCACCCCCCCAGGATGCACCATATGCCCCAGGCAGTGTGGTACCCTGCTGTGCATGTGCCACTGGTCGGGGCTGCTCTGGGCATGCAGAAATTGGGTGGGTGGCACCCAAGGGAGAAACCCATCCCTGCTCCATTCCAGGCAGTACCTTTTCCTGATACCCCAGGCTGGATGAGTGCGGCCAAGAGGGTGGACAACTTTTGGTTTCTCACCAGTCTTTGGCTGTCACAAATGTTTTCTTCTGGCTAACCACAGCCCCAGCCACGTGTGAAGGTCCCAGCCCCTGGAGGAGGAAAGCCTTCAGTGATTTCCTCCTACTTCATGCAAGCCCAGTTCCTGTGAACACCACATAAAAGAGCTGGGAGAGACAGAGGGCACAGGAAAGGTCCCAAGAAGAAAAAAAAATCACAATCTGGAAATGGGACCAACACAATGCTGCCCTGCTGGAGATGCCAGGTTGTCCTAAACCACCCCAGGACCAGAAATGCCCTGTGTGCAGGGCCACTGAGCTGCCTCAGCGCATGGGTTTCCAAGTCATTTATGGAGTGTGAAACAGAAGTGCCTGATACCAAACACAGACTTGGGGTGAGGTCCCTCATGGGGCTGCCTTTTATAGAGTCACCTTGTGCCCCAGAGGAAAGGCAGGAGCTGAGGAGGGGGGAGACACAGCATTGTAGGACAGACAGCAGCTAGGTGGGGATAAAGGGGTTAACAATCCAGGAAAAAGCTGCAAATGGGTTTCACAGATGGCCCTTTAGCCAGGACTGCAAACCTTCACAGGTTGCATGCTCCAGTTGTGGGGGTCCCTGGACACCAGTGCTACCCTGCGGGTGCAGGGGCAAGGGGGTTGGCTGGCTCTGGAGGGCTCCAGCCCCTCCACCCCAGGAGATGGTGTGGGGCAGAGGCTGGGATGCAGCAACACGGCCTTGGTTTCAGCAGGAGACGTGGAAAAAAAAAAGAAAGATGAGGTCACTGCAAAACGGCTGTGTAGGATGTGATACAGGAGAGGAGTGGAGTGTATGGAGGAACAAGGAGCTATTGTAACCTTGCAAAGCAGGGAAAAAAACAGCTGTGGGGATGGCAGGTCACCTCCTGCTCACACCAGACACTTGGGGGGCTAACTTGGCTGAGGTCACATAAAATGGGTCTAGAAGAGGAGTGGGTGGAAGGAGGTGGCGGAGACGTGATGTGATGCTGTGGCAGAGGTGCAGGCACAGCTTTTCTCTCCGTTGCACCAGCCCTGATGGGGGAAGGTACAATGTGCAGCCAGCTCAGGTACACTGAAACAGCTGGAAAACACCTGGCATGGTGCTGGTAATACCCTGTGTGTGGATATGCCCTGTCCAGCCCCATCTTCTCTGCCCCCAAGGTGTTTGCTGGGACATGGGACAGGGTTGCTTGGAGCTCATGTGGCATCTCTGAGGGTGGCAAAACCAAGAGCCTTTCTCTTCTTCTACCACCCTCTGAGTCTCCCAGTTTTATAGCTGTGGCACAAGGTGCCCAGTTGGGGAGGGTGGCTCCATGCTGTGGGGTTGAGCCTGCCTGCCCCATGGCATGGAGGACCCACTGGGGCTATTATCCTGGGAGGCACCGGGAGGTGCCCAATGCTCCATCCAGGCCCACGTGCTGACCTGGGGCTCCAGCTCCGGAGCAACCCCTTTCCCTCTCTCTGCCCCAGCACTGCTGCAGCCCCCCCAGCCCTCCCATCATCGTCGCCCCATCCCTGTCGCCCCATCCCCGTCCTGGCCGGCCCCGTGGTAGCACCGGGCGGCCGCGGCGGCGGTGCTGCAGACTTTCTGTCTGCACGGGGACTTCCCGTCCCCGCACGGCACTGCCGGCGCGAAACCAAAGACTGGCTTGTTCGGCTGCCCGAGCCGCCTCCGCGCTGACTGCCCTTCTCTGTTACCGCTAGGAATAATATACCCAGAGCTCTGAGCATAAATTGAGTTTCCCAGAGCCAGGCTGGTGGGGAGGCTTTAATGGGAAGGAAAATAAACTGTGTACTGAGTGTGCAGGGAGAGGTGTGGTGCTGGCGGAGGGGCGCCGGGAAAAAGCTCCTCTTGGTTTTTTTTTTTTTTTTCTTTTTTTTTTTTTTTTTCCTGACTTGTTTGCTGAGGGAGCACACGTATGCATGCCCTCCTGTGCAAGTTGTTTGCTTCCCAGGATACCAAGGAAAAGAGAGGCATTACAAAGTAGCTGGTTGAGAGCTCTGGGGCCTTTAATCTGTCCAAGCATATCGGTGGCTCAGCACCGAGCCCAGCCCTCAGAGAAGGCATTTGCTTCAAGGGAAGCTGCTTCTTTTCTCCCTGTATTTCCTCTCTTGAGCCTGAGCCATGGGGATCCAAAGAGGCTATCATGCTGAAGGCACCAAGGAGGGATGTTGCCGTGCTGGAAGGGTGATGGCACATTTCTGATTTCTCAGCACAATGCTGCAATTCAGGGACTTGGGAAAGCACGTGAGTCACACCGTGAACTTCCCCAGCCAGTCACCACTGGGAAATGCACTTGTATCTACTCAGTCACCCTCAAAATACCTCCTGCTCAGGAATCATCCCCACTGCTTCTCCTTCCCATCTGCTCTCCGTGCTGGTTGGGGCTGTTTCTTCGTGCTGGTTGAGGCTGCTCCTGGGAATATTGGCAGCCCAGGGAGGAGGGTGCAGGAGGAGCAGTGAGAGCATCCAACAGCACAGGATTTGGATATGGGAGAAGAAAAGTGCCTGTGTTTAATCGCTTGGCCCTGCACGGCAGACACCAGCAACCCTGGGTGCTTTTGAGGTGGCTGGGACCCTCACCTGCTATGTCCCTCCAGCAGAAGAGGCTCTATTGACTTAACTCTGGGGCTCTATCTATTTATGTTTGCAAAGCCTTTGAAGTCCTAGGGGAGAAGAGCAGGGCCTTTGGATGTGCCTGTGGCTCAGGAAAATCCACTCCCTTTATGATGAATAATTATCCTGAACAGGAGCCAGGAGGCCAGGGGGGGCAGTGGGCATCCCCCCACCTACAGGCAGCCCTGAGTGGCAGGAGAAACATGGATGGGCTTCCCCAGGGCCACAGAGGGGCCGGGAAAAGTCCACAGGTTTGGGAAAGAGCTTTTTCTTTGAACATGTTCACTGTCAGCTTTCACCAAAGGTCAGAAATACAAATGGGAAATGAAATCCCACTTTTATAAAAATATTTGCTTTGAGCTGTAAGGAGGCTTATTAAGGGAAAGGGCGGGTTTGAGTTTCTTTTCAGTGTGATGCTCTGCTTGTCCTACCTCCCAGGAAGGCAGTTTCCCTGCACCCTGACATGTCCCTGGGACCATGTGCTGGTGGCCACATCCCACCTGTGTCCCCCCTCCTCCTATAAAATCTCACTGAGCTGGGGTGGGTGACTGCAGTGGTCCTGGGGAGTGACCCTGGTGAACAGTGTTTTTCTGCCCTGCAAAGCCCAGCCAGTTGCTCAGAGGGTGACAGGGGTGCCCCCCACCCTGCATCCAGCTTCCTCCAAGGGGAGCCGTGCCCTGACGCCGGTGCCTCTGTCTGTGCCGTATCCTGCTGAGTAACGCCGGTCCACATCCATACATGGGGAAGAGCTGGGCGAGAGGCTTTCTCCTCTGTCAGACCTCTCCCTTGCTCAGTAAATAACATTCCTGCTAATGCTGGTATGTAGAAAACTTTCCAGCTCTCGGGCTAACGTCAGCATCACGGCTCCACCACCCGCCCCCCACCAGCAGAGTCTGTTCTCCCTTCAGGCAAAGGCTGCACCCCAGCCAGACCATGGGGTACAGTAGGGATCCCCCACTCACCCAGCCCTCCTGGCTCTGTCTGCTCAGGTGGTATTTTATTTGGGGGTGGGGGTAGTGGTGGAGAAATGTGAATCTCTCAGATGACTTGTGGTTCCCTGAGCCCCATCAGGGGTTGATGAGGGGATGAAGCAATGAGTTCTCCAAGTGACTAATGCACCAGAGAAAAGCCTTGGCTTGGCTTAGCTTCCCCAGCCCAGATTGCACAGCCTGAACCCCATCTCCTCTGCTCCTGCCAAAGCAGCTCCAGGGCTGTTCATGGGGTTAGAAAGAAATAGAGAGGAAATGCAGTGGATGCAGGTGGGGACCCAAGCACCGGTGCAGGGTGACCCGCCTGTCCCTGTCCCACATTGGGCAGCCCATGGGTGACTCGGGAAAGATTCCCTTCCTCCTGCCCAGCCTGTGCTTGGAATCATTCACAAATTGTCTCCCTTTGTGTGCAGGGTGGGTTGGGGAATACGTGGGAGCTTCCCCATTCCCCACAGTCCTCTGCCTGCCACTGTCTGTGATCTGCAGCTGTGCTGCTGCCCTGTCCAGGTGAAAAGATCTGGTGTGGGCACCCACAGGGTTCTGCTGGAGGGGCCCACTGTCACTGTCACTGCCACTGTCACTGCAGGTGGCACTTGCTTTTGCTGCTCTGAACTTCAATGTCTGCCGTAGACAATGTCCATCTGACACAGAACAGATGCAGCACCATCCTGGGTTACCCCACGATGATCTTGGCATAGAGCTACGGCACTGGGCTGGTGCTGAGGTGTGGTTTTGATTGCTAATTAAGGCAGAAAACTTTGCACCTTCACACAAAGAGGGTTTAGAATGCCCTGGGACAATGTAAGGTTGTTAATTCAAAAAGTAACCCATTCTCCAAGCTGTCTTGAGGAGCTCAGGTTTTGTAGGGCTGCCTAGGATCACTCACAGTGGGCATCAACTAACAGGTGTGTGGGAAACTAAAAACCGCCCCCAGGTCCATGGTGGTGGTGCAGATGGTTTGGGCAGGTGGATGTTGGCTACAGTCTGAGCAGGATTCATCCATGAGCATCCTCGTGGGTTTTGGTTCCAGGTGGTTTCCATCCAGCCTGGGATGCAAACATGCACCAAAGCGAAGCTTTGGGCCATCTCCAAACACCTGGTGCTGAGCAACTGGGCCAGGCTGATCCCCAGGAGTGGGTGCCTGGGCTTCCCTCCCCACCCTGGCTTCCCCTGGCATCTCCTCAAGCCACTGCCACATGCCGGGGACACCTTCCTGTAGCCACACCTCAGCAATTTGGGAAAGTCCCAGCTGTGGGCAGGGTGCCATGTGTGTCTCTGTCCCACCACGGTGCTGCTCCCCGGTGCTGCTTCCTGCAGCGCCCGCCTGCCGGGAGCCAGGAGAGGAATTCTTGCTCCTTTTCCTCAGCAGCCAAGCGTTCCCCTGCAAGGGCACGGTGTGCTGGCTGCCTCCAGGGAAATCACACCCTCTTCCCAAAGTGATGCAATGAGGCTCCTGGCTCATTTTATAGCCTCTAAGAAAACTCCAGGCTGAAAAGGGCTAGGGGATGAGCCCACATGAGGTTGCTCCCCAGCCCCATGTCCTTGGAGAAAGGGGCCTTCCTGGTTATTCTTGTTGCAGATCTAGAGACAGCCAAAGGGGTCCTGGTGGCCTTGGGGAGCAGATGGGCTTCATGCTCCACCATGCCCCAAGGTGGGGTTTCCCTGCCGGAAAATAGGAATAGGAGCCAGAGCTCTGGGACTCAGCTTGGAGACGGCTCCACCGTCCATCCAAGACTTTCCTGGCTGCTCAGCAGAGGAAATGTGTGCTGAGAGCTGCTGGGGACAGGGCGTTTCCTCCCCTGCATTTTTCCTTCTCTTTTTTTGCCCTATTTAGGTATGTGAAGATCAGTGGAGGAAAGGTTGGCCGGCATGGGGCAGGGGCTGTGTGGAGCTATGGGTCCTGACATGGGGCTGTCCTCCCCACCCTCCACATCTCCTTCTCTCTCCCTGTAGCCGGAGATGCTGTCATGCATCCTCGCAGCAGGTCCGACCCTGCACCAACCCCGGGGTCATGGAGCATCCCTGGCTCCACACTTCGAGCTCGCTTTGCACTTCCCATCGTGGGAAGAGAACGGATCCTGGTGCAGCCATTGGGCTGCACTCCCTCCTGATGTGGCTGTGCGAAGTCAGCAGTGCTTCAGCAGCAGGGATCTGGCCCTCTCCATGCGCCTCCCTGCCAGCTTCTCCATGAGTAATGACACAAACGTGCTTCTCATCCTGTCCCCGGCGCTGGGCTGCTCACTGGGGCATTTGCAGGCTCCGCTCTCACTTCCCTGTCTCTGTTTTACATCAGAGCAGCTCCCGTCCATCTGTCTGTCTCCTCTTCTCCCCCCGACACAGCTTCCAGACAGTGTTAAATGCCCAAAAGCAGAAACGAGCCAGGCAGGCAGGCTGTAGGCAGGTCTGGGATCAGGTAGCTCCCCCAGCACCACATCTTAAGGGTCAGCCCATGGAGGTGACAATAAGGACATTTGCTAGATGGCAAGTGCCGAAAGCTAATCCTGCCCCCGAGTGCCAGGAAACCACCTGGGGACTTGCCAAAAGGGTGAAAAGAACTGATGGGGGACAACAAGAGGGACCAGAGCAGCCCTTGACCCAGCAGCACGCACTGTCACCTCCACCACCATTGAGGTATGAGCCGTGCTGGTGTCCTGTCCTGGCTGTGCTGGAGGAAGGCTGGCTCCTCTCACAGTGATCCCGACAGTGCAGCCCCAACCAGGTTGGTGGGTAACACTTGGCCTGAAATTGGATGGAAGGATACAGTTGGATGAAAAAAAAGGGCTTCTCCCAGGATAGGACTGAATGCGAGAGCCCCGCACTGCCCCACATGCTCCCCTCGTCCTGCCAGGTGTTAGAGGACAGATGTTAGTTACAGCTGTGTGCATGTCAGGTCAACCATTGGACAGTGGGAGCCCAGAAATTTTGCACTGGCAGCATAATGATTCATTTGCTGTGTGTCTCCATGGTGGAGTATTTGTCTTAAAAGCAGTCCCTGGAGCTGTAAGCTTGTTCTGAGACACACTTGGCTTTTCATGCTTGAGAGGTGGAGGGGGAAGCGCTGGGTTTCCAGTGCCCCCAACAATGGAATAACTTGGATGGGGCGATGCAGCCAGCAAGGGGTGACCGTGGGTGCTGCCGGACCCCACTGCACCACTGCCTACATGGTTCACAGCTGGGAAATGGGTTTGTGCCGAGCTGTAGTTAAGAGAAGGGGAAATGAAAATAAAAGCAAGGTGTTTCTAACCATCTCCTAACAAGCCTGAAAGTCAGATGGGATGGCTGTCTCTGTCAATATGTCTACAGAGCCTGTCTTGCTCCATGAACCCAGACCAGAGAAGGACGTGAGTGGAAGTGACAGGGAAACAGCATTTTTGGGAGGGAGGCATTGGAAAAGCTCAGAGACAAGGGAAAACAGTGGAAAATGCCCTGCCTGTTTGGGGTCCCGCACCTGGAGAGCCTCGTATTTGTGGTCAGTGCAGCATGAGGAGCCCACAGTGCCAAAAGACAGCTCAAAGAGTTTATAGGGAGGTGAGGTGGGGGAAAGAGGGACCCCCTATGGCAACCACAGAACCATTCCTCTTCCCCAGGCTGTCTGGCACATTTGGGGACATTGGGGACAGCGGCCATTGCAGCTGGGAGGTTTCCCAGCCAGCTGCAGTATGAGGGATGTGTCTCTCTGCCATCACATTGTCTGGACCATGTGCTGATCCATGCAAAGAACTGGTGCAGATGAATGACTGAGAAAAAGGGCTTTTAGTGCTGAGAAAAAGGGCTACCATTAGCATTCAAGCTGGGATACTCTGCTCTGGTCAGCAGAGTGAGGGTTGCTGGTGGAAGCCATACGTTATTGGAAATTGGGACAGATACTGAAGATGGGCTGCCAGTGCTTGGCTTAATTAGGAGTGTCTGACTGCCAGTACACACATCTGTTGTGCAAGACAAATGTTAATAAAATGCCTTTTGTAGCTGGATGGTGATGGGAAGCAGTGTTGTAGTGGTTCTGAAAGGTCCGGGGAGCCAGGCACATCAGACAACAACCTGGAAAAGCCATTAAGATGGAGAAGAGCATGGGCTGTTTCTGCTGACAGTCTCTGGGTGTCCAGTGGTACTGGGGGATCCATTTATGGAATTAAAAGGCAAGGAGAAGACAGGGCATTCCTGAGGAAAAGCCCATGTGTACACCACTATGGTGTGGGATTCAGCACTCGCATGACTCTCCAGCCAAAATTTGCCTAGGTTACCAGTGCTGAACACCCTCTGCCCTCATCCTGGGGTACTGGGGGTCTGTGCAAGGTTTGCCCTGCCCAGAAGGGGCATGTTGTGTCTTATCCAAACTCCTTGGGACAATCCAGGCAATGGGGCCAGTTTGGTGACATTTTCACCTGTTCCTGTAGCCCTGGATCCTCTACTGAGCTGGGGGTGAGTGAGCCATCACCCTGAGAAAGCATTTGTGCATTCACATTTTCAAATGCCTAGGAAAGACTCTACTCCTCCCACATCCCTGGGAGCCATATGGGTTTTGCAGAGTGTGATGCTCAGCATCCTCGGAGAGCGGCAGCAGGGATCAGTTGGCCAAGGGCCATGTGGGTCAGCTAGGAGGTTGAGGAATGTACTGTTAGCTGGAGATGGCTCCTCTGCTGTGGTGGCAGGAGAAGGAACAGTTTCTCCCCAGCACGGCAGTGCTGGTGGTCCATGACACAAGCAGCCCTTTAAGGGCTGGCAGGTTGCAGAGCTCAATCCTCCCTTGTTCTGACCTGCCAGCAGAGCAGGGCAACAGGCAGCCACCCCAGACCCAGGGTTGTTTCCAAAGGTGGTATTTCTTTCCATCCCTCCTTCTTAGAAAAATCAAACCCTTCCTGGCAGAAAAGGAGATGCTGGGCAGAAGACTGCGAGAGAATTGACAGATGGCATCTGCTGTGGCAGGGACATGGGACATTGGACACAAATACCCTTTGTTTTAACAGACCCTTTGGAATGCTGGAATGACTGAAGAAGCTTACTAGGCTTAACAAGTATTAATTATTAATAATAACTGCCTAGGTATAAGATGCAGGGTTTTTTCAGCTTTAAACTTCAAATATCTTTTTAAAATATAGTGAGGTTCACTAAGGCTGTACTACGGATGGTGAAACTGAGGCAAGGAATGGACTCAGGTTGGCACTGGGTCTACCTGGCCAGCTGGTGGCACCAGGAGGGGGCTGAAAAGCAGGGACAGGGCACTGGTGCTCTCCCCGTGGCAGAAGCAGCCCTGGTGTTCTTGCCCCGCAGTGGGACCGCTGTTGAGCTCAGCTTGTAGCCTCTTCTCCTAAGCCCTGGATCAGGCTGCATTTCAAAAATGCTCTTAAGTGCTGCTGCAGCCCAGCTAGTAGGACAGGACTGAGGGGGAAGATGTGGCTGGGGCCTGGCTGCAATCCCTGCAGGAGCCCAGGGATGCCAGCGAGATAATGAGAGGGGATGTTAAACATTACTGCAGTCACAGGGCTATTTATCTGACATGAACAGAGGCAGCCAGGAATCCTCCAGGGTGCACAGCTCAACTTAGACCCCATTAAAGTTCCTTTTATTCCCTGCGTTTTGGCTGATGTTAAAACAGCGCCTGAATTGCTCCTGCGGGATCCAGCTTCCACGCCTGGCGTCAGGTCTGTTGCTTGCTCCGGCCAGCAGCCACAGGGCCAGGCTGCCTCCGCTTCGCCCGTCTCCCCTGTGCCCCCTGGTTCCCCCAGCACCCAGCCCAGTGTGGGCACCATGGGGGCTGAGCGGGACAGGGGTGGGCAGCTCCACAGGGCAGGGGACCGCAGGTGCGGGCAGAGCATGCAGGAAAGTAGCTGATGTTCCCCTTTGATGCCAGCCATCCCAGGACTGGGAGGGCTCCCAGCTCTGGCAGGGCTCTGAGGGACAGAGAGAAAAGCTGGAGGGCGCAGCTGAAGAAGCTGTTTTCACAGAAGTCAGACTTGGGCTGCCTGCACACAGTCATCTTCCCAGCACCAGCACTGCCAGGAAAGGAGCTTCCTGTGCTCTGAGATTTTCTGGGGGATTTTTTTTTTTTTTTTTTCATCCTGAAATAGGAGAAAAAACTCCTGTGGAGATTGCTGTACCTGCACAGTCCCGGGTAGGAGCACAGCAGGCTGAGCAGAGCCCCTCACTGCCAGTACTTCCAAACATCAGCTTGCTTTTTAAAGGGCTTACCTTTCCAAGCAAACCCTGTTGTGAAGAAGAAACGTGTGTGGTTTGGGGTGGAGAACGTACCAAAATGAGACAATTTGGAAAGTTTCCAAACATTTTTTGGACCCTTGAGTGCCAGCTGCCACCTCTGTGCCTTCCCACCACCCCCTTCCAGGTGTGGCTTTGGGACTATGAAATGACAATTGTTGGGGACAGCAGTGACATGGAGGTGTTTTGCACAACTGCACTTTGTATGGCCAAGCCAGGCGGCTGCATCAATGCCAAGGGGATGTCCACTGAGAGAAAGGTGCCACCACCATCAGCCACCTCTGCCCACTGCCCACACAGGTGAGCAGGAGCCGTTTCCCGAGGCAGGGCAAGGCAGGAGGGCAACGGGGCAGGCAGAGGCCGGGGAATTCGGATTCAGAAGTGGAACAGACAATTTCCAAGCCATTTGTGTCAGTGCACAGTGATGAGCCGGGGCTGCTTCAAAAGGAACCAGCTTTAAATGGATCAAGCCCCGAGCCAAAAGCATAAACACTAGGAGGAAGTTTGGCTAAAGTTAAATCATGTTTTATTTAAAAAGCTCCCTCTCCCTGTTGTAAGATGGAAACTCTCCATCTGAAAAGTGAAACTAAGATTGGAAACAGTCCGCAGTCATTAAGTTTATGCTGCCTTTTTTTTTTTTTTTCTCTCCAGCTTCTCAAGTAAAATATCAACTGGCTCCACTGTCAGGGACAGGAAACATTAGTAATAAGTTCATAGATTTACATTTTCCCCAGGGAAATACAGGAATATCGGAGATCAAAAGTTGGAGAAAGGAGTTATTTTTATACAGAGTGATTTGCAACCAGCATTCATTGAGGGGAGTAAATAAATTACAGGCCCTTCACTCTGGGGTTGTTTAAGTTCTTTTTCTTTAATGCTGTCCCTTTTAACTACTGTAGAGTCTGTCAGGACTTAGGCAGAGCAGAGAGACTTCCCCGCCTGCGAAAAGGGTTGTTTCCCAGCAAAACGTTACTGAAATCAGCTGTCACAGGCCAAGATCACGGACCGGCCTGCAGGCAGGTGGGCATTGGGGTGTCTCGGGGCAGGACAGAGGACGGGCCAGCCTGGTGTGGGGGGACAACCTGGGGGAATGGCTCTGCTGGCCACAAAGATGCTTTTGGGAGCTGTTAGACCCTGCAAGGTGTACCTGTGGGAGTGGACACTGGTGCTGGAGCTGGGTGCAGTTGGATATGCAGCACCGGGGCTCTTCAAACCTCACCTCCACCTCCCCCAGCCCCTCACAGGAGATAAGATGCCCCCAGTGAGGGCTGATTCAATCAGGGAAAGGTGATGGCTGTGGGCATCCTGCTCTGCAGGCAGGCAGGGATGGCCCCATGGACTTTGCTGCCACACAGGCTTGTCCTTGTCACAGCCTAGGGGTTAGCTTGTAGCATCCCCATCATCTTGGGGTGTCTGCTCTCTCCTCAGGGTTCCTGGTTCATCTGCAACAAGCAGACACCCCGGCCCAGGTACAAGCACCATTCCATGCAGACGTGTACCACACCACAAGGGACAAGGGCTCCCAGTGGCCCTGTCCCCCTCTACCTGAAGGGGTGTCACCTGCTGGGGGTGAACCTTGTTGGCACGGTCTGGGGTGGTAGGGAGCCAGTCCCAGCTGTGGTGGAGACACTGGAAACTTTGACCAGGCATTTTGTCTCGTGTCATCAATTAAAGGTGAGGCATTCGCTGGCTGGGCAGGATAATGAATGATGGTTTTAAGTACAACTGGAAAAACAATAAAATACTCTATTAGGGTGACACAGCTGTGAACAATGAACATTAAACAACTTCACGGCTCACGGAGCTGCCGCAGCAACACTTAGCCCTGGCGTTTGATGGATTCCTGTTTGGAGTGCACCTCACAAAGTGAGTCTCCATCCACCCCAGGCACGGAGGGCTGGGAACCGCTCTTTCCTTCTCCTGCTTAAAAATACATCCACATAAAAATGCGCTTTAAGGATCCCTTAAGGTTCATTAATGTCACAAGGAGGGGAGGAGAAAAGAGTTGGAAGGCCTTGAAGTACATGTCGGAAACACTCCAGAGAAAACTGTAAATGCTGCTGGGATGAACTGCAGGCTCTGGAGGATCAGTCGCACTGGAAGACTATTTATTTTTCAGTCTATTTTAAACACTGGACTGTTTCAGATAAGAGTTGCCTGTGGTGGCAGACAGGATCGTGGGACTGGTGTGCAGGAACTCATGCCAGATTCATTTCTGGGGAGTATTTCCTCTCTGCCTTGATAAATCTGCCTTGTCTGCTGTACCAGGTTACTTCCTTTGGAGTTCTCTCTCCTTATTATTACTTATTAAAATTGCCTGCAAATAGCACTTGGGCTTCATGCAACATCCTGTATGAACAATTCATCCTTCTCGTTATCTTGAAGCTGACAATTCCCACCAGGGCCAGAGAGGGTGGGTGGAAAAATGCCTTGAGAAGAAACAGAAATGGCCATCCCTTATTGCGAGGCTGGAGAAACCACACTGGGGAGGCTGGGGAGGGCAGGAGATAAGTGGGGACTTCCCCCCTTCAGAGACAAAACCATGAAAGGGAATAAAACAAGAAGAAAAGAAGCCAGCAATGCCAAAAAGCATCCTCTCTAGCCTGCTGGTCCTGGGGTCCCAGGCTGATGTTCAGAGGGGTCAGTGAGCCCCCTGTGACCTGACCTTGCAAACTGCCCCCCCTTCTTTTGCCCAGATCTTATCTAGAAAATCACTCTCAGGTTACACCGCTTGTTTGATGCTGGGCTTTTAACTCCCTGGACAGCATAAGAGGTGACTGCAGTTGGCAAATCTGTGTCTTCCCTCTACTCCTCCCAACATGGCCAAGCAGGAGAGGCCCATCCAGGGTCACGAGCCCCTGGACTTTGAAACTCTGTCACATCCCTTCCTGAAGGGAAGAGATACAGTGTTTTGGTGACCCAGCTGCATGGAGGGAGAAGGTTTGGGAAGCTGGGCTGCTGGCGGTTCTTGTTCTTCCAAGTGGTTTTCAAATTTCTGCTGGAGCCACTTCTCCAGGAGGAGAAGGCTCCAGGACAGGCTCTCCTTGCCCTCTTGGCCTCCACTGCTTCATGCCCAGCAGCACAAGGGTTGCAGCTCTCTGTCCCTTGTCTCACACAGTCCTCTCAGTGTGATGTAGCAAAAAGTCCAGTTTGGCTCCCACAAGCACAGGGCACTGCTATCAGGGGAGCTGCACTTAGTCTATGACCATTTCCACCCTGAGCATCACTCATGACACGCAGAGGGGACAGAGGCAGACCCTGTGGCTCCATCCTGCTACTCACCCCAGCCCTGGCCAGCAGCAGCCGAGCTGCATCCAGCCCCTCTGCCAGCTCCCAGCCCGAGCCATCCCTGCCCAAAGCATCCTCTGCTCCAGCCCTTGCCCTCTGTCCCCTGGCCCGGGCACCGCAGCCCCCTTGGATGACGGTTCTGTCCCGAGCATGTGGGCTTAATCACAGAGCATCTGCTTCCCATTGCGGCCGCTCAGGGCAGGTTTCCCCTCACAGCCTCCTGCGAGGGTGCTAATTTTATATAGGCAGGCTGCCTTCAGCACAGCCGTCGGGATGGCTGCAGGGCTGAGGGGCAGCCCCGGGGGGACAGAGGGCTCTGCAGGGTGAAGGGAGACTTAGGCAGCGTGAAGGCAGGGAGGCTCCTCTTCCCACTGGGGCTATGGAGAAGCTGGAAGCAATTGTCAGAGACACTTGGCCTGGCTCAGCAGTGTGGAAGGGTGCCAGGTATTTTCAGAAACCTCACTTGTGGTAACATCCCAAGCCTGGGGTGACACTAGCCCAGTGTCACTGACACAGCCTGATCCATCCGAAGTCAAAGGGGTTTTGTGAGACAACTCTTTGCTGCTCAGTGATGGGCAGCCCCAGTGCTAGGCAAGGCAGGCATCTTAACTGGTAGCTCCTGGCCACAGCTCACAGAAATGGCGAAAGCTGCTGGTGCCGAATGACGGATAACTCCTCCAGACATGTTGGAGAAGCCTCTGGAAAACAGCCTCTTCAAGGAAGCTCAATTTTGGCTTTCTAAATTGAGGATCCCAGAATTACTTCTGGAAGCATTTGCCATTATTATTTTCCTTCTTTCTGTCTAATAACATTATTTTCCCCAACACTCGGTGGTAACAGGCAACCAAGCTCTTCATGCCCCGTGGGAGGGTCTGCACACTGTCACCCTCCCCAGCTCCCACACTTTGGCAGTCACCACAACTGTGCCAGGCACTGCTGTCCCCTACATCCATGGGCAAGTGTAGGTGATGCCGAGCCAGGGGAGACCCAGGGGAGACCCAACAGCACATTAGCAAGGGGCAGGGCACACCCGGGCACCACCATGGGCAGCTGGTGCAGGAGCTTGGTGTCGAGCGATGCTGAGAGTCCACAGACCTGGCCAAGCGCCTGCCTGCCGGAGGAGTGGTGATAAGGAGGTGGCTGTGATGGGGTGGGGGTAACCCCATTCCCACAGCTGGGGACTGCTGACAGCAGCACATAGCCCTCTGAGAGCACTTCAGGCTGTGCAAGGAAAACCTCAGAGTGCTTTGATCTGTGCTGGGGCTCCTTGATGTAAAGCAGGGACTGGGTGAAGGTGGCTGTGGGATCAGCCCTTCAGCTGCTGCCTCTCCCAGCCACAGAGGACTGGGACTGGCTGCCCCAGCAGCGCTGAACAGTCAGGCAACGCTGGCATCACCAGCACGGACTGAGGTGGGACCCAAAATGCATGTATAAGACCAGACAGGGCTGGGATCAAGAGTCTTGGCATCATCTGCTTTAGGTGATGCTTTGCATTTGCCTCTGCCCTCCCTCCAGAGTCACCGAGGGCCATGGCAGACCTTCATGGAGCAGGGATGGGGCCAGACCCTGCTTGACAGTACACCCCAGGGCCAGCACCAGGAGCCTGGCTGGGGGCTGACAGACCTTGCTGAGTCTGCACCCCATTTAATAGGGGGAAAAGGGTGATGGGAAGCAAAGCAGTCAAGTGTGGCACAGCTGAGGAAGCTCAAGTCTCTGCCTGAGACCATGTTGGCAAGACCCAATGCAGCCCAACAGCAAATGGGGCCCTTGGGAAGAGTCCTTCATGGTGCACTGGAAATCCTCCCTGCGGTGAGGCACCCAGAGGCTGGTTTAAATACCTGCTGGCAGAGTTCTCTGGGTTAGCAACCATCCCTCTTCTGTGTCCCCCAAAAGCCTGATAAATCCTGGGTGAAAACAGACCCGACAAGTGTGCGTTCAAAAGTCAGTTTGCAAGCCCAGGCAGCTTCCAACATTGCAAACCACCCCCCAAGAACATTTTTGTCCCAGAGCAGAGCCCTGTGTGTGGGGCAGGTGAGCCACGCTGTCAGCTCGGGGTGGGACTCAGCTCTGCCAGTGAGAGCATCTTTGTGTGGCACCTCTGCCTGTTGTGGTGCATATGGTCCCTATTTATTCGACTTCTTTGCTGCTGGATCGCTTTCAGGATAGTTTTCTGCAATTACTTTAAGTTTCGCCAGTGCAAATTGGGAGTGAAACTTGTGCTCTGGGAGATAAACTGCAGACCATTTGGCATCAAGGGAAGCTGTTAACTTGCCAGCAGCAGAGACAGAGGGAAAATGAAAATGAAGAGAGATAATTAATTTCCATAGCAGCTTGGTTTTGAAAGAACATAGGGGCTGCGAGCTGGAGAGTCACGACTAGAGCTGGTTATTAATGGCTCAGCACCGAGGCCAGGCCAGCAGAGAGAAACCCACAGCCAGCAGAGCCCTGAACTGCAGGTATGCAGGGCCAGCAGGTCCCCAGCGTCCCCATGGTGAGGATCCCCTGGGAGGGTACTAGTCCTGGTGCCCCTTCTCATGTTTTTGGTATGTTTCTTGCTCCCACCACTGGGCTCACCTCCTTATGGCTGCAGCTGTGGTATGATATTCCCCACTGTGTGTAGAAAAGAGAGCACGTGGGGATCATGTGCCATGATCAAGGATGCAGAGTCGGTGTCAGAGATGGGATGCAATAACCGCACCTGCCCATCTCTTCTTTGCTCTGCTGACCTGCCCTTGCATGGGGCACAAGGTGGTTTAGCAAGTCTCCCAACCTGAGGCTCCTGCTGCAGTGGGGAAACAGCTCTGGGCACCCAGGAGCCCAGGTCCAAGGTTTGGTGTGAGGGGCTCACCGCAGGGACCACTCTCAGCACACCCCTGCCATGCTGGGCCTGCCACCTGGGAGGATGCTCCTGGGAAGGATGCTCAAAGGGTGACACGGGGAGGGCTGGGGATGCACCAGGCATGACCATGTGTGAGAAGCTCCTTGGCACACGTGTGCTCAGGACCCTCTCTGCTCTTCTGCTTACTGATGTTATCCTCCAGCTGTGAGCTGGAGCACACCAGGGAAAGCTTTCTGCATCTGCCTTGCCTACAATCGCAGCCTTCCTCACGCTCCCTCCCACCTCCCTTTATTTATGGGACAGCTATTTCCTTTTGGAGAGAAGTAGCCAGTATTATGAAACGGCAAAAACGTTTGAATGAAAACATGTTTCTTGTTTAAATCGTGGAAGATTTGGACTTTCTGATGGATGATGTACCAGCCTTACCTTCCCACCCTGCAGGCAGTGAGGACTGTAGTCCGTGCCCTCAGGCACATGCCAGCCACTCTTTTGGTTCCTGGGGTGCTCTGAAGACTGTTTGAGGGAAACTAGTTGCCATTTACCATTTACCATTTAAAAACTGGCTTTTGGGTCCTGGGCTGAATCACAAGTACTAATAACTACTAATTTTTCCAGCAAATAGGGCTCCATGTTGCTGCCATCCAGGCCAGTAGAAGGGGCAATGGAAGGTTATTGCTGTAAAATGAGGTTTTGGAGGGGAAATCTGTATGATATTGATCAGAGACAGCAGCTGCTTTAACCAGGGTAGTAAACTTTCCTACCCCAGTACTGCTTTTGACCTAAAATAACTTCTGTGCCTAGGCTGCATCTTTCTGACGTCTGAGTAATGGTTATTTTTTATGGGGGAGGGAAAATCCCTGAGCCCAGCTGCTTCCATGGCATCATGGTGTAGATGGGGCCTCTGGTTGATGGACACCCCAAGGAAGGGGGACGTGGGGCAGGCAAAGTGCCTGTGGGCTTGTGTCCTGCTGTTTCAGGATGCGGCCCCAAGCACCAGCCGGGCAGCAGCTTTGCATGGGGCAGTAGCTGAGGATGCTCTGGCCATTGTAGTGGGAGCACCTGGGGGACCAGGTCCCCACAGGACACAGGAGCCCACTGGCTTTGAAGCCAGCAGGTGGGCAGGACATGGGGTGCACTTGCCAGCCCCATGTTGCTACCCTGGCTGAGTACCCCTGTGCTGGCTGAAGCTCCCCGCACCTCAGAGTTTGCTTTATCACAGCCTCAAATGGAAGCAGATACCTTTATTTATAGAGGAAGGGCTCCGTTTCGCTTCCTGCCCCTCTCATGGGTGAGTCGCCTGCAGGGCGGGGGCAGCTCCTGCGCTGGCTGTTGGCCTCTCGCTCCCACCGCTGGCGCTGACATCCTTTCCTGACACACATCGGTTTCCTGCGCGCTGCTCACGCCACTTCCTACCCTGCTTCAGTTTCCACCGAGCCTTGCATGTCACAGAGCTGGGGGGGAG
>VZRU01004159.1:101171-111695 GCA_013398155.1 Pedionomus torquatus
GTCCCCGCACCACCCCAGGGAACCCCCCACGTGCGTGGCCCATCGCGCCGCGCCCCGTCCACGCACCAGCCTGGCTCTCCAGCTCGCTGTAGTTTGGTTTCTTGCTGGCCGAGAAGTGCTTCTTCACCAGGAAGGAGCGCGGCATCTTGCATCCCCCGGTGCCGCCGCCCGCTGCGGGACCGCCGCGCCCGTTAATATGGGCCTGGGGGCCAGAGGGGGGGCGGTGCAGGGGAGAGGGGGGCGGTGCGGGGCCGCCCCCTGGTCCCGTAGCCAATGGGCCGGGCGGGGCGGGCTGCAGGGGCCGAGCCGAGCGGTGGGGATTGCCCACGGGGCTCCGCTCGCCGCTGGGAGCGGGCGATGCTCCGGAGGGAACCAGGGCAAGGAGCCCATGCAGCAGACCCAGGGCCTCTGTGCCCGAGGCGGGGAGCCCCACAGCTAGTAGGGCTGGAGGAAGGTACTGTGCGGGGAGGGTGATCTCCAGAACCCCCCCGCCTCTCCAAGGGCTTTCCCTGCCCTTGCCCCATCGCTGGGGACTGTGGTGCAGATTAAGACAAGCACCGCTGCTGGGACACAGCCCAGAGGAGGAAACGTGCTTTGCCACAGGTTATTAATCCTCTGAGAAGAGGCAATGACTTGCAGAGGAGCAGGATGGATCCAGCACAGCCCTGGCAGGGGTCAGCAGCACCTGCCCAGACGTGCTTCTTCCTCCCGCTGGGCAGGTTTCAGGCAGCGCAGCCTCCCCTTGCAAGCTGCCCTCTGATTTTCTTCCCTCCTGCCTTCCCCTGGCTCTTTCCCCACGGGAATGGCAGTGTGGGTCAAACAGCCCCAGCAAAGCACATGCTCCCTTTGGCTTTCTGCTCCCTGGGGGTCACATTCCCATGGGAAGGCGCCCAGGCCTTGCCAGTGGCTGCCTGGGGAGAAATGAGCAGAGCCAGAGTAGATCCCACCCCCCTGCCTTGCAGTTAAGCCCAAGCTTCCAGCTCGCCCCATCCGGCTGGCTCACTCACGTGGGGATTTCCTCACTGGAAGGGCTCAGGGCATGGGTCCAGCCACCTGCTGCGGGAGCCACGCTCAGCTCCAAGACAGCTGCTGGCGGCGGGCGGCTGCGGGAGGAGGAGGAGGAGCGGGACCTGCTGGGAATGCCTCCTCACTCCTGGCCAGCACCCGGCCACGCCACTCGAAAAAGGGCCACTCATGACTCAGCCATCACACACCACTCCACGAGCCCCTGCTGACCACGTTTACTGTTCAGCCACAACCCGCATGAAATGCAGAAGTAGGGAGCAAAGCTTTCCACTGGCACAGCTGCAGTGGGGGGGGGCTGAGCTCNGCTGAGCTCACTGTCAGCCTTTCCTCAAGGCAGAAACGGCTTGGAAAGCTTGGAAGGCTTGTCCTGCCACCCGCACGCAATCCTGCAGAGAGAAGACACGTTTGCAAACTTTTCCCCTGCAGCCATGCGCTCTGGAGCTGGATCTATCCCTGCTTTACAAAGGCCTCAGGGGATGTAAATCACAAGGGCTGGGTCCACTCCATTTGTCACAGGGGTCTAGAGCGGCAGCACCCTGTGGGGCAGGGGGCAGCAGCATGGGTGCTGCTGCAGGTGCCTCCCCCGGTGCCCCCCCGTGCTCCTCCACCTGCCGCGGATGTGGTTATGCTGGGGGCACTTGTATGAGGAAGCCAACTACGTGGTTTTCTTTCAAGAAGCAAAGCCTGCTCCTCTCCTTTTTCTGAAATGTTAATAATCAGATCTGTTCCAACCACTACACGTGGAAAAAACTTGCATATGCTAGAGGAAATATCGAGATCAAGGGAGAAGGTGACCTGACCTGCCTGTGCCCGTGAGCCAGCAAGCTACAGACGGAGAGCAGGAGACCAGAGGGGAGGGGAAGCTCTGCAATGATTCATGGGCTGGAAATGGTGGTGGTTTCTCAGCCGTCCCACCCTGTGCTGGAACACTGGGCTCTGGCAGCAGCTCACCCCTAGGGTGGTCAGAGCAGCCCTGCCACAAGGCCATGGCACAGCTCCAGTCTCACTGCCACATGGTGGCCCGAGGAGCCTGCAGGCTCATTAACTACCTCCAGAGCTGCAAGCCTGCTACAAATTCTTGGTTTTGCCTTCTTTGGCCCCATGGCTATATGAAGCATCCCAAATACCCTGCTGCAGAGTGAAGCTCCTGCCACCAAGGAAGACCTATGGGGCAGAGGGAAGTTCTGCCCCTGAGGTGTGTGTAGAGGGGTGGACCCTCCCTTGCGAGAGCAGAGAAGCGCCTTGAAACTCACCGCAGGTCCTGGAGCCGGGTGGAGGAGGATGGGGACGACCAAAAGGCAGGGAGGTGCAAGCCCGCTTCTCTCCAAAATGCAAGACCTCCCTCTGCTGTCGGCACACGCCATGCCAGCCACCGCTTCTGTGAGCTTCTGCTCACCCACCGGGGTGAGCTTATCCCCGCTGTGCGCAGGTCGTGCATTGCATGGGGGTGCTCAGACAGCTCCCAGAAACTCCACTCCAGTGTCCAAGTACAAGGTGAAGACAGAACAAATGTGAGAAGAACTAGAGGAGAGACCCAAGTCCATAGTGAAAACACTTTCAATAAGCACTATTTTCTGGAGTTTTGGGGAAGAAGTAGGAAGGAAAGGGATTTTTTCATATTGGTTTCAACAGTCCTTGTTTGTATCACCTGGGGAATAATGTAGTTTACCCATAAAAAAATTAGTTGGTTTTGAAGAATGGACCAACGCAACGGTGACATGAGCTCTGCATTAGAAAAACAAATCAAAAACCCACCCCAAAACAGGCAAATACCCTGTTGACATTTGCAATGTATTTAAAGAAAAACTTTAGGACTGTGATCACATCCCTCATTTGCTTTTCCATGAGACGTTAATTCTTACACTGGTCTTACCAGTGACCATCCAGGATAGCTGGCCAAAGGCCTCCAAGCAAATTCGCTGTGTCTTTGTCAATCAGGCGACAAGGGGAGCCAGAACATACCATTAATGCTTTTATATAGATGGGATCCTTTACAAGATCTCATCCATCCAGTGTAATGAGACAAGGGGATTTATTGCTGTAAGCAATAAACAGATGAAGCGATGCCTTTGTGTTAGGCAATTAATGCTGACAACAATTTATCAGACCTATTAATGGCAGTCTTTGACTGGAGACAGATTAATTTAAAGAAATAGCTCAACTGCAAGCCTGTCTCCTCCCATTCTATCCCTCTCCCTCTGTGCTAATCATCCTCCCAAGACTGACTCCTTGTGCCAGACACCGGGAATTTCACAGGTCCGAGGTGGCCCAATTGCATTATCACTAACAATGGCCACTTGGGATTTGCTGAGGGAACAAGATCAACTGCTGATGAGGTGAGAGCAGCCCTGGCAGATCACTTCATTCCTGCAGTAACACTCCACTGGATCTAGAAGCCCAAACTGTACCTTGTTCTGTAACGCTTCTTTTCTTCCTTTTTTTTTTCATCCCAAGTTTCTGCACACAGAGGAGATGAATCAAGGCTATACACAGAACACAGGTGCTTCTCAACAGAATGGCTTTTAAAATCAGGCAGCAAGACAGACATACAGCAGTAAGACATCAAATAAACATGTTTGTATTTGCTGATGAAGGCAGCAGCATAGAGACAGAAAGCTCTTCAGCAGCTGGAGTAAACCTATAGCTACGTTTATCTCTGGGAGGTTCCACAGATGCTCACGACAGCACAGAGAGCAGCGCTGAGAACTCAGCCCTTATGGAGTCGGCAGGTGCCAGGACACCGCTCTAAGTTCATACACAAAAAAGTTAAAGCAGAACTAGCCTGCGTTTCCCCACCAGTATTTTGGTCTGTACCTTCTGTGAAAAGATTCTCAAGTAACAGATTGATGACATCAACCCCAAGTTGTGTAGTCAAGGAATGGCTCTCCACAGACAGAGGAGCTATTTCTGACCAGTCATTGCCACAAGCCAGCCTTCACCTCCTCAGTCAGAGCTACCTAAACTGAGGCAAACACAAGGACACGAACATCACAAACTTGACAGCCAGAGGAGTTAAAGTGAAATCTTTACAGCTCCTACCAACAGAAAAGCCCTGCTGGACAGTCACACTTCCACTATTTAACAAGAAACTCTGTGGTTTGTGTTCCGCCCGCCCCCCCCTACAGCTTATAGGAATATTCACATTACGAGACCGCACCTGCAGGATTCTGGCTAGCTCCAGAACTTGGTCCCAACTCAATCTGAGCTATTTTCCATAACCTCCACGGTCCACTGTTTGAAAGGTCATAAATAAAGTTGTAACTAATCAGCACAAAATATGTAATGGAAGCCAAAAGCTGATGTTTGTGTCTGTGGTGCTCCCTGCAGTGTTACACAGCTGACGATATTTTTTAGGGAGGTGCCAAAATGCAACATATGAGCCACAAGGAAGAAGCGACAAGAGCTGACACAAAGATAGGACATTATCAATTAAAGTGATCTTTATTTGTAACTTGTCTCCAAAAGTCAAAAACACAAAGTAATTGCTTGGAAGCTTCTAACTGCTCCTTAAACATTTCATCAGAATTGCATGGAAGTGCACTTAGAATAGTAGCAGAAATCTAGATTCTGGTCAATGGGTATCACCAAACTGCATTCTGGCCAGAACCCAGAAATCCCCATCCAACCACTGATACACTGTAATCTCTGCAGATCAAGCATTAAAACTAACCAACCCCAAACAGTACTTTTTTCCACAGTTTCACCCCCATCCCCCCAAGACTTAAGGATGAGTCTGTAACAGCCCATAACACATCGGGGAAAACATACTGAAATGAACTTAAGTTCAAGGTCTGGCTGGACACAACGGTTAATCAAGAGGTTTTGGGTGGGGTGCATTTCACTGTTTTAAGGGTAAGGCTATGCTGCAGTCTGCAGGGTGTGATTGTAAGTTTACTGGTCAAATAAATTAATTAGGACTCAATTCCGTGGTGGTGCAGGTCCACTGCTCCAATCAAACATGCTTAAATTAGACTAGACATCTCAACACTACTGTGATTTACAAGTTCTGGGCAGGTGCCTTAGATCATTAGATCTCAACATCTTGACTGTGAAGTTAATGAAAATGTTGAACTAAAAAAGGAATCTCTGTAGTGAAAGCATAGACTTGAATACAGAGTATCCATTTACCAGGTACCGTAATTGTCATCCTTGGTTATATTTTATTTTTCCTTTGACAGCTATACCTGCCTACTATAAGTATCATATTATATGGAAAACAATCTAAGTACAGCTTCACCTACTTGAGCAACATCAAAATGAAGAACTGGAATCCAAACTACCCGTTCGAAGTCTGTAATGTAGAAAGGTAGTGCTGTGCAAGTCCAATGAATTACTGATCAGTTTTGCTACCAGATTGCCTTGAGAAATGGAAAAAAAATAGGAATATATATGAAAGTTTTAAATAGGAAGCAGAGGTACTGAAAAAAAAAATTGTCTGAATTCCCCTATCAGCATAAGGATTAAAATTACTAAAAAATCAGTTTCCAAACCACAAATTTAATCATAAAGCCAGGAAATAGGATTAATATTTGCTAAGACACCTAGAATGCATTATTTTTTTAATTAAGACCAACATTAAAGTTTACTTTCCAGGCTAGGAATCATGGTCAAAGTATGGAAGAAAGTAATAATCATGCATAGAACTAAAATATTTTTAACTAGTTGCTTACACATGTGCAAAGTTTCGCTAAGAAAGTTCGTAGTTTGAAGACTTATACTGAAGACGTTTTCCATATAGTCAAGAGGCCACATATAAGAATTTAAACACTGGGAAACATTATGAAATCACAGGCATCATAGGTCACTTTAAATGAGAGCTGGTCTGACAATTACAGTTAGCACCTAGAGGCTTCACTAAAGGAAAACAGAGCTACAAATACACCTCTCACAATCATTTAAGATATGTAAATGGGACTGGGAAGAAATATTTATGCACTACTTCAGGCTACTCCTTTGAGAATGTTTTTGTTTTTAGACAGTCAAATGAACACAACTGCAAAAGAAACTAAGAAATAGGCAGAGGTAAAGGAAAACAGATTTGCCTCCTCCACAATGACCTACAACTGTGAAGCAAGTAAGAGAAGTTGGCTGACAGGATTGAATGGTGTAGACCAAGTTAACAAAAGACTAAGTGGTACAGGATATCAAAACAGGATTTAAAACAGAGATAGGAATTTAAGAAGTCTTCTGTTTTTCTGGATGCCTGAGTTCATCTTGGGATGTACAGGGCCAAGAGTGAGGATACTGGGCATTTCCCCTTCATGGAAGCCTGGGGTTTACAGTTAATCTTCTCCTTGATTCATTGGTTCATTTATCCCGCAAAGAACGCATCAAAACCTGTGCCATCATATCATCTTCATCAGCATCATAATCCTATGAACAAAGGGTAAAGAAATTCTTTTACTGCAACAGCCATGCTGGTTAATACCACACTAAATAAAAAGCTGTCTCTTCCTTTGACTTGCCAATAATCCAACTTATCCATGCAGATGGCATCATGAGAGAAGATCTCACAGTAGTGGCTGTGTAAAAAAAGCTGGATTTCAAGAGTGAGGAAACACATACCACAAAAGTATCATATGAAAAGCGATGTCGTCTCTGAAGGTGCTCCATGAAGTTAGCACTCCTGTAATTTGGATCTCCCCAGGGCATTGAGGCACAAATTGGGCAAACCTTCAAGAAAAACCCAAAAAAAGCCAATTAAGCCCCAGCAGTTCAAGTGCTTTAACACCTACAGTAGGAAGGGTAGGACAGAGACAGCATAGAAAATTGCAGTTTGAAGTTTGTAACGATGACAATTCTATATGCAAGGTGATGTCAATTAGTTTGCTGGGACATTTAATACAGAAGTCTCCAAATAATCACTCCAAATAATTTTAATTCATGTCTTAGACCTCTGAATTGGAATAGCTTACCCTTCCTTCTACATTCTGAGAACTAGAATTGACCACAGCCATTTGCTTTAGAAGATTTCTGCTTTTATTCATACAGAAAAGTTTCCTTGATCTCCATTGCAAAGATCACTTCTCTCCAAGGGAAAAAAAATGAACTTTTTTCCTAAACAATTTGGAATTAAAAAAAAAACTTTAAAGAAAAATTAAAGTTTCAAATTCACTTCTATGTTTTATGATTCCTTTTACATGAGAGGGAGTATCAGCTGGTGAAGAGTATTAGAATGATATACTATTTTTGCAAGCACTTTTCCCAATGGCGTGTAGTATTTTCTTGCTGAAAACAGCAGTGGAGAAAATTAAATGACCAAATTTTTTTAAAGTTATGTCTTATTATCAAATAAGACATATTTATCAAATATGCCATTTATGAAATATGAAAGGAGGATGTAACCCAGCTGCAACAGGAAGAGAGACAAGTCACCTCCAGAGAATGTACTGGAAACCAACATCAAAGTTACAAAGAAGTTAAATGCATGAACAGGATACCCACACTTGACTTTAACAGGAGTAATTATAAATATGTACTTAACTTCAAGAGCAAGTCTCTAATTCATTGTTTCAAAGGGATTTAAGACTAGACTTCATTGCAATTCTTGCACCAAGACTTTTTATTACCACTTGTTTTGCATCCATGCTGTGCAATGTTTTGCAGTGTTCGACTAGTCCTTCTTGGTCAAAGTTTCTCTCGCTGCAATATGGACAAGGAAAGGTAAAGCGATTTGGGAAGTTCCTGTTTGGGGGGAGAAAGAGAGATGACATCATCGTAAGAAAGTTAAAAGTAAAAGCTTTAGGATTCAATACTCAAAAGGTGTCTTACAAGCTTTTAAGAACACAACTAACTTAAAGCAATAGTCTTATCTTATGCAGTTAAAGCAAGCTAATTTTAAGAATCAGCTTTTTAATTCCCAGCAACAGCTTAAGGAACTCTTAATATCACTCATTTTCACACAAAATGAAAGCTCCTCTACAAATTTTACAAACGCCTTTTATCACCTTGCTTGTTTAAAGCACAGGGTGCCACCCAGTATGTTACAATGCAGATGAGTGCACTGCAATCAATTCTGGCTTCTCTTCATTGTAAGTTACTACAATCAAGAGACAGAAAGATAAATTTCTTATTTTAAGAAATAGCTACTTTTACAGAGTAACCTGATCTTTACAACATCGGTTGCATGGACTATGTAGAAAGCAGAATAGGTTGCCTGTGCACAGTCAGATTGCCATGGTTTAACACCAGCCAGCAACTAGGACCACGCTCACTGCCCCCCACTCCCCAAGCAGGATAGGGAGAAGGAGAAAAAGGGGAAAAAACAACTGCCTCAAGATAGAGCCAGTTTAATAGAACAGCAATGGAAGAACGCAGAATAATAATAATGGTAAAAGAATATACAAAGTAAGTGATGCAATGCAGTTGCTCACCACCTGATGACTGACTGCTCAGCAACTGCAGATCCCCACCCCCTGGCCAATCCCCATTTCTACACTGAGCATGACAATTATGGTATGGAATACTCCTTTGGCCAGCTTGGGTCAGTTGTCTTGTCTATTATGCTCCCTCTCAGCTTCTGTGGGAAGCTGAGAAAGTCCTTGACTGCTTAGCAACAATTAAAACCATTAGTGCATTGTCAACATTCTCATCCTAAATCCAAAACACAGCACTATACCAGTTGCTAGTAAGAAAATTAACTCTATCCCAGCAGAAACCAGGGCAAGATGCGGAATTAAGGCTTAGGTTTTAACAACGTGAAAGGATTAGAACAATTAATACCCAAACTGAACAAAGAGGTGAAGTCTACTTTTACTCCAAAATTCTACAGCTTGCTTGAAACCCCATAATGCAGTTAAATTTTTTAAAGATAGAAGGATCTTCTCAGAAGAACAAAAATTGAAATTTTTATAACAATTAATCAGTAAGAGCCCCAGTTTTGTGACCAACAGAGAAGAGTTAGTTACCTGGAGTTGTGAAGTGGTTCTTTAGTTACAGCTTTCACACCTTCCATGATGTAATTCTGGTACTTTGAACAAGAGGCCACATGGCTGCGCATCTTGGAGAGATACATCTGTGCAGGCAGCAATCGCACAGCAAGGTTAATTTAAACTATTTGCAGTTACTTTTAAGCAGAAATAGTAAACACATAAACCAAAGCAGCTTTCTGCAGGAAAACTCAAGCACCTCAGCTGGCAAGGCAGAAAGTTTCGAAATTATAGATTAGCTAGTGTGTAACTTGCTGCCTATAATATGTTACAGATCTGATACTGTTCAGGACAGATCTGATACTGTTCTCTTTTCTTAACCTATACTAGAGTATGTAACAAGCCTGTTTCATATAAAGCCAGTTTACCTGGTCACTGAGGAGAGACAATGTATGGAAAATAACCTGGTTTTTAGTACAGATCTTGGTGTAGGTCAATTGCTAACTGCTCAATCCCTCTAATCAAAACTCAAATTTACTGTAAGGAAAGCTCTAATTCAAGTTTCAATTTCTAATTCAAGTTTCAGTTTTCTATCAGCCAGAAGGAAGACTGAATGAAGACACTATCCAGAAACCAAAAATGAAAATAACTATTACCCTCACCTTAGTATGTCTAATTATTCTTTTCTTGGTTATTTTTGCCATCTGCTAAGATATTTTCTTACACATTCAATTAACACTAAGAAGCCAAACTTTACAAACAGAAAGAGAATGACAGGAAGGATGCCACATAGCTATTCAACAAGCAGGACACCAGCAAATAGTAAGCCTGTGGAATACAACACTCATATAAACCAACTTTGACTCGTAACTATTTCAAATTAAGCAAATAAATGTCTGTTTAAGAGCCAAAGAGACCACTACAATAAATAATATATATTAATCCTATGATTCTACTTAGGCCCCACACATCCACTACTTCATTATAACATTCCTCCTGCTGAGATACTTCTACAGAAGCAGTATTTTACTGTAATTATAAAATCAGTAACTTTCATTTGAATTTCACTTCTTAAGAGGTAACAATGAAAATCTGTGGGTAAAAAAAAAAAACAAAAACAATTGATATTTGGGTGCTATCTATCTAAAATATCTTTAGCATTTATGAGAACAAACATTTTAATATGCTTCTGCAGAAAGCTGAAGGGCAAGCACTTTATTTCCCTCTAAGCAGCACGGCCAGGCAGGCACACACCATGCACTTCCATACTTTTTTATTGCAGCCATGACAAGCCGTTTCTGTTGTTTCAATTTGCTTTTCCAAGTCCAGAGCTCTGCTACCAGGCAACAGGGTACTGCGGCAGACACCACAAACTGGCTTTTTCGGTTTAAGACACTCCTGCAGGCACGGCGTGCAAAAGCTGGGGTGGGAGGGAAAAAAAAAAAAAGAAGAAACAGGTAGGTGGTGAGAACATCCCTCCTGGACAAGAATAAATGCCTAGAACCCTTCCATGCCTCCTGTCCTCAGTGATAACGGAGTCACAAGGAAAGGTAACTAATGCAACAGCAGCCCATTGACACCCCTGCATGAAGGGAGAAGGATCTTAGGGCTTTGATCAACCTGGGAGGCG
>VZRU01004166.1:5033-19990 GCA_013398155.1 Pedionomus torquatus
CCTTCTTTGATGGCCAATGTCCAAGGAGGACCCTGCTTGTTCATCTGCCTTTGATCCTGATCTGAGCGTTCCTGACTCCAGATCTGGAATCCAGCTCCTGTCGATCACCGAGTCCAGTTTGGGACTTTTCCTGAAGCCTGCTGGTGATGTGGTCATCATCCTGGGAGCTTGATTTGGTTTTGAATATAATAAATAATAAAAAGGAAATATATAGTATATAATTATTATTATTTATATTTTTCATTAAAGTAGTTTAGTTTTTTTTCCTGAACTCTTGAAACTCTTCCTCTCCTCCTTTTTTTCCCCCGGAGGGGGGAAAGGAAGGGAGGGGACACACATCTGTTGGTTGGGTTTTGGTGGATTTGGCTGAAACCATGACAGAAGCCTAGACAATGTAAAGCAGCATAGCTCAAGTGGAGGCAGTGCATTGATGTAAATAACTTCAAGACACGGGCCATCCTTTTTTTGAAGGTGGTTATGGCATAAGATGGGAATTTGAAAAACCACTCTGTTGCCTTGTTGCTGTAATGAGACACCTGTTGTCACTAATTTCTCAATAATGCATTAATTCGGAACTGCTAAACAGATGTAGGTGATCACTGTGCTGATCTGAATGAAACTGAATGTATCTAATTCAACAAAAACTAGGCCTGTGTTGGTACAGCATATATTGAATAAACAGCAAGAGTCATATTTTGAGTACTGCTGTGATGTTTCTTATGCTCATTAGGTATATGTACTGTGAGGTCAGTGGAAACTGTTAATTAAAAGAAAAATACCATTTTTTCCATCTTCTCAGTGTCCTTTTTTATTATTTTGTATAGTTTAACAAATTCTCTACTAGCAGTCCAGGGAAGTCAGTAGTTTGCAGTTTTTCTAAAGGGCTCTCAAGCACCAACATTTGTTTCTAAATAAGTGTTCTAGTAATGCAAAATAAACATGTATGCCTTTATTGTGATACAAAATATTTTGTGTCACCCCACTCACAAAGATGAGTATGATTGTAAACTGCAAAGAATGTAATACTAACATAAAATTAGTCTAATAATACACTGAGGAAAGAAACACCACCCCTCTGAGAAATTTCCTAGCCAAAGGATAAGAATTCATCATTTTCTACAGGGATGTGCCAGCTATAAAATCTGAAATACACATTTTTAGTATATAAAACCTTTGGTAGGAAATCAGTTTTCTGGTAACAGAACATAATTTGTGACTAGATCCTTTCTTGCCTCAAGGCTAATGCGTACTGCTTTAGCTAAGAATGTAAAATTTATATACATGTGACCTTTTCATATTTAGTATATAACTCTGGATTACAAACCTATACAATGAAATATTTTCAGGTAAACTAAATGCATTTTAAAACACTTAAAAAACAAAACCACAAACAAAACACCAAAGCAGAATTCCTGTTAATTAGGAGGTATTTTATTCCAAAATTCTAAGTATCTCAATCAACTCAATGCTTATATTTTTCATTTACCCAATCATAACGTTTTGAAATTACATACGCGTACAGAAAAATATAACCTAATATAATCAATCAAATTTGTATTAGGATGAAAAGAATGAATTGAAAATAAAACCATAGCTTAATTGCTATATATTTGAAATCGGTACAAAGTCACTGTGGCACAATACCCACAGGGGTGGTTTTTTGCAAAATTTATAATTTAGTAAAAATAAGGTGACTTTAAATGAATATTGCTCTCCTTATATGTACCAAAGACCTTTGAAATAAGTTCATAACGACTGGAAATATTCCCATTTATGTTACAAGTATTTACTGCATGACTAAGAAACCCAAAACACAGCACTCTTGTTAGTATGTTAATTTTCTGCTTGTGCAAACAATGCTCTACTGATTTAATGCATGAGCAAAACAAAGAAAAAGACAAGAAATGCTATTACGAAGAAATAAAACATTACATTTTCAACATATTTGTACTTTGCAAAGCCAAGGGACAAGTTATTCAACCTTAAAGCAGCATATTTGGAGAAGGTCATTGCATCAAAGGTTAGCTCTCCTGTTTTATATAAAAATTCTGCACACTGGAAAAATAGAGCAAAATACTAAATAACCACAATCACAAAAACAGTAGTAACACTACAGACTTAAATCCACTATTGTACTGTCCCTAGTCAAATTTTCCACAGTGGGCTTTTTTGAGAATACTGTACCAATTCTCAAAAGCTTGTTAGTAATGGATGCACTTTAGAATATACATCATGTTTCACCCAATGTGGGTGATCAAAAACTATGTCTATACCATTCATTTATCACCTCTGTTTAACGCACTGGTGTTGCTGATGTCCTTATATATATTCACCACTGCAAGTAAACAAATGCTACATCTGTTCCTAGGCAAACAAAATGATCAGATCTAGTTCACTGCTGAGTCATCTGTTTATGTTTTATTGCACTTGGGAATTAGAAGCTAGAAATTTAGTACCAAACAGGTCAGATCCCACTCAAGTCAGTGAGAGTTACTAGAATTCAGCATATAATCATGATCCAAAATGTAGGATTTGTTTGTGATAGGAGGCCACTACCAATAGAGAACTAAGGGGTTGTCCCCATCTCAGAAATAAACAAGCAAACAATCAAAAATAATAATCTCTTTGCTGTAAGGTTCATCTGTGGTCTGCCACCACCTTTTTGGTTTTTAGATTTCAATTTTTCTTCTATAAAATCCTATTAATTTTTTCCCCTCATTAACAGCCAGCAGCACTGAACACAAAGGGTCAAACTCAAAACTGGTTGCAATGAACATCAAGTTTTCTTTGACTTCAATAGACTGTGGAATAGGTCTTAGTCTTGACCGAAGACAAAAACTGACTAGATCATCAGGATAACACTGCTCCAAGACTATTTGTGAGGATGTAGAAAAAAAATACTGAAGGGTCTATGCCAGGGTAAACAACAGCAAACCTAAATGTTGCCAAAAAACCCCCAAAATTATCTAACTGCAACATCAATCCTTCAAATCATCAAGAACATGCTGATTATAGCTGAAATATTTTCAAAGTACCTGTGAAAGCTTACCTTAAAGACTACTGAAGCACGGATAGACATTTAGAAACAACTAAATATTAAAAATCTTTGCTTGGAATACATGTTTTATAAAGAAAGAGCATACATGATAAACTTTCTTAAAGTTTCCACGAACATTATGTGATTCAAACATGAACATGGAAATCAAAATTTAAAAACAGAAAAAGGAGACAAAATTATCAACGTGACACTTATCTGCAAACACTTCCTCAAAGATTTCAACTTATATATATAAATGTATCCCATATTTGACTTCGCAGTCATGCTTAAACAAAAGCTGTCTCCACAATTCGGTAGTTTCTTGAAAGAAATATAAACCTATAAATTAGGTTCTTTGATTTACATTTCCTAAATATTGTCAAATATACTAATAGATAATATGCATATTGTAATGTAAATCATTAATACTGAGATGCGACAATATTTGCAAACTGGCGTACTTACAGAATTTCTTATTTCGTTATAAAAGATATAGCTCTTCTAAAATGTTTTCATTGTCTAAACAGTTACATAGCTGTTGATTTTATATTCATAAAAAATGCCTCTGAAGCATAACTCTCGAGGACTAATTCCTTCTTACTGTACTTGTAGTCTTTTTAATGCTTGCAGTATATATCTTATAGAAAGCAATTTTGACTCAAGGGCATTCATTTCATTCCACAATACTTTTTTTAAAGTTTCCTTAAAAGTTTTAACGTAATTTTAAATATTTGCTCTAAGAATTCATTGATGCCTATAAGTCAGTATGAAATTTATACTGACACATGTACATATATAGTCTGTAGTCTTACTGCTGAATCTGGAATGTGGTATCAAGTGTTTCCTGCACTCCCATGCTGGAAAACTTCCTGTTCACAATCTTCCTGAAACACAGATGTTACTTTGAACTGAACTGGGGGTGTTATATCTATACATTCACTAAGTAACCTGCATACTCCATTGAAATATGCTACGTGCTTGGGGTTTTTTTAACCAAACTGGAAATTAGTGGACATGGGTGAAGCAACTATTTGCTTTTATTCTCCAGTAGAGTGCAAGAAAATGAAAATCACTTAAATAAGTCTTACTTTATGTAACTTCAATAAATGGAAGAAACTTTCCATAGCTACAGTAGTTGTACCAATACAATGTACCTTTTTATCCTGAAAATCAGCAAAATGAGATTTTCTAGTTGCCACAGTAGAACTAAGATGCAGTTAGCACTGACATTAGCAATGCTATGGTATCTCTTCCATGTGAGCTGAAGAAATCTTTATTATGCTTTTTTAAAGTTTCATTTTAATCTCCTATAATGTCTAGACATGCAAACAGTCAAATAAATTTCAAGTCAACACAGTGTGTACATGTAATGAAAGCACACATGTAAGAGTTCGAACCATAATCTGTCTGACAGTCTCCTAAAACTCTTAATCTACTCCTTTAAAGACCGGGTAAAAACAATCTCCTTGCATATAGATAATCAGTTGACAAAGTGTGTGAACTAGAAGCCTGAGTAAGTAACTGAAATTGTATTTTGTAAGTGTCACATTTTGAGACCAGGATCAAAGCCTGAACTCCTGATTCTTTACTGTACAACTAGTAACACTACTAGAAGACAAAAATAAAACACTGGTCACACTGAAGACCTTGGGAATTCAGTGAAAGCAGAATTGTGCCCTATACCCTCTCATATAAACGAATTATATATCTAAACAAATTGTCTAAAACAAAAAAATGTAAATGGATAAATATGCACGCCTATATCTGATATACATACTGGACCCCACAGACTTTGTGCCATCTCTTTTAATGACTCAAATGCCATCATGGTTCAGTGAATATAAATTGACTTAACAACAAAAGCCATTTGTGGATTTGAAGTCTCAGAAAGGATGCAGAAATGAGTTGAATCAAACTGTTCATTTCAGATAATTGTAGGCTTACTGGGCATTACAGCATTTATGGGGGAGATGCACCTTTGAACAAAAATCCCAAGATAGAAAACCAAACCAAACCAAACCAGAATTTTTATCCTTTTAAGAGCTTGTCTACATGGAAATCTCATTGGTATAATTACAGTAGAATTCCTCTTTTCTGTATGTGGCTGCATACAGGGAGTTTATCATGTAATTTATTCCTTTGTTGGAATAAACAAATCTCATATAAGGCATCTTTGTAATATTTTAAGCATGTCCACTCTAGTATTTGTGCAACAGAACTACACATGGTTGCAAGACAAACAACCTCCATGCAGTTACACATCTACTAAAATGCATATAGTAAATACACTTCTGAGAAAACACAAGAATAAGAAAGAAGCTTCATTTGACCACACCAATGCTTAGTGAAATAAGAATTACATAAATCTGTGGCTTTAAACCACTGAACTTTTCGTATGTTTAAAAACCAACAATGAAACAGAATATTTAGTGTCTTTTCTGGTAATGAAATATATTGAATATAATGAAATGTCTCATGCAATGAAATACCTCTTGTGCAATGAAACATACAACAAATTGAAACGGTGAACGAAATGAAGTAAGCCAAAGCCATTTTCTCTTTTCAAACCCTTTCACATTACCAGTTATATTCTGCATCATTTGCTTAGGTCATTGCTCTCTCAATGCAGGCTGCAAGCCAGGGGTGAGCATGGGTGAAGTACTAATGTAAATCTAGATACATTTGACTGGTAGACAGTGTAGTTTAAACACCTCCTATACTACTCTATCCTGCACTAGGACAAAGTCAACCATAGAATGTGAGAATTAATAACACCTTCCTTACAGGGCATCAGGTAACCTGTCACAAAGTATTCCCTCCAATGTTTTGCCAGAAACTGAAATTCAACCCCAGTTATATACAGGCTTAACTTCAAACCCTGTGGAGATTTGACATGTGAACATAAAGACTATTGGTTTTCTCATCAGGCATGTCTGTCAGGAGCCACAGTCCAACATCACACCCCTGCAGTACTTGAATGGTCCATGCTGCCAAGAATTCTGTGGAACATCTGGATGCTGCTCCATGGAAATACTCAGCAGAGTCTTTGGATTTTGCTCTGAATCTTTTCACTGCATCAGATAGTACATCATCCTCAGCCTTCTACCACTCACTTCCATTTCTGTAGGCTTGATCCCTACAGTAAGTGACCTAGGACCTGGAGAATAATATTTGCAAAGTCTAGAGGGGAAACACAAGACAGATGACTGAGCATGAAAGGGAAAAGGAATGCAGAATAGGTACCAGATGTGAATGATTTCACTGAATAATATCTTTCATACTTTTGAGCAGGTAGAAAATCAGCAGCAGAGTTAAAGAATATTTTTCAGTTTTGTGAAACAAGCTATGTCTGAGTTATTTTGCACAACTAGCTTTCAAGAGCTAGGAAGTGATGTGTAGTGTAGTCCCAACAAATATCAATCGAAAATGAACAGCATAATCCAGCAAGTATCTAGGAAAGCTGTTGGCTTCAGGAGCAAATGCAGAATCTGTGTAGCAATTCATGTAAAGTCAGTCCACGAATCAAAAAAGATGATGCCTCCTATATCCCAATAAGCAAAATCATAGCACTACATACATTTCTTCATATACAAATCAGTGCAGATGTGTTAGTCATGTATGAACACAATTAATACAAAAAGGGAGATTTAAATATATTGCTCTTATTTTGTATCTGCTGATACCTTCTGAGAAAGCAGCTTTGCAGTCATGAGTGTTTTTCCCTTAAGGGGGAAACCAATATTCATAACCAAGATGTAGGCATTTTGAAATTTCAGAATGTCTTACAGATAAAACTCTGCTCAAGCTTCTGATGTGCCTTCCCCATTCTCATGTGGCTGTAGCTGTTCTCTTTCTTGTTCTTCCTGAGGTGGTCTCACACGTTTGAAAAAGCCCATCTATGATTCAGAGAACAGTAAAGAAATTGCATTTGATTTTCAAAACATAAACACATCCTTTTTTACTCTCTGCTTCCTGATCAAATTTTAAATGATTAGTTATTTGATTTTTTGCCCCTCCTACTCTCCTTTTCCTTATTTTTGATCTCAAAAGCAAAAAAAATATCAGTTGAAAAATTAAATGGAAAAATTCAGCACAATCACAGACATCCCCTTTAATCCAAAGTATTCCTGACAAAGCTGAAAAGTTTTTACAGTTCTCCAAAAGCTTAACTGATTCAGATGATTAGGGGACCAAGGTATTTCTGCAAGACACTGGTACTATTTGAAGTAATACATCAAAAGGAGGGAAAAGAAAACAATACAAAAACCCAGAACAGTACTCACCCTGTACATAACAAACACTAGAACAGCCAAGAGCAATAATCCTGCTAAGACAGCCAAAATTATAACCCACACTGGCACAGGCATAGGCTGTGGCTGAATGCCCCATGTAATATTTGTAGTAACCTAGTAGAAAAACACAATAAATCATACTTTGCTCAGCAATGAGCATTCATGCAGTTTGTCTCGCATGTATTTTTTCTACAGTGTATAAAATAATCTTAATCAAGCATAAATTACTTTTCTTCTCCAATGTGAGTAAACAGTTATAGATTAATAATGACATAAAGGCTTCACTGACTCAAATTTAATCATAGAATCATAGAATGGTTAGAATAGGAAGGGACCTTAAAGATCATCGAGTTCCAACCCCCTGCCATGGGCAGGGACACCTCCCACTAGACCAGGTTGCTCAAAGCCCCATCCAGCCTTGCCTTGAACACCTCCAGGGATGGGGCATTCACAGCTTCTCTGGGCAACCTGTTCCAGTGCCTCACCACCCCCACAAGAACGAATTTCTTCCTAATATTTAATCTAAATCTCCCTTCTTCGATCACAATCCTTTCCAACCCCTATCTTATGATCTTTTATACTACAATGCTTACCAAAGACTTTTAGTTTGGCAGCCCAAATAAATATTCTATATCTTCCTCTCTCTTTGCACCTTGACTCCTTTCATCTTTTGGCACAGATGGTCTTTTAGTTCCACATTCACATAGTACTTCATATAACAATATAAAGGTCCATTATTCAAACACTAAGTGTTACTATAGTAGAAGATAATTTTCAACTGAAATCTCTAACAAGAAGATTGGGACTGTTCATTTCTTTCATTTTCAATTAGATCTTTAAAGCTACAAGCATTGTTAACTCTAGTTTTAGGACAAAAAGTTGTTTGTTTTTTTTTTTACAGTCAATTGTATGTCCAGAACTAAAATTAATATATGAATCAAGTATCTGATAAAAAAACCTTTAAATTACATGAAACCACAAAAAGGTACTCAACAATAATTATTTTTGTATGAATTTTGAAGTAATTACATATGGTAACTCAAGCTGGACATAGATGACTTACTACTGTTGAATTGTGGATATCTTCAAAGGAAAGGTTCTTATAAGGGAACTCTATAACATTGAAAGAAGCAGATGATTTGAGAGAATAGGAGTGATTCTGATTTTCTTTCTGTGTAAGAAAAAACAAAATTAGTATTTCATGTGGATACAAAACTAAGTTTTTATGTTTCAGAAGCAGGGACAGAACAGTCATGGTCACTCACATTCATGAAAGTTTGGGTCCAAAGGCGTGATTTTAAATACAATATTGCACTCTTTCCTCTTTCCAGGTGGCCAACTTGACAGACTATCTTTAAACAATCAGCAGTTCCGCAGCCCTGCATATGAAAACAGGAAGGATATTGCAAATATGAAAATATTTGAGAAGTCATTAACGATATTACTTTACTCAGAAACATACTTTATTGTCCGACTTTCCTGGCAAAGCACTATAAACTATTCTAATACATTAAATAAACCACAATATTGAATAATTGCTTCCATAAGTTTCATATGTTTGCATTCAGAAAAATATTACGTGGGTCACTTGAATCCCAAAGTTGAAACAGGTGGCAGTAGCTTTAAGGTATGTACTTTTACCTACATATTTAGGAAAAAATGTTGGAGGGTTGGGGTGGTTTCTGATCCACTCACATCACATACTCCATACATTTTTTGATAGGAAAATGTATGGCAATTAACTGCACTTGGTGCCAACAAAATATGCTTCATTGCATTCAATGGAATTCTTCAAACTTGACCAACTGACCTAATTTATAAGCCACACACTTAGGACTACAGAAGTTCAAGTGACCTCTCAACCATTCTTCCATTGATATCTATCATATTTATACACACACACACACACATAATCATATTATATATAATCTTTTTAATAAATTATATATATATCATATTATATATAATCATATATATATATAATATATCATATTAATGCTAAACCATCAGTATTTCAGGAGGCAAAACATGCTTCATTTTATAATTGTGATTTTAGCTGTACTCTAGATAAAAGCACTGCAAAGTGTAGGTACACCTGCCAGTATAACTCAGTGAAATTATTATGAATACAGAATATTAGTCTCTGGGGTGAAATCCTGCTAAGTTATTGGAAAGATATGACAAAATCCAAGGTCTTTAAAAATCCCCATATCAACCCAACCACAAAGTAACAAAAAAAGCAACAAAATTCAGAACTGCATTTATAGATACTGAAGAATATTTGCAGCTATATCTAACAAAAAAGGTAACTTTTCTCACCATAACATCTGAAATTAATTCCTATTTTCAATTCCTTTGCTCGGCCCTATTTTTGTCCTCTCCAGAGCCTAAATATTTCTGGAATCAGGGTTGTACCACCTTAGTCCCACTGGTCCACACTAAACTCCCAAGCATTTCTCTCAGCTGTTCTGCCTTGCCTAAAACAGAGATCTGTCCTCTTCTCTAAGCACACTTAAAAAGATAGTAATACAGTAATATATTTACTTCATATTACAGATTACTTCCAATCTTGTTTAGAAAGGACAGGTTTTCTGCATGTCTGATTACAGAATATCCATTGATCAGGTAAGAAACATGCTGTGAAATCAACTGTAATTTGTAGCAACAATAAGGACTGCAGCACTCACCTGCTCCTTCTCAGCCTATTTTACCAGCTTTCCTCACAAGAAGTATTGATTTTTAAATTGAGAGAATAGCATGATATAGCAGACTGATGCTGAATGAAGTGCCCAACTTGAACTTCGTTTTTAAGAACTTAAAACATAGCAGCACAAAACTGTAGGCATATGCCTCATTGGCTGACTACTCTGACAACAATGACGCACATTGGAGAGAAAAAGAAAAAAACAAAGCAAACCAAATAGCTCCAGAGCCTACGCTTTTTGGCCTAGTAACCCTTTACATACTGCACATGGATTTTCTGAAATGATTCTTCATCACATGGAGCTTTCATCTCTCAATTGAAAAACAAAAATATCAATATATGAATGCTGAAAGCTTACCAAAGTTTGCACATCTCCTTCAATGGCAGTTATATCCCTTCGACTGATGCGATGATCATGATTATCTTCCCTGCTAAGTGTTTCATTCTTATCATCATCTTTAGAAGTAGAAATCTGGGATACACCAAGGAAACCCAAAAAATAAATAATTCTTACATTTAAATATTTGCAGACTTCAAAGGTAACATCAAGAAAATATATAACTGACCAGGTTTTTCTCTCTCTCCTTGCTGTTCTTCAGAACTTGGCTTTACTTACAGCTGTAACTAAAACCAACTCCTGGTTTTTCTAGATCACTTATGCAAATCTCAACTAAGATTTAACAAAGAGCCTTGAATATCTTAGTCCTTCTTCACTGCAAAATTTTTTCATGTATAGGAAAAAAATACTCTTAGAATGTAGTAAATTAGTAAAAGATTGCAAAATATAATTAAGATTTTTCCTCAACATCTCAGTTTTTAACTGAAAAAATAGTACTAGTATGGTACTCATGTACACATGTCCAGACATACAGAAAAACTGTTTTAGGAGGAGCCTGAGAAAGCATACAGTAGGTTTAATAAACTATTTCAGTAATCCCTTAGAAATTCCCAATGTAAAATTGCAAATTTACACAAGGGACTAGGCAGACTCATTCTGCTTTTCCTCTATGTAACAAATTTATATTAAAAAGTCTCACAAGAGAGCTGTAAAAAAATATATTTTTACAAACAGTATAGCAAAAGCACAGGAAATTTTTATTTATATATTAACTGAAGTTGCTTTCTGATTACCAAAGATATATGACTATTCTCTGTTCTATAGGTGGAACATCTTCCTTTTTCTATGCATACATTGGCTTAAATTCTTCTAGAACTAATATGCTGATTTTTACTACTTGTTCTAAATTGCCTCAGAATTCAGCTCTCTACTCAAACTTGCTGAGTTTTTTTCTGTTGTTTCTTTGTCTAGTCCAACTTAGGAAAAAGGAGTTTCTTCTGTTCTGTGTTCTGCAAACTGCACATTTTGCTGGCAATGATAGCATACTTTTAAGCCCCACTGAAATACCCTTCTGACCTCTGTGGCATTTGGATGAGGGCCCAGCTAAACAAGCTAGTAATAGAAAAAATAATGCCATTTTCTTCCAAGAAACAAACCCCAGAAAATTTATGTAAACAGCCCAGAAGCATCTGAAATGGTTTTGTTCATGACCACATTCAATACAATTCCATTGCTTTGGACTTAGAATTCCAACAACACAGTCTTCAAGAAAACAAAACAAAGCAAAACTGAACAAGAACAGATTTATTTGTCTTGACAATCTACTGTTTACCTTTTATTTCACCTGCTCTATACTGACAAGTGCTATCACAGAGTGCAGTCTTGTTCCTCAGGAATGGATGAAGACTTAACTCAGAGAGTGTTAAGATATTCTCACAGATTTGGGCATTTTGAGTGTGTTTCCAAAACAAACAAGCATACTTCATTCCACTCAAGACAAAAAGATAAGTCCTGCTCACCTTAATTTTCAATGGATTGATTTCCGTATCAGAAGTGCAGTTCATAGGTCCATCAATTTCATACTGAACAATATACAACAGCGTGTAGTTTTTATATTTGTAAGGCCACTGCAGAGTCATCATCACCTTGCTGAATGCACTTGGACCATTGTTTCTCAGCTGATTATGAAAATAAAGTTAATAAATGTAAAAAAAAAACCAAAACCAAAAACAAAACCCCAAAACCATTAACATCTTTGTTAATGTTCATATAGTTGTTATTTTATATTTGAGCCACAAATGTTATTGCCACTACCCCTGCGCCCCCAACCACTAATGGCAATAGCACAGAATCATAGAATCATCCAGGCCGGAAGGGACCTCCAAAGGTCATCTAGTCCGACCTCGCCGCTGTCACAGGGACACCCCCAACTAGACCAGGTTGCCCAGGGCCTCATCCAGCCTCACCTTGAATATCTCCAGGGAAGAGGCCTCAACCACCTCCCTGGGCAACCTGTTCCAGTGTTCCACCATGGAGCAGCTCAAGAGCATCAACAACTTTACCTAAAAACGGTAGCTAACTTCAGTCCCCCAACAGGCAAAAATTTAAAATTACTTCTGTAATTTGATAAAAAATACTTTTAATTTTTATAGAAAAGCTATATGGCATTAGGCTTTTGCCTTGAAGAAACATACATTTCTATTTTTTTTCCTTGGAAAAATGTATGTAGTGTATTACTGCATGTGTCTCATCCAAGATACTCTGAAAACAGATACATACACCCAAAAACTTTTTTAAGAGAAGTGGTCTCTTAAGTTTCAGAATGACTTTTAACTACTCTTATTCACACAGCTCTCTCAGTAAGCTCTAATTAAACAATCCACATTAAAGCTGTGATCATTCTTTTAAAGAAATTTTGAATACTTAAATTTTTTAAAAGCAAAAGTTTTTACAATAATGATTCAGAACACATGGAATACAAATGAGGATCCTGAATAATTTACAGCCATGAGTAATTTTCTGAATTCAAGTTACTTCAAATGTTTTATCTGGATTTCAAAGGGCTAGAAAGTAAAATATGTATAATATGTACATACAAAATCAGCCACTCCTGTTGCACTAATTGCAGGCCTTTCAATCCCTCTTGCAGATACCAATTATTGACCCAGCATTAAAAACAGGTCTTTGTTCCCATGCAAGAACAAAATGAAGAAATAAAATTTATCATTTACTCTAGAGAAAACCTACATCAGAAGATTTAGTTCTTTTAATTTATCACAGAACTGTGTAATTGAATTTAGTAGTAATTATGTACCTCATAGATATGCTGAACTAGAGGCCCAATATCATCTTCTGTTTCTGGATTCTCTTTTGGCTGCCAATTTGCAATAGGAAGGAATATGTGATCAGGAGATGACACACTAAACAGGAGAGCAAACAAGTCATTATTGTAAAGCATGAAATATTAAACATAATTCCCTAGAACATCAGCAAGCTTAAAATACCATCACCAATTTTTCATCTTTTGCATAGAGAACCAGAAAGAACAGAAGCTGAGTAGCTTTTATATTAAATGTTTGGTTTTCTTCAAGAAACGATGAACCTTGCATTTAGAACAATTAGAACAATTGTATTAGAATGATTTTTCTCCTGTCCTAAACTCCTACATGCTACACCACCTATCAAGTCATTAACAGCATTAAGATACATACACACATGACACAAAAAAACCCTAAATTCAATGCTTACCCTCTAATTTCAACAGCTGCTGAAATGGCAAGGTCAGCCTGATAGAAGGCTATTGGACTTAGATTGTCATACAGGTTGGAACTGCAGAGAAAATAAAAGTTAATTTCTTAAATTAAATAAACTAAGTAAAAAAAAAAAAAAAAAAAGACACAAAAATCCACTTAAACTGTGCCTAACATCATAACATGATTCCAGAGCCACTCTAAGAAAGCAGATTTACTGAAAACTAAGGAGCATTTTCCAGCAAGTTCTCACTTAAACGTGCCAATCCCAACCTTCGCATACTTTGAAGGTCCCTCAGTGAGAAGTCAATAAAGGTTGCAGCACTAATGCTGACCTTAATCCTTAGCTGTTGCATATAAGAAAATTCAAATGCCAGCACTGTGTAATAACGTCAACTACAGAGCTAGTAGAGTCTGAAGTTCCACTTTAGGACATTTGTTTTGCTCAGGGACCTCAACCCTCTAACCCCAAGGCAGAAAAGCACGCCAGGGCTAATTTTGCCTGTCCCTCTCCATAGTTTTAAAACCAGTTAACAACCCATTCCTTCACTTCAGACACACCAAAAGATGACAAATATTAAGACATGTAGGGTCATTCATTCATAGAATTTCTTTAGTCTTTAAACAAAGAAAAGGAAATACCAAGATTACTCCTAGACCCCTCAAAGTGGAGCCCAGAACAGAATCCTGATCTCCTAAGATGCATATGATTATTCTGTCTAACCATGTCATTTAGAAAGATCTTCTTAAATCCTCTGAAAATCTTTTTTCCTCTGAAAAATCTCTTTTCACTGCTGCTGTAATCAAAAGACACATGCAACAACAGTGTTTTCTTCCTGACCTGTAAGTACGTCATCCTTTCAGAGAGTAGAGCTGTTCTGTTAAGACCGGTGCCAGCTCTGAAAGTCTAGCTTTGTTAGTTTAAGACAACTAGCACGATGTTTAAAACCTCTTTAAGGTAGTACTTTGATAATCCTGCCACTATAAACTGTGATTACCATATGTTCAATTGCATCATTGTATTTGCATTCAGAATTCACGGCAGGAATTTCTTTCCATAAAAGCTGTAAAAAGTTACAGGAACTTCCTTTCGCTTATATTAGAAGAGAAGCATGACTTAAGTGACCTCACTGACTGTTACTTTTCCCAGTGAAAGGTAGTGATGGCTGTTAGCTTAAGGAAGACAACAGACATCCCACAGAAGATCACTTTCAGCAAAGAACTGGAGTCACGTGCCACTGGCACAGCTTACTAACTGACAGAGAAGAAAGAAAAAACTGAACAGACAGCAGTATGAGATCAGACATTGCTGAGGAGACCAGCTGCAGTGAAGGTA
>VZRU01004173.1:4643-34487 GCA_013398155.1 Pedionomus torquatus
AGGAGCGAAAAGGGAAGTTAGCAGATGGGGTGCATAATATTAAAGCTCTCATAGCCACACTTACAAACTACTAAGAAGCTAAAATCAACATGAAGCCCATACCCACCACCCTTAGCACTCAAGTGACCCATCTTCTGTGACACAGCCAGGCAGTCCAGCAGCTTGGCTGCTGCCCAGGAAGGCAAGCACCTTCACCCCTGGTCTCCAGCTCTTTGTTTCCCCCTTTCTTTTCCCCTACATGTTCCCCACTTCCCTCAGGTGTCTGAGCTCACTCGTCCACAGCAGCAGGTCACTAAAACATTGGCAGGAAGACACAGAACCTATATAATACTAAGCAATATTTGCTTTTTTTTAGGAGTTCCTTCCTGTCAATAAATCCTGTTAGTGGGGCATGTTTTATCTGCAGGTCATCTGCAAATCTGAATAAGCAAATACCACTTGTAGCTTCTCTACCTCAGGGCCAGAATCCATGTGGACAGGAGTGAAGGGGGAACTCGGAGGAATTCCTTCCAGCCACCCTGCAGAGAGCTGAGGGTGTTTATCCCCTCTGGAACAAGGTGCAGAGCCTGCCCTGGTATCTCATGACCAGGTTAGGGGTGTGTGTCTCTATCTGCAGTGCTGCCGTGATACCAGGCCATCCTCCAGGTGCGACTAGTTTCATAAGGGAGAGGTCTTGAGCCATACCTTGGAAAAGGTAACGCCAGTGGGGAATGGCATGCCTCGGTCTCTGCTAAGCCATTCAGAATCGCTTATTCCCAGACAGTGATGACCATCTTCTGCATGGAAAAACAGATTTACATTCAGAGAGCCTATTAATGTTCAGGCCAGGTGCTATTTGAGGATGCATGTGCACAACTTTAAAGAAAATTCTAGCAATAAATCACATCCCTTTCTGTCACTATGTTGTCAGAACTCAACGTCAAGGTAGACAAAAGTTAATTAAAAAACTCCCCTTTATTTCTTAAAATAAACCTGCTTAAATTTGCAGTTAGATAAGTGATGTTAGGATGCAGGTTTATCGTATTTTAAAGCTATTAAAAGAAAGCAAATAATATGTAAGCACTGCGTATGCACTGCTGGTGTTTTAAGGAAAGTGAGTCACTAGTTAGCCCCTGGAAGAATAGTGTGCTAATTGCTAAACAGGCTTTTAACAGCTGTAATCTTTCTGGCAGATACAAAGAAAACATTTTCTTCAATTCAGTCACTCGATTAATTTAGTTAAGTAACTACTTAATTTGTAGTCAAAAACTAACCGGGAATTGAAAAAAATCCAAATGCTTCCAGAGTATTAAAAAAAAGTCTGCTAATTCCAAAACCACAAGAACTATGCTAAGCAGAAACAATCAGTGCAATTCATGTCTTGCAGAATCTTTCGTCAGTAACTATTATTAATATAATTTATTGTGTATTCAGATCATTGAGAAAAAAGACTGACTGATACTCTCATTTTCCATTCAAGTGCATCTCCATCCAAATCACAAATGCCCTTTGTTACATAATAAATAAGAAATGTACTATTCTGAGATAATGAAAAGAATAAAGAAGCAGATTTATTTTTCTGCTGAAATAAATGTGCACAGACATAACCTATGCTCCACTTTAATAAAAATACCAAAACCACGTTAGAGAGTACTCCCTTTTTATGGGGGCATAAGAAATTACATGCCAGAAGGCTAAAAATTTGGTCCACGTGCTATGAAACCAGGTGTGATATTACATTTACCTGAAAGGAAAGGGAGGACTGTTACTTCTGAAAAAAAAAGAGCACCACAGATGAAAGAGATCAACAGGCTGCCTGTTTTACTGTGTTGCACAAGAAGGCTGCTCTCATGTCTTTCTTCCAGTCTACTGTACTGGTACTGACCCATTAAAAACGAAGGGCAGTGTTGCAAGTCTGGAAAAGAATCAGTAGGATCCAAATAAGATTAGTTTATCTAATCTATCTACCTATCTAATTTAGGAAAGCTTACATTTTATTTGATGATGTCTATCAGATACGCGGTAAGAGGCAGTATTTTTACCAAAAATAGTACCTATTTGGGAGTCAGAACTCCCAAACATCAGCTGTTCCCTGCTGTGCTTATACCTATCTAGATATAGTAGTAGCTACCTACCTACCTGCCTACCACACGGCTTGGTGCAGTGTGCTGACATGTAATTAAGCAGTGTTAGCGCAGTGCTTTGGAAATCTTGATTTCCAAAATTTCCAAAGGTACTATAATAATGTAAAAAGCATTAGTCTCTATAACAATGTAAAGTATTATTTTACTATTGAAGGTAAAGGTAGGCACTTTGCATCACAGCTGCCTGCAACCCAAGAATGTAGTATTACTGAGTGTGTATAAATACAGGGTATAACTACTTCATTACTGTACAAAGTATTGCTATTTTTTTCCATGAAGGCAACAGCTCTTCAGTGAATCAGTGTCATCTGGCACTTTTGGCTGCTTCTTCCATCAGTCAGATGAAGCCAGATAAGAATCTCCTGGTTTAAAAACCTAAGACTACCATCTTTGCTAACAGATCCACAAAGGGCTACTTGAAGCTGACAGCAGATTCATAAATCTCTCCAGGGATCTTTTCCTCAAGGAGGAATACTGCTGGAAACATTCAGTAAACCAATAAATATTTTTGCAGTGTTAAATAAATGAGTTCCTTACCAGAATGCATAGGTTTTCTAAGCAAAGGGAAGGAAAGGATAGTATTAAGAGGTCAGACAACAGCTAAAACAGAATTCAGCTTAAATTAAGTAATTTTTGTAAGGTCCAGGATGAATTGTTTGCACTGCACACTAGGTGGTGTACTTGACTTGCACTCTTAGAACATAAAATCAGTCAAAAGGCTTACTGAACTTAATTTAAATAATCAATAGTTGTAAGAAGTCAAAATATAGCCTTTTCATGAGAACAAAAGAGAGTGACTGCTACTTATTAAAAATTAAATATAGGAAAAATCACTACGTTTCATAAATTTATAGAATAGTTTGGGTTGGAAGGGACCTTTAAAGGCCATCTAGCCCAACCCCCCTACAATGAGCAGGGACATCTCCAACTAGATCAGGTTGCTTAGAGCCCTGCCCAACCTGACCTTAAATATTTCCAGGGGTGGGGCATCAGCCACCTTTCCAGGTAACCTGGGCCAGTGTTTCATCACCCTTATCCTTAAAAAATGTCTTCCTTATAGCTACCCTCTTTTAGTTAAAACCAGTACCCTTTGTTGTATCACAGAAGACCCTGCTAAAAAGTTTGTCCCCATCTTTCCTGTAGGCCCCATTTAGGTACTAGAAGGGGCTATATGGTCTCCCCAGAGCCTTCTCTTCTCCAGGCTGAACAACCCCAGCCCTTTCAGCCTGTCTTCATAGGAGAGGCGCTACAGCTCTCTGATCATCTTCTTGGCCCTCTGCTGGACCTGTTCTAACAGGTCTGTGTCTTTTCTCTGCCAGAGTTGGACACAGTACTCCAGGTAGAGTGTCACCAGAGCGGAGTGGAGGGGCAGAGTCACCTCCGTCGACTTGCTCGCCACATGTCAGCTTTTAATTTAATCACCTGTGGTACCAGACACTTGGAAAGATAACTTGGTAAAGATTTTTAAGCAATCATTTTAAACGTTCCTTATGAAATAGTAATAAATCCTGCCAGTTTTTTTATTATATGTTAGTTACACTTTTAGAAGGTTTGCACTATTAAACTAGGGAATTCAGTAATTGAACACACTTTTGTAAGGAAAAAAAGAGAAGCATAATATTCTCTGCCATCCTAAGAAATGCTGCATGTAGTTTCCTCCTATTTTGTGGGAAAACATTTGGAAGTTGGGACCATGTGCAGCATAAGCTCTCTTGCCTGTCACCACCATGCTGAGTAATGACTGAATTTAAACAGCTGTAAATTAAAATGGTTTCTTTTTGAGTGAATTCTTTCAAGCCCTCCTAACTTCAAAGTCAAATAAAGGTTATAAAAGCTTGATTATTTTCATTGGCAAGCCATCTTTTGTATCTGTTATAATAATACCTACACAATCTTATTTTCCCCCAGATCTCCAACAATAAATTCATATATTGCCATTGTGTTTGGGATAAAGTACCAATAGATATGAGTACAGTCAGGTGTATGAATATTTCTGCATCATGAGAATACTCAGACCTAAACTATATTTGAAAAAGCCCTTTAAAATTTCATATGAAAGAACTACATGTGACTTCAACTCTTGGTGTTACAATTTATCTTCAGTCTTACTAAGCTACAGTTGTTACTATTCTTGGTAAATACGGTTTATTTAAAAAGACCAGAATTTAAAAAGAACTGCCAATAGCTATTTTTTATGTCCAATATATAAGTTCTATTTGAAATGCTGACAGCCTGCAACAGGAATGCATCATAAAGTTATTATTTCTTCTCTGAAAAAAGAAATTGAAATATACTCCATTATATTTGGATGTTTTAGGAGACTGAAATTAAACTTCCAGGTAGAGTTTATAAATGTAGTCTGGATGAATGTGATGCTTTGAAAATTTGCTAGATGGCTCCATATCATATTTCATATGGAAGTGTACAGGGATTGCGTAGATTGTATTCCATTGACATGCTACACCACAAAGATTACATCAACTTCTGCTTTATAAGATTACCTGTCTTCCAGGGAAAACACTGCTGCTCCGAAACCACTTTAAATATAGCCATATACCTATAAAAGGTACAAAATACACAAAGTAAGTGTTAATGTTTAACAAAATTGTACCAACCAGCATCCCCTTAGTTTTTTCTTTACTCATTTCTACTTTCTATGGATTTCATTTTATGATCCTGTGCCTTACCCAGATGATGGGCTTTATATGCCAGGGTTTTTTTTCTGGCCTTAAAAATACTACATACATGTAATGCTTTATTTTTCGGATATTATAATTTATTTGATGCACTCTATCAGATATTTCTGATGTTATAATAGACTTCTGTATAAAAACAGATACATAGCAATAGGGAATAATAGCAACATAAGAATCCAAACTTTAAATTGAGCAAAGCCAGTAGTCACAGACACAAGAGTCTGAAGCCTGAAGTCTGATTTTTTTACTTCCTTTACCTTGCCTTGCAGCTACTTGCTGTGTTACTCGATCAGGTCAGTTCATGTGTACAATGTTCAGGCTTTCCCCTTGCAGCACTGGGCCCTTCAACACTGCTCTCTCACACTGACCATAAAGAAATCAACATGCCCGCTTCTGTGAAACTTCCAGAGTCTTGTAGAAAGATCCAACGTAAAGAGCTGCTCTTGTTGGACTAGCACTGGGGAATGTGTTAGCTACTTTGATTGAAATTATTTTTTTTGCAATTTGAGAATGAAGGACCAGCTTCTGGGCTTGATGTATAATCTGTAGAAACCCACGGGATTCAGAGTAAACCAGGTAGAATTTTGCTTCCCAAATCATATTTTTTTTCTATACTATGCCTGATTTTAATCTAGGTGGGAAGAAACATTTTTAGTATTATTATATTTATATTGCCATGTCACTCTTACAAATTGTTTTGAATAAAGGAATAGAATGTAGTTATATGTAGAAGAAGCGTCACTGTAAAGTGCATAATGCTATTTTTATTAATAAAGACATATTGTATCTAAAAATCTATGACATTCAGCTTTAATCCACTCTGAAGAAAGCATTAGAAGGGCTTCTATGTAGAATGAATGGCAATTCACACTTTAAAAAATTCTAATAATAATAAAAACTGTAAATCTAAAAATAAGTTCTAGAAGTTACTTAAGGATAAAATATCTCAAAAAAACAATGGAAAGCTCTTCATGACCTTGAGAAGCTGTGTCAGCTTGGGGCTAGGTCACTTCACTTCCCAAACAAATTCTTGGTAGACTCTGTTCCATCACTTATTACCCTTACATGCCTCGTTGTAGTGGTCATCTGTGTTTTGCATCTTCCTCTCTCCTGGGTCTGTGTGATGGTGATGTCCAAATGATGCAATACACACTACGGCAAAGATGATCAGCTACAGGAATAATTCTTTAATGGACAGTGGGCACAGTCTTCACGTCTTGGAATCTCTAATTGAGGCAGTAAACCTGTATGCAAAGTCTGTTGTCTTTTTGTCACAACTAAGTAGACTTAACTTAGACACCTTGGAAAATTTTACAGTCCAATACTGCATAGACCAACCCCCAGTCCTGTAATTGCTTCTGTTAACTCCCAGGTCAAGAATGATCTGGAATCACTCGCAATGATAAATGGATCAGCCAGTTCTGTATGAGTACTAAATTTTGTACAGGGACAGATGCTGCAGAACAGATGCCTCACTACAGATTCACAAATTACCAAAATTCATTAATTCGCATGATTCTTTCAAGCAATTGGGTATATCTTAGCTGGATGGCTAGACTGCTTAGCAATTTATTATTCTCATCGTTGCCAAATAGCAATACGTAAAAGAAATACGAAGTCTGCCTATTGTGAACAGAATTCAACGTAGTTTGAAATGTAAGTGTTCAGTCACAAATCTCTAGACGTTCTCATTGTTTTGCAAATAATCTGCATCCCAGCCTACCTGTGGGAAAACTGATGTGTGCAGCACGTTTTTTTTTTTAATCTCTCTTGTTCCCCAGGTGTCACTAGTTGTCAACGTTGCAAGTGAGTGTGGGTATACAGACAGCCACTACAAGGCCTTACAACAGTTACAGAGAGACCTCGGCCCATATCATTTCAATGTGCTGGCATTCCCATGCAACCAGTTTGGGCAGCAAGAACCAGACACTAACAGAGAAATTGAGAGTTTTGCACGAAAGACTTACGGTGCGTCCTTTCCCATGTTCAGCAAAATCACAGTCAGCGGAGCCGGTGCAATTCCTGCCTTCAAGTACTTAATTGGTGAGTAACCTGCAACATTCAAGGGCTGTTTCCCCAGTGTAGAATTCCTCCAACACAAAGTACCATCCAAGAGAAGATGGTACTCTTCTGTGAGTGTGCTCACAGAATCATAGTGCAGAATTGTCAGGCTCCAAGAGGTCAGAAGTCAAGCAGTCTCCATCCTCCTGCACATGGCAGTGTTTGTCACCCCTGATGCCTTTGTCTAACCTTCTAAAAAGATCTCCAGGGATGAAGGCTCCATGATAACAAATGCCTTGTAAAAGCTAGTGTGATAAACCTCTACATGGAATGCAGGCCTTGAGATATTCCGTGTACACGTAACACCTGATCTTCCTTTTTCCACTTTGCAGTCTCAGAAGTGCTTCTGTGACACAACAGCAGGTTGGATTTATAAGATTCATCTCGAGCTGCACGATAAGTGGAAGCAAAGTGCCTACATAATTCAACAATCAAAAGTGACTCCAGGCACTAAGAGATGTCCTTGAATACTCCCTTCCTCATTCCCTGCCAAGCACTGGGATAGCCATACTGTACAGTTCCTCCACTCCTAATCTGCTGTGTAACTAGCACTGAGACCTGAAGAGGTTTTGCTGCTTCTTAGCAGACAGCTGACAAAACCAGTGTAAAGCAGGATATTCTTCATCAAGGCACTACTTTTCTTGCACTGAACAAATGCTCTAAATACTATTTAGATGCTAAACTAAAGTGTCAGTCGTTACCCAATGTGAAGAACGTCTTCCAGCAATGATATATAATAAAGCCCCATGTGACATGGTACCACCTGAGCTGCATTCTGCAAGGACTACATCGCTGCTGCTTCTCTCCAGCACCACAGTGTTCACCCACATACCACTGAATTTAAAGGAGTGTAGTTACTATTATTTTTGACTACTCCAGCCACACCTCCTTCCAGGTGTTTGTCATGGATCCCTCTGCCAGCCAGACTTCCCTTTATTCCTCTCCACATCCTTCTCTTTCTGTTTTGCCCCATGAGGTTGTTACTGCAGACATCACATGAAACCTGCAAAGCTTCTCTTTCCCATTTGGTCCACCTGCAAAGAGAGGCTGCTGGAGGCAGTATATTTATGCAGCTTAACGAGGAGATAGTAAACTGTGTACGTCTGGGTCTGTCTTGATGAAACTTTGAAATAATCTCCTAATTCCTTATGAGATTTTGCCCAACATACAGTCAATGTGAAAGATGCTCATTTGTCTGTAGCATCTGTGGGATGAGGCTGTTGGTCTGCTGAAAATCCTGAAAGTGATGTTAGTCATGTAGAAGAATAGTAAAGGATAAAAATGTGACTTGTAAGATGAGTATGTGGTGATAGAGGGAGAAACTGCAGTAGATGAGGATTAGGAGGAAACCTCCTGGAACATTTAACTTTTTTTCTTCATCATATAGCATTTCCTGAAACCTTCTGAAGCTGATGATGATGCATGCTTTTGGAAGAAAAATTCTGGATAAGCAAGCAAATTATCAGAACTGGTATAGCTATATTTTTAGGCCAAATTCCATTTTCCTACCAATGTTCAGCTGTTCCAGATTTATCTGTATAGCACAGACACATGCACCCACACTTTAACACCAATTATAGTGCTGTCTCCTGTCTGTCTGTCTGTCTCAAGCTTGATGGTTTCCATTAGTCTCCAGCTGGCTACTGTCTAGTTAAAGGTCCCTGATGGTCAGAAAATTCATCTTACTGTTGTCTGAACTCCCTCTTGATTTTATATTCCTTCTTCCTAGTGGACAGTAACAAATGTTAGGAATTGGCTAACGTGTTTTTTTTTTCTAAGTTACACACCTCACCCCACCCCCTTTTTTTTTTTGGCTGTAGATTCTACAGGAGAAGAACCAACCTGGAACTTCTGGAAATACCTGGTGGACCCCAATGGGAAAGTAGTAAAGGCCTGGGACTCTACTGTCTCTGTTGAAGAAATAAGACCTCATGTTACAGAACTTGTAAGGAAAATCATCCTGAAGAAGAAAGATGAATTATGATTTTCAAAAATTCCAGCATGCTGATTACATCTTTGTTGAGAATTAGAGCTGGACTTTGTCTTTTCACATTCCAAAAGAGAGTATATGGGGAAGGGAAATCATGACCAGTGGAATCTATATTCTATCATCCTAAGAACACAGAAAACAGCAAGTTAGCATGGTCAAAGTAATTTAAATTTTTTCTCCAACCGAATTCAATTTGACCTTTCTGGGAAAGAAGAACTCATCAGCAAATGTTTCTTTCCGAATTCAAATTATTAATTGTTGGTACAAACAATTAATAACTCGGTCAGTTCATGTACCTGTAGGAAGAAGGCTCAGAATAACGACAATTTCCTGACTGGGCTCTCACCAATATATACAATTCTGTTGTCATATTTTGATTATGAACTGAATGAAAAAATAAAGAGTAAAAACTACATGATTTAATTCAGGCATGTGCTCAGATGAGAGCCAAAACAGATACTTTCTAACCAGGCAGACTTACATAAATATATGTCTTTCTAGTTATCAAGGCCAAGTGTAGTTGATTTCACCTGCCTAGAAAGTCAGTTAAGAAGGGCATGGGGAAAAAGACAACTATGAAACTTAAAAAAAATGTGAAAACAAAGTCTCTGTAAAAATCCTCCAAAATCTATGAGAATTTCTGCATTGTTTCACCCAATAAAGATTATCAGATGTTATTTAAATAGCCATTTGAACATCTGTAGGGCCAGAGCCTATATGAAAGGGCTATTTCTTTCTTCTATTAATATTATGCCTTAGAGGAATTACTCTTGCCTCATACAGTTGATGTTAACTTTATTTTTCAGTTTATAACACCATCTGATTTTGCTGCATATATAGACAAACATTAAAAAATCAATGTTTTTCCATGGCAGTAATTTTTCAAATGTTTAGTCATTACATAAGTTTGCATTGTTTAATGCCACATTAATGTCACAAATGTTTAATGCCATCTTTTTCAAATGTAGCACTTGGGCATCTGCTCAGACTTCAGACTGCAGAACTTCTTAGGTCATACTAAAATAATAACACTAACAATTACAGCCTCATTGTTCTTTGACAGAAACCCTTTGAAAATCTTGTCAGCCAGAACTCTTTTTATCTCAACAAAAATACAAAGTACAGCCCCCTGTTCTTAACCCTGGGATGCTTTGAGAAGAATCTAGTCTTGTCCAATTGCAGTATTATTGATGAGTGAAAGCTTTGAGGGTTGGTTTTTTTCTGCTTTGTAATGCCTTTAAAAGCAGCACAAACAATATTTGTCCATACAGTTGTTGGCGCCCAAATGTACAAATAAGCTTTAATTGACCTGACCAGGGTAAGAACTTTTTCTAACTCATCGCTGCCATTATAGCTCTTAATCATCCCAACAGGCTCTAGTTGAAATCAAAGGCAAGTATGGCATGCACTGGCTTGCAGAACAAGAGGGGAAAAAAGAGTACTGAAGGACTATTGGAAATAAAAGGATTGATCCTAAAGTACATTATAGTTCCTGTGCTCGAACAGCTGCTGTTTCCTTAAGCCTTAGACTCATTTTGTGGAGTGGTCTAAGGAAATAAGAGGTAGAGGTACTTTAGGATTTGCGGAAAGACCCTGGAGGGCAGAGATTGTACTGTACAAAACAAACAATTTGCCTTGAAGAAGCTGAGAGCAAAGTTTTTCAGTTTTCAGTGAAAAAAAAAAAAAAAAAAGGAAAAAGAAAAAAAAAGGGGGTGTGTAGAAGTCAGAATAAAAGGAAGAAGTAACAGAAGTACAAAAGCACAAAGAAATCAAGTGAGAAGGGAAAAATGAGAAGGAAACTAAAAGACAGTTTGCAGCTAAAGAACGTTGGGGCAAACTGGGCATGGAAATGTTCAGGTCACATTGATACTAATGAGTATGTTCCAAGCTATATCAGCTCCTTCTCACTTGGAATGTAACTTAAGAGTGCAGGTAATTGGTGCTCGTGGCTGTGAATGTGACTGTATTTTCTTCCTGTGATGGTGAGAAAAGTGAACTCTACAGTCCATTCACTCATTTACTCTCTAAGACAACATTTACTAAGGGTATCACAGAGAAAGGAAAATAAGGCCCAGTTGATGCTGTGCTGGGACAGAGAATCCAACTACTAAAAAAGAAGTTATTTTATTAGTCTATAGATTGCTTCTTTTTTCTCTGTTGGTACTAATGCAACACCCTGGCATGCTGTTAGCAAGTGCTGCAGGGCTTAAAATGTTCTCCTTAGAAAGCATGTTTGTATTTTATAACTGAAGCCTGGATGAGCCCAGACCATACTGCGAAGAACAGTTTAAGCCCTCTCTGTATCAATTTTGGGTATCCAACTTCAAACAGAACTCTGAATTTACATAGATATGACTTTGCATTCTCTATCAAATTCTACCGGTCTAAAGAGGCAATGATAAGTTGGAAAGGATTCATACTGTATGGACAAATATTGTTTGTGCTGCTTTTAAAAGCATTACAAAGCAGAAAAAGCTTTCACTTGACAATAATACTGCAATTGGACAAGACTAGATTCTTCTCAAAGCATCCCAGGGTTAAGAACAGGGGGCTGTACTTTGTATTTTTGTTGAGATAAAAAGAGTTCTGGCTGACAAGATTTTCAAAGGGTTTCTGTCAAAGAACAATGAGGCTGTAATTGTTAGTGTTATTATTTTAGTATGACCTAAGAAGTTCTGCAGTCTGAAGTCTGAGCAGATGCCCAAGTGCTATGAATAACTTAATACTGGTGACTGTTAAGAGTTGATATTCTTACCAGTTTGGCAATTTAAAGGGAACTGAGGTAAGTATTACATCTGCAAGCTTTGAAACAACAACAAATTTGAACAGGCACATGATTTTAAGCACATAACTGCTCTCTCTCTGAATTAAATTAAATTAAGCATGTGGCATATATTCATTCTCCCATTGCATTGGCATCAGACTGTAGAATAAATGCTTTGGTCTTTTAATCAAAAGTAAATATTATTGGTTGTAGATTAATTCATACCTAGTCATGCTATAAGTACTTCATGGCTTTCTGCTCAGAAAATTGCAAAGCAAATTGCACTGGATTGGATTTGTCTATTGAGACTACACAGAAGGCATGCAGAGATCAGAAATTACTTTTTTTGCTCATGAGTTCCAATGCTGTTTCAATCTGACAGAGAACTTCCCTACAGCAAGTCCTAAAAACTGTAAACTTGCTCTGAATATATAGCTCGAGACTATTTTCTTTGCAGCTTGCCTGATTTGCAAAGAGAATTTTAGAGTGCATTAACAGATGAGTACATTTATGCATGGAGAGCAATTATCTTGATCATCTAAGACTTGATCTCTTAGAGTTTGCAGCTTTGAAGGTGTAAACTATTGGCATGTTGAGTTAAACACTAAACTAAGTGCCTCGGCACATGATTGTATCAAGTCATGTGCCCCCTGCAGCATGCCAGAGGGAAAAGAAATAATTTTAAAGCCTAATTATAAGTTTAAAACTAGATGGGACACTTTGAATCTTTCAAAATTTTGTCTCATAAAGAATGTAAAATCAGATCTACATATATACAGAGCTCTGTTTTGAAGTGGAATATGCTACATTGGAATAGTGCACTAGAATGGAGCAATAGAAAGGGGTTTAATCCTCCTTTTTTGGCATTGCAAGGGGAACAAAACCAAATAGCCTAGTTATCCTTACAGCCACCTCGGGTATTTAGGTATGGAATCACAGAATTGTCTAGTTTGGAAGGGACCTTTGAGATCAGCTAGTCCAACCATCAACCTAACCCTTCCTCTAGGGACATTTCACACAATTTTCTCTTGTGATTCTGATCTGAAACCTCAGCAGCAAACCAGACACAGTTTTTCTCTGCTGGATGGTACCAAGTTTATCATCTCAATCACACCAGCATCTGGTTCAATAAATAGCTGACCACAGTCAGGACTTTCAAAAGACTGGATATCCCTTTGATTAAGCAAAATATATTTTATATGATCTTCAATTATTGGATCAACTAAATAGCTCCTACACACATGTAAATGTATACTACAACTACTTGGAGAGCCAAATAATATTTGACAAATTTGTATCTGGCGCATTCACAGAAAGAGTCAGTAAGCAGAGAAGTCAGGTATTCTCTGGACATGATTAACAGATCCTGGAGTAAAAACATCACCAACAAAACACAAAGGAGTTTACAAACCCTTTGATGGATGAAATACTGAAAGCACAAAGAGGTCTGAGAACTACTTCTGAACCATATTAAAGTTTCATAGCAGACATACACAGGGCAGAAGGAAGTAACTGAGCTGTACCTGACCATCTTCACAGGGCTGACTCTGATCTAATGCTATGCAGCCACCTCAGCTACCCAGTCAGCTCACAGACACAGCAACACCCACAACACAGGATGAGAAACAACAAAACTCAGCTACATCTTTTATGCCAGCTCTGCAGCAGCTAGGCACAGGCCACAGTGGGGGCCTGGCTAGTGAGAATGGCTGATCTTTTCCAGCTGCCTCCACACAGGGATCGAAGTCAGACCCCAGTGACTTTCCGTTCTTAGCTTAGAAAACCTGATTCAAGCTGTCAATCTTACAGGCCTAAGAGATAAGGCATGCTGGTTTAGCTCACAGCATTGCACCATACCTGCTCAAGAAAATCTTCTAAACTAATTCCAGAAAATGAGAACAGTCGAAAGGTCATTGCATTTTAAATCAACAGACTTGTATTCTGGAAGCTAAGCACAGACAGAAAAGTTTTTGAGAAGATTCTGCTTACATAGATTGTTTTCCCACTCAAACAGAAGTAACAACACCCAGAGAGTCAGGGACAGATTCTGTCCTAAACACTAATTGATGAAATAACTAAAAGGTAATAGTAGTATTCTAGAACAAAAGAAAAGACTGGTGTACAATTTCTTGAAGAACAAACTTCTGTAACACCTGTCTGTGGAACACTTCCCCATCAGACAGGAATTAGAGAAATCCTAGCTTCAGGGAGCTGTAGTTTTAGTTTCCTTAAATAAAAGATACAGTAAGAAAGCTATCACTGTATTACATTAAAGAATCCTCTGTCTTTTTGTCCCACTTTCCCTAAAAGCATTGCTGTTTCATCATAATTAAGTGTTTTCAGCTGAATTATACGATTAACCATTATATTTTTATTTAGGAAGCAAGTACATTTGATGATAAGTAAAGAACAGCTGCAGAAGCAAATGTCCATAACCCACAGGCTGTTCAAAAAAAGGGCACAATAGTCAAACTATTGTAATTAAAGAGCTTGCTGAATTCCCAGTTTAATACACAAATCAGCTTTGCCAACCCTTAATTAGAGCCTCACTTCTTACTCTGATTTGTTACCATTTCTATGTTCAAAATACGAGTTATTTTGTTACTGGTACTTTACAGTCCTCTGGAGAGACTACTAACCACTAGATGTAGGTAGGCAAATGTTTTCCTGTCATATAAGCATTTTACATTTGAAGTCTCCTCTTCCAAATTCAGATAAAGTTTAAATATTTTAAGTTTGGTTAAGCCGAAATGTTTAGTTTGGAGACAAATGGTGAGAAATATTTTGAAGTTGATGTTCAAATTTTCAAACTTAAAAAATATAAATAAAATATTAAAAGTGTGAATAATTTCAAACCAAGAAATAGACTCTCAATGCCAATGTAGAAAGCTTTGATGATTTTAAAACTTAAAAATTGATACTGTGAATTTTGTCAAAACTAATCTTTTTCCACAAGCTTCAGCTTAAAAACAGTTTGTTTACAAAAAAAAAAGACAATTCCTAATAGCAAAATGTTTGTTTGCAGAAGTGTTGCTAACTTCAGAGGCTGCCAGTCTATTCAGCACATACTATACTGAACTCAACAGGAATATATCATTGAGTAAAAACTAAAAGATGAAGTCTCTGAATTACATTAATCATTTAGTATGGGATAATTGCAGGCACCACTTCTAGTTGTTAACTACACGCACAATAAATGTGTTTGTCAAGCCCAAGATTAAGAAACTGGTAACCAAGGGTTCATTGCAACAGTTTCAGAAAACCAACATAGTTCAAAGAACTAACTTAAAAATCAAGGCAATGTGAATAACCCATGTAATAAACATGTAATCGATATCATTTTAGTAACTTAAATAGAAAAAGGCACGTAATACAGATTTGGTTTTTAAGATTTAAGAAGAGAACACAAACAGATAGCCAGGGGCAAACTTTTATGGGCAAACCTTTCTCAGGTTTCAGGTGTTAAGTTGTATGCAATGAAAAAGTATCTTTGCACATGCAGGTAGGAAGTTCAGGGTAAATGATGTCAATGCCAGGGGAAGATAACAGAGCAGAGGCATTCTTTTGTTACCAGTTACTAATAAAAAGCTGTATTACTGCAGGTATGGCAACTACATGTATCATTTGTTCTGACGTCTAACAAGAAATTTCTCTGCCCTGTGACTACCTAATCTGGTCTGATTGAATTCTCTGTCAATTCTGCCTCTCAATTTTAAAATCATTCTGACTTGGCTCTCAGAGAATGCTCTGGCCATGCTTTTGTGACATAAAACTCAGGAGTTGATCCTTTTTTTCAGCCTCTGCTTGAAAAAACATTCCAGTGATGTAGCTGAAATTCAGTTGGCCAGGATCAAGATAAAAAGATTTCTTATAAGTCTGTCCTAAAATATGATCCTCCTTAAGTTCTGTATCAGATATGTGAGCTCTGTAACTACTACTGATGACAGTATCAATGAACATAAATGACCTGAGTTTACCGTGCACGCCAATCTTACAAAAAATACATATCTGTTTATTTTATATCCTTCAAAATGTCATTTCTAAGCACTTCAATATTTATTGAAAATAGCCATGAAGAACATCTGAAGTAACATCTGCTGGGCTGAAATGCACCTGGTCTTTCCAAATAAGCTACACTCTGAACTCTTTGTTGGAGACTTGGTGCTTTGTCAAAGACACACATAATTTTCTTCTTCTTCTTTCTGAAAGAATTACACAAGGACTAAAGGACTGCATGTGAAAAAGCTGCTGCAGATTTCTGCCTCATGTGATGTGCTACCAATCTTGGACTTCACTTTTCGCATTGTAAATGTCTCCTTTCTAATACTAAGCATGTGAATGCATCGCTCTGCAATTTCCTTTCCCTCTCATTTAATAGAGTTGATAATACTATGCAAAATATTTGTAAGTTAATTAATGAGTGCATGAAATAACATCCTACGTGGAGGCTGGTGCTCAAAAAATACAATATGGACAGAAATCATAAACCCAGAAACAAACACAGCTGTATGCTAGTAATAGCTACATAGACGTGTTGGAAGGGCCGAGTGCCTATTATCTATACAGATTTGGCCTTCATTGTGCATTACAACACTAACAGCCAGTTATAACTCACTTTGTTGCAGCTCTCTATCAGCTTGAATGGCAGAAATGGAATAAATCAGCTGTTCTCAGGAACCAAAATCATCGGGAGCCACAGCAACTGGGGAATAATGAAGGAAAATAGGTTTGAAAAAACAGACAGCTGTGCTTTTAGCACCTCACTGTCAATAGAATTTGGTTGCCATTCTTAGTTCATATACTTTAGTAGCCTCCACAATAAGTTTAAAAACAGTAAATATACACAACTCTTATACTTAGTGTTCCACTTACTGGTCATATTTCCTGTTTGCATTAATTACCTGTTGTGCATACTAGGATGATGTCCCTGGGACTAGAATCATAGAATCCTAAGCTCAATGAGGCCCTGGGCAACCTGGTCTAGTTGGGGGTGTTCCTGCAACTGCAGGGAGGTCAGACTAGATGACCTTTGGAGGTCCCTTGCGACCTGGATGATTCTGTAATTCTAAGGGGCCTCAACCACCACCCTGGGCAACCTGGTCCAGTGCTCCACCACCTTCATAGGAAAGAATTTGTTTCTAATATCCAATCTAAATCTGCTCTTCTTCAACTTAAAGCTATTGCTCCTCATCCTATCACTGCAGGCCTTTGTAAAAAGACTCTCCCCAGCCTTCCTGTAGACCCCCTTCAGGCACTGGAAGGCTGCGATTAGGTCTCCTCGGAGCCTCCTCTTCTCCAGGCTGAACAACCCCAGCTCCCTCAGCCTGTCCTTGTAACAGAGATGCTCCAGCCCCCTGATCATTTCTAGGGTCCTCCTCTGGACCCGTTTCATCAGGTTCATATCCTTCCTATACTGAGGGCTCCAGACCTGCACACAGGACTCCAGGTGGAGTCTCACCAGAGCAAAGCAGCAGAATCACCTCTCTGGATCTGCTGGCAACACATCTTTTGATGCAGCCCAGGATGTGATTAGCCTTCTGGGCTGNCAAGCAGCTGAATCTCCTCTCTGGATCTGCTGGCAACACATCTTTTGATGCAGCCCAGGATGTGATTAGCCTTCTGGGCTGCAAGTGCCCACTGCCTGCTCATGTCCAGCCTTTCATCCATCAGCACTCCCAAGTCCCTTTCCTCAGGGCTGCATTTTAATACCTCTTCCCCTAGTTTATATTAATAGCCAGGATTGTTCCAGCCCAGGTGTAGAACCCTGCACTTGCTGTTGTTGGACCTCATGAGGTTCATCTGGGCCAACCTCTCCAGCCTGTCCAGGTCCCTCTGGATGATGTCCCGTCCCTCCGGTGTTTCGACAACACCACACAGTTTGGTGTCATCTGCAAACTTCCTAATAGTGCATTTGATCCCTCTGTCTATATTGCTGATAAAAATGTTAAATAGAACCAGTCCTAGCACAGACACTTGAGGGACACCACTTGTGACCACTCTCCATCTGGACCTCAGTGGGGACTCATCAAAAACTGCCTTCATAGTGGAGAGCTGACTTTGTTGCTGCTATTCTAAACAAATTTCACCCCTTTTACTTATGAGCTGCATGGTTTATTTTCTAAAAGGAACAGACTGGCAGCAGTAAAACATCCATTATTTCCAGAAAATTAATGAATGCTCAGCACTCTCCCAGCTGTCAGGCCAGGTTTGCTTTTGGCATAGGCTTGCAGCAGTGAACCAGTGTCTCTTCCTTTTACATTCACACGTGGAAGATGACTACTTTTAAAGTTATTATAATAATTGGTTAAATATAAGCAATAAAACGACATTACATTATTTTGAAAGGCCACAAGTTCTTCAACACTTAAAGGCGTTTACTTCCATGCTGCTGATATGATCTCGTTCACGTTCTGCCCCCAAAACCTGGAGAATTTCCAGAGATAAGGGCTATTTTTGTAGTAGAGTTAGGCTTTCAAAATTACTACACTGAAAAGATATTGTGGAAAGCCTTAAAGGTTAGGAGGATTACCATCTATGTCTGGCCTTATATAGGATTCTAGGTTTAATTGTTTGTACAGCCATGATTCTTACATGTCTTGTTTGTTTTATTTGTGTTTTTTTTTTTAAACCAGAAGTTCTCAGACCTGAGAACAAATTGCAGTAATATAAAAACATTAGAGATTTCCCATAGGCATTATTCAGAAGCAGAAATTAGATTAGAATTTAGAGTGGGAGCTTCTGTTGTGAAATTGTCAAGTGTGACCAGAATTCTGAATTTTAGACCTTTAATTAGATAAAAATTCAAATTTCCTTTAAAATAGGGAGATAAGTGCTTCTGTCTCAGTCTGAACCTTTTGAATATGAAATTTAAAATGGAATTCAATTATAAAATAGCAACCAGGGAAGCAAATAAAAACAAAATTGAAATGCCACCCTCTTTTATTCTTACCTTTCTTGACTCTGGTGCAAATGCTGATTTAAAGTCAGCAGTAAAAAGAAGTGTGCAGAATCACTCAAACTGCATGATTTCACCACATTCACATACGTGCACTCATGGCTAACACTGCACTAGCTCTGAAGCAGAGGTTTCATGTCATATACATGTTTATAAAGCTGTATATGTGCATGATGGAAGCATTTCCCAATAACAAAACCAGCTATTTTGGAAAAAAACATTTGCTTTAAAGAACTTGTTAACAGTTCTCTAAAGAAACATTCACATAAAGGACATAGAATTATTGGAATGGGTCCAGCAGAGGGCCACCAAGATGATTAGAGGGATGGAGCACCTCTTCCAGTGAGGACAGGCTGAGGGAGCTGGAGCTGTTCAGCCTGGAGAAGAGAAACCTCTGGGGAGACCTTATTGCAGATTTCCAGTATCTGAAGGGAGCTCCAGGAGAGCCGGAGAGGGACTTTTTGTCAGGAAGTGTAGTGATAGGACAAGGGATAATGGTTTTACACTAGAAGAGGAGAGATTTAGATTAGATATCAGGAAGAAATTCTTTCCTGTGAGGGCGGTGAGGCACTGGAACAGGTTGCCCAGAGAAGTTGTGGATGCCCCATCCCTGGAGGTGTTTAAGGCCAGGCTGGATGGGGCTTTGAGCAACCTGCTCTAGTGGGAGGTGTCCCTGCCCATGGCAGGGGGGTTGGAACTCGATGATGTTTAAGGTCCCTTCCAACTCTAACCATTCTATGATTCTGTGAACATGGACTGTCAGCAAACACCCATGATCAAAAGTGATAGGTGACACCAGTCTTTTTTGTAACCTTTTTCCCCTGACTATATGACTTAATTGGCTATACACAACTCACATCATAGGCTCTGGCTTTTATGATTTAGTCCAGAATTCACAGCTCAAGACAAGTCTTGCATCCTGTCCTCACCTGAGGATTCCTTGTTCTTTATCTTTTAAACTATGCAATTCTTGTTTAACACCAAGCAGGCCTTGGCTGCTTTGCCTTCATAAATCTACACTATTTGGACAGTTATTCAGTGAACAATTAAGACTTGACTGTTAGTCCAGTAGGATGGATTCTTACTTATGCTAAGAGTAAAACAATTTATTAGCAGACCATTTTGTTAACTTCATAATTGTCCCTTTTCATTTTAGAACATGGATTTTTTATATTTTTGAGAAATGGTATGTGCCTTATTATAAATATATTCTCTATTGCATTGTAACGCGGTTTGAAACATGAGTATTTTTAGGGAGATGAAAAACAACAAGCATGTTTGTTACTGATGGAGGAATGACATTTTTACATTTGGAGGACCAGTTTTAGTCAAGGATGATACTGCATGTATTCTCTTCCTGAGACTCATAAAAACCTCACAGCATTGAGAAAAAGGGCTTCATATCGATCATATAGATGAAGCGACTAAGCATGTGGGTGACACCATTTTCCCAAAAGCACGTACCAAGTGAGTGAAAAGCAAAGAGCAGAACTTAATCTTCCACTTCCAAGTTTGTACAGCTCTATCACATTTAGTTAATCAAACAAGAGAAAGCAAGTTATGTCATGTACAAGCTGATTGATTTGGCAGCCGTTAAAATGGCAAATAAAAGGCAACAGACAAATGAAGTAATTGCATTCCCATAAGACAAACAGCAGTGCTACTGTAAATTAAGATAATTCATCTCGATTCTGCTTTGACTACTTCTGTTGAGATGCTCATCATGTATGTGAGTGAGCTGCACTGATACATTCCACTTCAGCAGCAATACAGAAAAAAATCCTGTCAAAATCCCTGGTGCAAATTCCAGGTACAGATGAATGATGAATGGCATAGGCTTCATTAGAGGGGTATTGGCTTAGTCTTGGCTGGAAGAAAAACTGCATCTCATACCATATTAGTGAACGCACAAAAGCATATCTTACTCCTTGCTAATGGGTAACACATGTTCTGTCATGACTAATGCCAATAAAAGTTACAAAAATATGGCCTCCATTCCTTTTCAGGCATTGGACCTTTCCCAAGCAATTCACCTTCTCACTTCCTCTGGAACAGAAGTGTTTAAGTGTCTTTTTTCCTCAAGTTAAAGTTCACTTCCTGCAAAAAACCTGGATGATCCCACCAAAAGACCTCAACCAAGACTTGGAGAAAATTATCTAAGGTGAGTTTTAAGCTTGTGGCACATGGCATCTTTGATCTCTATATACAAACACTCCCAAAAGAACCAAAATGTGAAGTGGTCCCCAGACAACTAGTGAGAGACTAAAACTAATTCATTTTGGAAACATCTGATGTGACTGAACACGTTATCCATGAAGCTCTAATATTTGTTTACTGCTCATTCCATGTCACCAATCCTTTTCTTTAGTAATTTAGTGTGGTGGTCAGGCAGCACATATGAATCAAACTGGAGGAGCTTTAAAAAGTTGTTACCGCCTATTAATTTTCTTCCCCAGAGAAAAGTGCTCCATATGAAAGCATTCCATATGGAATGCTCCATATGAGCATTCCTCATCCGAACCAACACAAAGCCACTCAACATTTTAAAAAGCCTTTTTCAGCTATTTGAATGAAGAGGGCAAGTTGTATACTGAGACAGTGCTGAAGCACACTCATGCTGTTGTCAACTGTTTTAAGTGGACTGTAATATCTAGAAGATGGTTAGGATGAACAGATATAATAGATCTTACCACTTCATCTAATTTCTAAGAGAAAGAGATATAATAGATCTTATCACTTCATCCATTCTCTAAGAGAACATCTGACTAGTGACTAAGTCTAACAAAGATCAAATGAATCATGCAGCTGAGATGTAAGTGGTGACTGTTTCACCAAAGGAGGACTGAGTTGGAGACCTGACCGATAGCTCACCTGGCCCAGCTTCTAAAGGCCTACTCTATCAGTAGGAGTAATTCCATCCATTACAGGCTGTGGTAATTGGGTGCTCTGACATAAGATTAAGAGAGAACAATCACATGCCTCAGTTGCATTTTAGTAACTACTGTGTAAATATAATTGACTTGAAAGACCTGTAGCATCTCAAAGACATACAAAACCATTCAGGCACTAGTTATTATACAGTAGCCTATATTTGTTTAATGTTATGAACCATCTTATCAAATCATAGGCTACGCTATGTGTTCATAATAAGAAGATGCTTTTTTTCTTTCCTTTGGATTATCAGCTCCTGTTGGACAACTGCTCCTCGTCTCTGCTGCTGAAGTGAAAAGGGCTTTGAGATCGAATAAGGCTTTCTAACTTCAGCCAAAGGCAGGAGGGCTAAGGAAACTGATTCTCCTTACAGCATCTCCAAGGAGTGTTCCGAAGATGGAAAACAAACTCACCTTCAGCACCAGAAAAGAGGTATGAAAATGAACTTTTGCAGGTAGAAAATAAAACTGAAGCGCTGCCAAGAAAGCAATTGTTAAAAAAGGCATGTCATTGTTTGTGACTAACACAACAATATCAGGAGTGAAAATTCCAAATTCCCATCTTCCTGTAAACACACATAATACCTGAACCAAGAAATACACTATGTGACATCTTCCCCATCCAATTTAGAGCACTGCCAATAATAATGAGCTTGGAGTGACACTTTTGTTATTCTGATTCAGTATCATGAACTTTTTTAAAAATGAGAACATTTCTAAAAGGCTTTTTTAAATGCAGAGGAAAACTGCACTCCAGATGTCAGCCAAATGAAATACAGAAAAGTCCACTTTACGGGGTTAGTAAGAATGTCTTTGCATGTTAATACAATGTTGTTGTATTAATCAGAAGCAATACTTTGGGCTGTTCTATGATTTTCTGCTCAAGGATCTCATCCGTTTTACAAATAACATCTCCTCAGCTTTCCTACCAGAAGAAAAACTATTGAGGCGTGCAATAGATCTGTGCCTCTGAAGTCAGCTGTGAGAGACGGGTATGTAACAAAATATTATATCTGCAAATAATCTGTCCCATATCCTCATCTCAGAGGGCACTGGAAAAGTGAATTAGTATCTGTGAAGCAGTTATAACCATTACCAAAAAAACACGGCTGAAACAGTTCTGTATTCACAGCAGGTATAGTTAACATGCAGTGGATAAACTTTTGACCATGCATTAGAAAAGGGTAGGAGAATAAAATCCATAAAAATCCTATTGCCAAATGAGATGGAATCTCTTTAAAAATATTGTGTGATCATATTATTAGCTATAAGTCCAGCATTTCAAAATTCTGAGTAACCTAATATTCCTTGAATGCAATTTTGTACATGTAAAATCTTACACCTGAAAACAGGAGTGGAATTTCATATTGGCAGCCATGAGTCATCTGAAATTCCAAAGTATCATACAGAACTTTGGCCCCTGGATTAATGAAGTCAGTAACATATTTGCTGAGAAAAAGGAAGTGAGACAAGCAGGAAACTTGGCTTCTATTGCAATGATGAATTCTGGTGAGCAGAGACTTCTTGTTACTCCAAAGCCTGGTCCTCATTGCCTTGTCCTTTCAGTTTGCTTCTGGTCATTCTTTCCTACTCCCATCTCTTCATCCTATCACTGTTACCTTTAACAAATTCCAGCCCCATATCTCATGCCAGTTCCAGTCTCCTAACCCAAAGCAGGTCAGAGCCCAAACCTTTGGCCTTAACATCTTCTTTCACTCAATTCCTGTTGGCTAAGCTGTTACTCCTTCACTTCAGCCTTCAGACCTCCAACCATTTCTTTGTTTTCAGGCCCCTTTCATCAGCCCTTCCACTGGTGTCCCCATTTCTCTTTTTGGGCTTCTCAGTCTCCCTTCCAGCCTCACAACATATCCTTAAATGAAACTAAAGAAAAACTAGCTAGGAGGAGACAGAAACATAGGATAGAAAACTTCAGTCCCAATAATAAAGGTTGGCAAGATAAGAAGGGGTTGTAAATAGGCTCCTGTAAAAAGCCTCTCACTTGCTGCAGAACTTTAATGGGTTTCCCCCTACACCCAAAATATAAAGACAGTTATGTGGGAGGGTTAAAGAGGAAAGAGTTATTGCTGCTATTACTATCTGAATCTCCTTGAATTATAAATCAGAATGAAAGTTCTCTATGACAGCCAAGTGAGAGAAAGGACTTTGAGCCAAGGTGCACAAAAATGTGTAAAGAATGCTGATACAATTGTATAACAAAACAGCATTTGATTTTTAAAATCTACATTTTTGGCTTAAGAGGTTGAACAAAATGAAGAAAATGAACAAGCTGCAGTTTAAGTTTACAGCGACAATGGTGGGAAGATGTTTTATTGTATTATTTGTTCACTGATATCTAGAATTCAGTGCTTCATACCCGCATTCTTAAGGCCTTTTTCTTTAATCTACAAACTGTGATAGAAAGTGACAATTCAGTGCTGAATGAACTTACATGTTTTACAAGTGCTATCTCTAATGGATATCTTGCTTAAATGGTCTGAAATTACAGGTCCATCATTTCTAAATTTCTTTCAATTGAGTAACTCAGTTTTAGAATTATCCCCTCCATGCAGAAACTTACTAGAATCCTTTAAAATTTGTATCATAGAGTCATAGAATGGTTAGAGTTGGAAGGGACCTTAAAGATCATCAAATTCCAATCCCCTGCCATGGGCAGAGACACCTCCCACTAGAGCGGGTTGCTCAAAGCCCCATCCAGCCTGGCCTTGAACACCTCCAGGGATGGGGCATCCACAGCTTCTCTGGACAACCTGTTCCAGGGCCTCACCACCCTCACAGGAAAGAATTTCTTCCTAATATCTAATCTAAACCTCCCCTCTTCCAATTTAAAATTGGAAAAAAAATTCCTTGTCCTATTACTACTCTTCCTGACAAAGAGCCCCTCTCCAATCCTCCTATTCAAGTATAAATTGCATTACAACATATAAATGGGTCTCTAAAATTTCAAATAATTACAAGCAGGGTAAATAAAAACAAAGCCAGTGTCACACTGCAAATTTTTGTTCAGTAAGGAGCACGCCACTTCAGTGCCTAAAGCTCCGCTGAGTATAAAGAATTTTCCCCTCTGAAAAGGGAAAAGAAATAAAAACTACTCCACAAAGAGAAGCTGCAGTCAAGACTATTTGGCTAGGCTCACTGCTGGAAACTGTATTATCCATCTTATTCTATTTCTAGACAGATGAGTAAGTGTAAAATTTGCTCAAGTGAGCCATTATTCTGAAATATTTAGCAATAACAGCATATAAAAAACTATAGATATTCAGGCCATTACACGTACAAACACAAACTACTTATCAGAGCTCCATCCTTACCTCAAAATTACCAATGTCTACACATAAAATAAATCTTCCTACTTCACTCTGTTTCACTGGTTCTCCCTCTTCCTTTCAATTTTGGCTGAAACCTCTTCTTACTTCCTGATGCTCAGAATTACTTTCTCTTTCTTCATTTTTTAGCTCTGTAAAGCAAAAAAAGAGACAGTATAAAGGCAAAATCTATACTATGTATTGACTGGGGGAATTAAATTAAAGAATAATGTGTAGAAAATAAACTTAAAATGACTAGAATAACTGGTAGGCTCTAGAGTGACATGAAAAAAAAATGTAACGATACTTTATACATGCTCACTTTCACAGAGAGTATCTCAAAACACAAGCACTTTTGCAAACAAGTGTCAGACAACTACATCATTATTACAAATTTACAGACCTAAACCAAAGCACACACTGGGAAAGGAACTTGCTTACATCTGTACACCAGTGGAACTGAGAGCAGAACCCAAGATGTATCATGTCCTCTTGACAGATTTCAGTCCGTCACTAACGCCCAAGAGTCAAATATCATGGTGCCAAAGCCGATCTCCCCTTTATAAAGGCTCCAAGCATCAGTTCCTCTTTTTCAGTCCTCTCAGTGACAGCATCTTGCTGTACTGCAAGTTTGAGTTTTGAACCTTACGCTGTCATCTGCCTTCCTGAAGTGCCTAATACTCATGTGGGATATGCTGTTGTTTTAAACTTGATGTCAGTTTGAGCTGTTACTCCTAATCAGGGCTAGTTACACCAGCTTGGCATGACAATTTTGTTTAATTGCACAATTTGCCACCAGAATACTTTTGAAGATAATTTATGCAGATGTTTACCTATTAATAATTAGATTATGCTCTTAAGGAAAATCATTCCATGTATGTCTCATTGACACTGATTCAGACAGCTCTCATGGTGGTTCATAATTAATTTTAAGCCTGGCTGGTAGAAATGTGTCCCATAATTGTTGGTATGAATGTTTGTTCTCAGCTCTTCAGTAGGCATCAGTGCAGAGATACAATTTACTTTCAGTTGTCTCCAAACTGAATGTCTGAATTAGGTTTAGCTTCTTCCTCAAGTCTTCTTTGCTCTAAGCCATATTCAGTCAGAGGAACTCTTTTAATTTGCTGCAAAATTAGACCCAGGCCAGTTCTGCTGGCCAGTATGTTGTGGAATAGGCATAATTAAATGAGAGACATGCTTTCCATGTTAATTGCAGTTTTGAATACTTCAATTATTTTAATGCTACTCTTCTAATTATTGCATAGAATCATATGCAATATGCATGTTATATGCACACTGCATGTGTATATTTACATTTATTACTTCAGGCCTCCCCAATGAAAACAGTTGTGAGAAATTATAAGCAAGACCCAGTTCCATGGCACCCAGTATTTTGAAAGGGGCTTTAAGTACAACCAAAACAATTGCTTGGAAGCCGATATGAGTCAGTTAAAGATTTGCAGAAGATTCTGGGTTGCAGGCCTCTGAGAAAGTCAGCAGGTTTTACCAAACTTTGTAGAACTAGAGCTTCACTGCAGAAGAGTGACAAAGTGTCATCACAAGGATAACAGTTCAGCACTTGGAGAATAGAAGTATCTTGTTCTGGATACAGTTCTGAAAGCTGCTCTGGAATTACCTAGATAATTTGTCTCTTACGCTTGTCCTGAAAAGGTCTTTGATCAGTGTCTGTTTTTTCTGAAAGCTGAACAACCTCATTCTTAAGTTGAAGCACACTCCTCACTCAGCAGAGAGTACTGTGTTGCAGGCACCTGTGTAGTAACTTAAATTAATACTGGCAATAGGAGAGAGAGAGGGCAATATATGAGGTCCAAAACACTAGCTCTTACTGGAAGAAAAGATCTGTGTTTTGTGATTGAAATGGGAAAACAAGGTGATGTGATTTTCTTCTGACATAAAAGACCATGAATGTGACTCACTGGTCAGTGAAGAGCCTTCCACTCCCACTTCTACTCCTGTTCCTGAATGTCTCATCAAAAGAGAACGGTTGGGTATTTTTTTTCAGTCATCCAGCAATTACACAGTCAATTCAGTCACTCAGGCAGGTAACTCAAAGCTCTTTTCTAATGTTTCACATAAATCATTCCAAATAATTGGAATAATAGAGTGTGCTATTTATTACCACTCAAGAATCATGGCAAGTACAAATTAATTGCATGATAAAAGTGAGTTTACTGATTGATAAAGATTTTACTACTTAACATTTCAGCCTTCTTTGAAGGCAAACTTCATTAGGTTTGGAGAAAGAATCTACCCTCACTCCAACTCTGATCTGCCCTATACTCAGTAAGTATGAAAGATTGTGTGAGACTGATCATAAAACTGTGATAAGTAAATTTTATTTTTTCCAAATTGGTGTAGTAGTATTTCTGAGCAGAAAACTGTTCTGAGTTCTGAATAATAAGAGAAAAATCTCCAAAGGTAAAATAACAATATGAAAGGCAAAAATAACAGATTCTTCTGTATTTCTAAACATTTCCTGAACACTTAATTTGGGAGTACCCAGTTAAAAAGGTGAATTGAACTGCTCCTGGAGCTGATTCTCTGATAAATCTCTTTTTGCCATGACTGTTGAATCCTGATATGAACAGAACCTCAAACAAAACAGACAGAGAAATTATAAGATGGAGAAAAAAATCCCAGGAGAATAAAGAGTGTCAGAAAGAAAAACGAGGATAGGAATTCAGGTTTTGGAGGAAAACAGCTATCAGCAACACAACAAGGTCCATAAAGACATTTGAAAAGACAAAACCCCATGAGACTAGAATTAGACAGTATTGACAACCTCACAAAGTCTTGAATCAGTCTCTGAAATCATGACATTTACCACTGTATTTGGTTTGTTGTTGTTGGATTTTTTTTCCTTGCATGTCTTCTGCTTAAGCCTAACAATCAGAGTACAAGGTCTATACAGCTTTGCTGCCTGTGGGTCTGTCAGTCCTTCAGTAATAAATTTTGAATACACTGCTCGGTTTCAATCACATCACATGTTGATTAGCTGACACACATATGCTCCATCGGGGCAACTAACTGATGACTTTTGAGCTGAGATTCACTCATCTTTCCCTCACTAGAGACTCCTTCCTTAATCCCAGAAATACAGTCCTCATGTCTTTGAAAGACTAAGTTACTGTATTGAAATGCACTCTAAATCAAATGACTGGGAGAGTGTCAGAAGAGTCATGATTAAATCCTAACATGTAGTAACGCTATTGACATAACTGAAGTAAAAAGGCTGCCTTCTGGTTTTTGGTAACTATTTTTCTGTATGTATTCTGAGTAAATTAATCCTTACTTTTTCATAAAAACCCATTCATCTGATTAAATCTGAACAACACAGGTGATGAAATTACAACTCTCATAAAATGTCATAGTAATCTAGCCTTTTTCTTTGTTAATGTTGACTACTCATTGATTTCTCCTGGTCTCCCAAGAGATTTACTCCAGCCACATGACTGCCACTCATCCTCTTACTTTGTGTAGTGCAACATCAAGTGTTGAGCCTGGTTTTGAGGTCCCTGAAGTCAAATTCTCAAATTGCTCAAGCTTACGGCACCCTACAGTTGAATAATTTGAAACTTCGCTGGCTATTCACATATACATCTATGTATCAGGAATTCAAATCTGTAATTCAGCAGACAGACTCTGACTGAGTTTCTGCATTCATTTCAATTGGTGCTAAGTCAGGGTTGATTTCACAATGTAAAATCAGCCAAGTGACTGAAGAATATTTATACTTTTTAGCAAGTACAGTCAAACACCCTAATGTAGGGGAACTGTGTGTATTACTGAAAAGTTATCAGTCAGACCTGGGTGCTCAGCACGTGCACACCCTCCACTTGTTGGTCCAGAAGCCACATTTAAGCTCATGCCAGGGCAGCCTGACCTTCCCTGAGGTATGACAGAGGTACGCCTGTACTCAGTCCTGTCTCCTGTTGGCCCAGATTGCTTGCTGGTACTCCTGGATTAACTTTAGACCTATACTATAGGTTACTCACCATCCATCCTGTCACGTAGATGGACCCTAGACTTGACTCAAGTATCTTAACTTGCCTGGGACTGATGACATTGCCTGTCACTGTCACCAGCCTGGCCATGGCTGACCATGCTGCAGGACTGTGCCCTGGTCTGTGAGGACACTGCCTCTTCCTCAGCTGCCATCACTCCCGGCTGTTACCATTGCCTGACAGTCAGCTAGAAGACTTGAAACTCCCTCATCTGGAGTTCATTTCAAGGCAAGACCTGAAATTAAGATGTAAAGTGTTAGTTGAATTAATCTGGCCTTATTAATTCAAGTCAAGCTCTATCGATACCACACAACTTCCCTCTTCTCTCTAAAACGTGAACTTTTCCTTGAGGAGGTCGCTTGTGTGGCAAAGCGCTTGTAATCTGGAGAGGAGACTGACTGAGGACCGGCTTTTTGGAGAGGGCAGCACCACTGCTCTCCCGTAGGCTTCTTATTAACCTTCTTTCCACGAGCCAAACCACGCACAGAAGCGCACAGGACAGGCACGTGTGTTACCCTGAGGTGAGATCTACCCACCTTTCCCTCAGGAGAGGCTCCTTCATACAAGATAACGCCTGGGCCCCACTTTTTAAAAATGGCCTTAAATACTACAAGAGTGGCCTAAAATACTACAAGAGTGGCCTAAAATACTACAAGAGTGGCCTTAAATACTACAAGAGTGGCCTTAAATACTAAAAGTTAACGTCCTCTGAGAAAGAGTAGGAGACCTCCCTCTCAGAAACATTGAAGAGTAGAGGGGTGGAGGTTTTACCCCTCATAAAGCCAAGGGGTCCTGAGCCCAGCTGAGGCGCGACCCCCCTCCATTACCTCCTCGCGTTGGTTTTCCCACTGAGGCTGACAGAACCCCCCCCTCCCCTCGACGTGGGGCCGAGTGCTGAGGGGAATCCTTTGAGAGCCGCCTCCGAGGCGGGCCGGCCCCAGACGGCCCTCTCCTCCCCTCACCGGGGTGGGCGGGAG
>VZRU01004173.1:34658-81927 GCA_013398155.1 Pedionomus torquatus
CGGCTCCGAGCGGGCGCGGCGGGGTGGCCCCGCGGGGTCGGTGTTTCTGAGGTGCTCGTAGCCCGGCGCTCGCCCCGTCCCGCTGGATCGTAGCGGTGGAGCCGCGGCTGCCGCCCAGAAAGACTCCCGGGGCAGAAATAACGGGTCTTTGCCAGGGTGTGGGCGCACGGAGCATCCAGAGCCTCCCTCCCTCCTCTCGGCGTGAGGGGCGCGGCTCCTCTGGGGCCCGAGGGTGGAAGATGCTGCCAGCGTCAAGTTCCCCGTGACTTCAGCTACTTCTCCGTGTGCCTTTTAAGATCAAGCACCACCCGACTTTCCCCTTGGAAGATGGTGGATGGACTTGTGCTCTGCTTGGGTCAGCGCAGGGGGTCCGGCTGGCTCCCACGGGAGTGCGGGCTGTGCACTGCCAGCCTGGCTGCTCCCTGGCTGCCCGATTCCCCTCAGGCTCTTCAGCATCCATGCTGGCTGCACCAGGCTGTTAGCACACCTCTGCGTGGTGCTTTCCCTATCTTTTCAGGGAGTTGTTATCCCTGATTTTGTCTAATCCCTTTCTGGACTTGCTTCTGCAGCCTGGGTGGCTGCAGTCGCTACCCGCTGCTTGAAGATACATCCTTTTATCTGTTTTATACTGTTTCCACCTAGTTTTCAGGAGTGCCTAGAGGGCATTAGTATTGTGAGATTTGGTGAACAAGCAATTACATGTTCAGTTTATGCAGTGTTTACAATTTGGTGTTTGCATCAGTCCGCAGCTTTCATCCCTCCAACAGTTTTAGACCTTTTGGATTATCACTGAGGCAGTTGCAATTTCTCAACCGTCATTTTAGGTGCTTCTCATCCATGCTGTGTTTCACTCCACAGCACTGCTTTTAGAGGTGCATTGTCTGGAGCTGCGTGCTCAAGGTGTGGGTATGGCAGGGTTTTACGCTGGCAAAATGCTGCCTTTGCTCTTGCTCCCCAAATCCTCCCTGATGGTGGCCAATGTTTTGTTGGTGTCTTTGGCTGCAGCTGCATATTGACTCTGTGATTTCAGTGAGCTGTCACTAATAATTCTAAAACTTTTCTTGAGTTCAGAACTGCCAGTTCTGAGTTCATTGTTATGTAGGCTTGGCTTTCCTTTTTTATGCATTACATGCTGTGCGCTGAATCTCATCTCATCGCTTTTGCCTGCTACTCAGTCCATGCAAGTCTTTTGGCATTCCTTGCCCTCAGAGTGTTTGTTCACTTATAGGGGCTTAGGATCATCAGAAATTCAGATTTCATTCTTTTCCAGGTTACAGACAAAGACACTAAATAAAATCAGCCTCAGCGCTGATGTCTGTGACTTTTCCCGTATATTGAAAAAGGACCACTTAACCCTGTGCTTTCCTCCTTATCCTTTTAATTAGCCTTGAATCTGTAACAGGACCTTCTCCTTAATCCTGTGTCTCCTTCGTCCCACCTTCAGTGTGGGGCTTTGTCAAAGGCTTTTTGAAAAATCTAATTCTATCATACCTTCAGTGTGGGGCTTTGTCAAAGGCTTTTTGAAAAATCTAATTCTATCATACCTTCAGTGTGAGGCTTTGTCAAAGGCTTTTTGAAAAATCAGATTCTGTCTGCTGGGTTCCTTTATCCATCTGCTTATTGACACTTCATAGACTCCAGCATGTTAACAAGGCAGTATTTTCCCCTCCTAGTAATGCTAACACTTTAATGGAAGACTTTGTCAGGAAGCAGCAAGTGCCAGCAGCTTCCTGAGGGCAGAGTGCAGTAATGAGATGGATGGGGGTAGTGGCCTCGCCATCAAAGGACATGCCCCTCATATCCAGGTAAGGTGAGCAGGACAAGGCTGGGCACTGTGGCTTGGGGATAACAGCCAGAGTCAGGTGCAACCCAGACGCACTCAGTGCCCTGACATTGTGTTTGTCTCTTGGCTTAGTGATAGGATTCCTTTTGTCCGCAGACCTTTCTGTCTTGCCGGGAGTGGAGGTCAGATTCACTACTCTGTAGTTCCTGGGTTTCCCCCTAGAGCCCTGTTTAGGGTTGGAGCTACACTCGCAGGCTACCAGGCCTCTGGCAGAGTGACCTTAAGTAGTGACAGTTTTCACACCTTGACCAGCAGTTTTGCAATTTCATATGTGAATTCCTTCATGGCTCTCAGGTGAATGCTATCCAGTACTGTGGGCTTACTCTCATTTAATATATCCCGTATAATATTTAGTGTATAATTATTTAAAATCTAGTTTGTCTAGTGCAAATGTTGAATGTGGGAGTCTCCCAGCCATCCGCAACTGTGTCTGATACAGAATTACTCAGCTTCTCTGTCGTGAGGAGACATCCCCAACTGCCCTTTTTTATGCTTTTCTCATCAAATACCCATACTGTTTTTAATGTTACGTGATTTTTTTAAATTTTTTTTTTGCATAGTCTATGACTGTTTGGGTCACAGGAAGCCTTCTCAAGATGGGAGAACTACTGAAAGATTAGGATAAAAAAAGTTTTGCTCTTGCATCTGGACAAGGTGTTGAAGACTGTTAAAGCTTGATCTCTTCAGAAGGTACCTCAAAGAACTGAATCCCATGAGAGGCTTTAATAAAGCACCTCTCTGAAGGATCTTCCTTTACAAAGATTTTCTAGGATCTGAGAAGTGTGGCTGCTTAGTCTCCACTTGGGTCAGAAATTTGGGGCAAAACTTTGAAACTTCAGGATTTGTCTTTTTTCGTTTTCTTTTTCTTTTTTTTTCCTTTTTCTTCCCATCTATGATGGCCCTAAGCTGCTGAAATGGTCCAAGGAAATTGCAGTTGGTGGGGTTTTGGTTGTGCTTAACTTCTGCTGTAGCTATAGAGTCTATACCCACTGTAGGTAGGAGGTGAATAAATACAATTTACTTCTGCAAGCTAAGTTAGTAAGTGTTTAGAATTGAAATTTCTCTTTTTAGAAGTGTTTACTAGTAACAAGTCAGATCACAATTTTGAGTCACTAACGCACTGGAAACCTTACAGTATTGCAGCACCTTGAAAGCTGTATATATTTGCTCATGATAGTTTCATTAGGAGTTTAAAGAAAACAAAAATAACATTTTCTGGTCTCTCAGAGTGTTTTGGTGGTCACTGCCTTGCTTATCTTTGTCTCAGACTGGTACTTATATCAGTATGTAACAACCATATGTTAAATTAATTCTTCTTGCAACTTTTAAGGGTATACTTTTAAGACTGGAAAGCCTTAAGACTTACAAGAGGATTGACTCTGATTACAAGACTTACAAGATTCAAGAGGTAGCCAAACCAGCCAAGATAAGTCAGGAGATGAACATACTGAGGAAGGGAAATGAGATGGAAAATGGTTGCAGGTTTTGCTTTACTCCAGAGCTTTAAGTTTCTCATCCTAGATCTTTGTTTGCTTGACTCTGCCCCGTTAATTTGAAAGCGATGACTGAATGCACTACCAAGTGGTTGGTGGTATCTCAGGGTTTACTTCTATTTGGTGACACACCAGGTGAAATTTCAAGAAGATATTGCATATTTCTCTTGTTTTTTTCCTGCAGTGGGAGACGCGTTGCCAGACCTCTTGGCAGCGAGCTCTGACAGAAGCAGTTCATGGAGAAACCAGCAGCCTAGGCAACCTGAAGCAAGAGTCTTTTGCAGGCCTATGCTATTCTTTTTTTTTGCCAAATCACTACTGCCTGTATTGTGTTTAGAGCTGTACATTGCACTATCCCTTGGCAAAATGGAACCATCTTTTCCCTTCTCACTCCTGTAAAACCAGCACTATTTTACAAGTGTGTCCCAGCATCTGCTGTACTAGGAACTGCTGGATAATCATAAATAATGGACCTTTGAGCAACTCTGGCACATTTCATACTTTCCCTTGAATTTATGATCTGTTATTAATGATATTTTCTCATCCTGTCTTTTTTTTTTTTTTTCTGCAACTTAAAATCAAATAGTATAGCATCTTTTTTGTTGTTGTTGTTAGAGCAGCCTAAATTCTTTTTCCACATTTCTTGAAAAGTTGTTTTTCAGCAAAGAAGAGCAAAGGATGTGAATTTAATGTCTCTTATAGTAGTCAGGAGCCCATGGAACAATGAAGGAAACATTAGTAAAAGGCTGGGGGGTACAAAATTCACCAGTAACAAAGTAACCAGTAGGTTATGCAGCTTTTGAAACCACAAAACAAGATGCTATAAAACACCAGTGAGCAAAACATGGAACAGCACACCCTTCCAAGCCATGTGCTGTGCACGTACGTGCAGTCATCATGAGATCCACACAATTTTGGCAGTAAAGTAGAAGAGGAGAAATGCTGAACTTGTAGTATTTGTACTGGACTGTGATGCGTTTAGGCTCAGTCAGCACCTTTTTGGTTTCTCATTACTTTGAATTATTTTTGTCACTGTTCAGTGAGGTTTTATTATGCAAACTGAATGGCTTCTTTCAGTATCAATAGAATTACAGTATCCATTCCAAATCCATACATTTTTATCATTTCATGTACTATTACATGTTTGATTAAAACTCGAGCAGGCCAACTATAGATTTCATTCAAATTGCTTTATTAACTAATACCCACAGATCTGTGGTGACTTAATGCTGCAACTAAGCTTTGTGTAGCTGTACAGATCTCTAGGAGCTTATTTTGGATTTCCAAAATAGCAAGTCTTTCCTTCCTGTATGCCCATTCTTCCAGTCTCCTGGGAATATTTATCTGTTTGTTTTGCAAATCCTACATACAACACGTCACTGCAGCAATGGCATTAGCAACGTTCAATTCACTCAGATGCAGATGACTCATGAGCTTCCTTTTAATTTATCAGTGGACATACTGCATCTGCCTAGCCAATATTTAAATTTTTTCCTAGCTGTTGTTGGTGTGGACAAACTGATTTTATGGACTTAAAAATAACTAAAAATAAGTGTAGGCGCATGATGCTGAACCTCCTCTGACAGAAACAGTGACCCACTAAGCAGCTCTCCAGACAGCAAAATGGGAAGCCCTAGGGACTCTACTGGCAGAGCAGAGCCTCTCTGCTCAGGAAAGCCTTTGGCTGTGCAGAGATGTGTTGCAAGAGTGCGTGTGGCATTTGGTGTAACAGTGAAACGTGTGGTAAAGCTGTACCTTTATAGGTAGAAAGTAACTTGGGAGAGTTTTGTTTGGTCTGTGGTCTTCCTTCACTGTGAGAGTGGTGACACACTGGAACAGGTCACCCAGAAAAGATTATGAACGCCCAGTCCCTGGGGATGTTCAAGACCAGGCTGGATGGGGCTCTGAGCAACCTGGTCTAGTGGGAGGTATCCCTGCCCATGGCAGGGGGATTAGAACTTGGTGATCTTTAAATTCCCTCCCAATCCCAACCATTCTATGATCTTCTATAGAATTTAGCATTGGTTATGTTGCCTTCATTGCCATCTTTGTGCTAGATCATCATTTTGGGGGTGGGTGGGTTGTTAATGCAGAGGTTTTTGCTTACTAATGAGGCCACAGCTGTGGACAAGGGTGACTTTTTAGTTTGCCTGTTTAATGTCTTTGCTGTTGGAAGACTGATCTTGAAGACACACCCTGAGGCCTGTAGATGGTTACCAAGGACTGCTGGGTGAACTTTAACCACCTGAGTGTTTAAGGTAAAGATAGGAAGGTAGCAAAATGTTTTTAGCAAAGGCTTTTCTAGATGGATATGTAGCACCACAGTAACTGCTGTTTAATCTAGGGGACACTCTGAAGGGCTGTCTTTATTTTCAGAGAAGGGTGATCATTAAAATGATCAATGGTCATAGTTGTTTTGGTGCTTTGTTTCTGAGAACTGTTTTCACTGTAAGAAAAATAATATAAAGGATTGTGCTCTGGTTAAGGCACTTCAGAGCTCAGAGCTATGGAAGGCATACTAAATTCCTCTGAATTAATTTAATAAATTAAGAAGCAAGCCCTTACTCCCAAACTTTAACCCAAAATTAACCTTAAGGAAATTAATCTCACATTCCAAGAGAATTGATGGTTTCAGCACATAACAATCTGCTACTGAAACATTATGTTTAAAAAGAGTATGTACAAACTGAATCTTCATTTCTGGTTGATTTAGGAAGTGGAATCCAGTGTTTCTGTTTAGTATTCTGATGCTGATCTCCATGTTTTGGTTGAGATCTTTTCATGTTGCTTCTGGAGCATAACAAGCATTTTTAGTGGCATATAACCTTTAAGCCTTTGACCTGTTGTAGGAAGTACTGGAGAGTTCCCTAAGGACTGCTTTTCTTACCTTTGCCATTTGTAACTCACCAAGCATCTCACACAAGTTATGTAGTGATACTGAAGATGTGATGTGCTATACAATACACCACTGTATTGTTAATGTCATATTCTACAACGGCATGGAGGAGAGCTACAACTGAGAAGTAATAGATGCCTGAATGGAAAAACATACATTCATTAATACATACCTGATCTATTCAGTCTTAGGACAATTGCCTGCTTAATGTTTGGATAATGGCGAGCAACCTCTTTCATTGGGCACTGTAGACTGTTATTGAAAAGGAATCTTAAAATAGGGCTAATACTAACTTGGGGAAAAAAAAAAGCACTAATAACTGTTTCTGAAGAGCCTTTGGGTTTTTATTACTTCCTCAAATAGATTCAGCTGTGGAGATCATTCTTAGTTTGATGGCTGCAGACCTCAGCCCCTGTAGTGTATTTCTTCTGTTTTGTCCACTTCAGTCAAGATGTTCTGAGTGAAAATGCAAAAATGGGGCTAGAACCCAGGTGAGACTTTTAAGTGTAAGGACACTGTTCACTAGAAGAGGTTGCCCAGGGAAGTTGTGGCTGCCCCATCCCTGGAGGTGTTTAAGGCCAGGCTTGATGGGGCTTTGAGCAACCTGGTCTGGTGGGAGGTGTTGGAACCTTTGAGCAGGCTGGTCTGGTGGGAGGTGGCAGGGGGGTTGGAACTCAATGATCTTTATGGTCCCTTTCAACTCTAAACATTCCATGATTCTATGACATATTAACATTCCATATTAAGCAGAATATTGCTCGCCTGTAAGTTTTGTTAGAGCCAAAAAAATGGTAAGGACAAATTTGCTTAATACATGCTTATATAAACAAACATATAAGGATGCTGTAGTTCATGCAGAAGATGAATACCGTAAGAAATCTTCATGAGGACAAAGCTGTTATTTCCAGAACCAATCATTTTGCTGATAATGAATTATTTTAGTTGCTTTTATTGAGCTAAATGTTGCACAAACCTCAGTAATGGATCTGACAGGTAACTAATGAGAACCACATCTTAAAGTTATACCGATACCTGCTGTTCTCATCTGTTTAATGGCGTTACGGGAGCTTGTAGAGAAGCTTTGCAGTCGCTTGAATGTAAAATTCATAAAAACATCCTGAGGCAGAGTTGTTCTCATCTCCCTGCAAGGCCAGAGTAAAGTGACTTCTCACTGATAGCAGTGATATATAAAGGCATTTTTATCACTACAGGATGGACTCTGTAGAATTTAAGACATTCATCTCTCTTCTGTCCTTTCTACCTCTGTCAAAATTGTAAATGCACTAGAATAGTAATACAAGGATTCTTGATCCTTGAACTCTCTTCATCTATGACCAAAAGGCATCTAATTTCACCAGAAGTCTGTGTCTTTGGCCTGGACTGTAGAACAGAGGATTAGAACACTGAAAGCATCAAATGGCCCAGGAGAAGATAGCAAATGATAGCTAGACTGCGTTCCAGTTGGTTCTTTATTTCATTGTGACAATTTTCTGTCAGGAAAAGACTTGAAAAGAAGTGTGGAAAATAACAAAACAACTGAAGAGATTTCTGTATATACATATACTGTCTGACCAAATGTCTACGGAAGCAGTATAAAATAGCTTCTATCCTGCAGAAGTAGTTTCTGGATAAAATATACGTCTATTGCTGTATGTTTGACCTCCTGAAAATTCAATTCCTGCTCCTTTGGTGCCTTTGATATTGTGTGTAAATTAATTCATCCTTAGTTTTCCTTTTACGCTGACAAAGATAATGGAAGAACTTCTCCAATCCTCATTGGAGATTTATTGCATTAACGCAAAGGCACAGCAGTGATCACAGCACTCCACCCTGCTCTACGGAGCTGCTAACAGAATTGAATAACATGGCTTGTATGTTTTATATCCCATTTTTTATGGGCATGTTATCCTTGGTGAGAAGTCTGACAAACGTGTACTTTGTTTCAGACTGAAAAATACAGTTTTAATAGTCACGTTATTTGAGGAAAAAGGAGTTAGCATGGCTGCCTGGAGCTCTGGCATTCTTCTTTGTGTGTACATGTGATGTGTACTGCATTGGAGGAATTTTTGATCTCACTGATGCTAGTTACTGCGTGAAGTTATTTCTGATTTTCATAAACACAGTTTAAAGCAGACTCAGGAGTAATATACATAAGTAACATGAAGTGCCTCCAAAAGCCAGATGATTCAGCTGCTGTGTGATGATATTTACGCTGCTGAGGGCAATGAAATAATTTCAGTTTATACAACTTAATATTGAGCTCTAAATTTTTGTGTACAGTAAAAATATACAGTCACTCCCCTACCTGAGTACAGGTAGCCTCCAGGCATTACCCTGACCATCGTTTTACAGGGTATTCCAGGCTGTTTGTACACTGAATTTCTTTGTTTTTCTCTCTTACTAGCGTTGGAGCACTCGTGGGCCTGTCGATAGCAGCAGTGGTCCTCTTTGCTTTTATCATCACTGTGTGTGTTCTCTGTTATTTGTTCATCAGCACGAAGCCACGCAGCAAACTGGATACTGGCTTAAGCTTGCAGATGGCAGGTAAGACCAGTTGTTATTGACATACATTATCTCCTGCAGAGGAAAAGCCTTATTCTGTCTTTCAGTGGATGTGGAGGAGTCCAACAGTGTTTATCATCTTTCTGATAGGTCTTCAAGATGTAGTCAAGCAATCCTGCTGTTTTACTTTCTGAATGAAATTTGTACCAAATTCAAATGAAAAAAAAAAACAACTCAAGCTCGATATATTTATTTAGTAGTAGGAAGAGCATAAAACTCCTCAGTACTGCGTAAGGGTGCAACAGATAGGTCCCTTTGTCAAGAAGAGGCTTACTCAGTTGCTCTGGATTTCCTGTTGAGTACATAAACATGAAGTGATTTCATGCTAGGAATAGGAATCTCAAAAGAGATTTTAAGTCTATTTTTTTGTGACGGAGAGAGGTTATTCCTTTTTTCTTTCTTCTTGATGTAGGATCCAGTCTTTGAAATCCAAGACTCTTTGCTGCAGTCCCAGGAGTCCATACCTTTGTGCCCGGACTGCACTGACAGATACCTGCAGAACACTGCATGTAGCCAGTGCTAGGATGCGTGGCACAGAAAAACCTGTGGCATCTGCTCCATTTCACTCCATTTGTGAAATCTGCCTGCAAGTTTTGATGGTGGAATGGAGTTTGACAGGTCTTGGACTTCATAAGCGTTTCAATGGGGCTGCAGTAGTTCAGCCAGTAAAACTGTAGGAAGTAAAGGGAACATTGTACTTATTTAGGCCTTGTAAGTTGAACAAGTTGAAAAAGGGGAATAATTATTGGGAAAAAAGTCCCCTCACCTCAAATTCTTTCTTAATTTTTTTTCTTACTAGTTTTTAAAATGTTTCCATACCTCCATGGAAATAAATGACCAATGAGTTACTGTAATTATAGCCTATTGTACAGCAGCAAGCTCCCTCCTGAGTGTTTAGTTAACACAGTCCTTCATGCCAGACTTCCTATGTCTTGCTTTGTTCTCCAGAGAATACAGGCTTTGGTCTAAAAGTGGTTCATGGAGCTGTCAGGAAATGCACACCCTTCTTTTGGAACAACATAAGCTGAGCAAGCTGCTGCAGTGAAAGTCACACATTCAGCAAAGTGCTACTAATCTGCAAATTGAAAACTTCACACCTGTCCTGGAGAGAGGGAGTGGAAATAAGACCTGCTACCTAGAATGGCCTAAATAAACTCTTGGGTGGGATTAACGAAATGCCTAGTGATCTTTTACAAGACGGTGGTGTTCTAATTATAAACGGGCATTATGCTTTTGAACATGTTGCTGTTTAACTTCTTCCCTCAGGTTTTCCTGATATGGCATCAGCTCTTCATCCATTGCCAAGACAGCAGCGCTGCTTTTTCTCATGCTTTGTATTTTTCTGCCAGGCCTGTTTGGCATATGGGGAGATGGGAAGGAGGCAGGTGCTATTGCACCACTGCTGCCAAATGATTTCATCTTTCTCTACAGTCTCGAACCCTCCTGCAAAACCACATCCTCCTTTGGCATCAGAGAGCCTTCCTCTCTTCCTGTCTTGAGGTGAACAGCATCCCAAAATCCCCCACGTATGGCCCAGCGTTCACGTAGGCACCCTGTCTCTCATGATTCCAGGTGTTAGGACTTCAGGAAATGGAGAGATATTTGGTTCTTCCTAACCATCTCCTGTGTTGTTCTGACCTTTATTCAGACTGCATGACTTTGTATTTAAACACTGTTTTGACTTTGCTCTTATCCCATGTTTTTCACTTTTATTGTTCTGCTTCATAGGCTGCTTTGAATGACAATTATTTCACATCTAAATTCTGATAGCTTTACCTGTTTATGAGGTGGACTGCCAGAAATTGAAAGCCGGTTACTTTGCCAAGCTTGAGAGATCTTTGAAAATGTTGGAGGATTTCACTGACATGCCTGAGTGCTTACCTTCATCATACTAGGGTTTCTTTTGCATGGAAGTCATGTAAGGTGAGCGTATCTTATGAGATGGCTGGTTAGCTGCTTTCAGGCCTGAGGAATAATAAAAACAACCTTTCCTGCTCTTTCAGTTCTTCTGAGATTTGAGCATAATCATGTACAGGCAATAAAAATTAATTTAAAAAAATTAAACAGTTTTCAGAAGCTTCAGAAAATTTTAGGCTCGAGGAGTCAGTTTTTACCGTGAACTCGATTCCACCCTGCTTTTTCTGAACTAGCATAATCTTGCCTTTAGGTGAAGGCCATGTCACACATTAGGTGTTGTGCAACATCTGTACCCCTGGAGCATTCAGAGAGCACTCATTTATGAAAGCAGTATTTTTTACTATATTCAGTTTCGCCCGTGGTATATCAGCTCAGCTGGAGTTTTCCGTTTCATTAAACATGCAATTGATCATTGTATGCCTTTCTTCCCTTGTGTCATAGTCAAAATTGGTCATTGTTCTGTGGGTTCATCCAAGACATCCTAAAATTAGAAGTGGAATTGTTGAATGTTTACAGCAGTAGTTGCAAGATCAGTCATAAATCTAACAATAAACTGGATCTGTGGCCTTTGTTAAAGTTTCTGATTCTGCAAAAGACAGATCAGCTGGAATTTGCCTCTAGCCTTGAAAAAAAAATGGGCTGCAGTAGCATCAATATAGGTATGACCAATAGGATTCCTGAGCTAACAAAGCCTGTGTTAGCCCTAGCAAAAATTAACATTTCAATCTGAGAATTGAATTTTAGGAAAAATGAGCTTAGTTGCTGATGTAGACCAGGAGTAACTACTTAATGGAATTATTCTGATGTAAACTGTTGTTCCTCATTCCTATTAGTAGTATCATATTGTAGAGTGCAGGATAGATGCTTTATATGCTAGACAGTGTGTACAAGTAAATGAGAAGATCCCATATATCAAGTAATTTAGAGTTTAGTTTCTTATCAGATCTATTATTTCCCAGTCAAAAGCAGTGTACTTTACTTAGTTCTTTCAATGAAATCCTGTCCTTGTACAGTCAAAATCTCAGCTCTTTATACATTGCTTTCTTACTGCTTGCATTCTGCCTTACTGAAACGTCAAACTGCTTCACCGTTTTTCCTCTATCCTCACATCTACCTTTCTGAAGTAGGGAGATGCTATTAGCTCCATTTTACAAGGAGACAGAACTGCAGGGAAGTGTCACGTGTTTTGATGCGTTGTGTCAGTGTAGACATTAATGTCTAGTGGAATTTTGAAAGGACATCACTTAGCAGAAGACCTTTGTCCTTTTGCTTGATACCTCTAAAAATGTGGTTCTGAGACTAGCTTGACACAAGAATTCTGTGGTACAGAGAACTGAGCCATGCTTTTTGAGACAAAGGTGAGGATTCAGCTCATTGGAGCATACTTTTTCTTAGTGTATCGAACCTGCTTTTTAATCATACATGTTGCTCAGTAAAATCTTTCTGAGAGAAAAAACTTTTCACTGAAATAATTTTAAGTGTTCCCATTTCTCCCATATGAAGGCTGGAGACCTGTAAAAGTGTTTCTTCTTGGTAAACAAAGACATCCAGACCCCAAGAATGCAAATGTTAGGCATTTTCCCAAGATGAAAGGGAATTTGGTTATATGCTGTGTTCTTCTAACCATAAAATTTCTCTTTGTGCAAAACTTATGGCCTTGTAAATTACTCATAAGTGCTGGGAAAATGTGCTTTAATAGAAGAGATTGATTCCTTGTTCTTATAAAGCAGTGACATCGTAGTATGCAAAAGTTCATGGCCTCATTTCACAATAAGGAAAAACTCAACTTGAAAAATAGCCTGATTGCCTTCGTGTCCCTGTTTCTCTCCTTAATTAAAGATTACTCATGGGACACTCTTCAAATATAAAAATTACTCAAATATTTTGATGAGGAAGCACCAAATGCTCACACTTTCTCCTCCTTAGCTCAGCAGAATTACCTGACTATTGGTTCTAAAACTGGGTAACTGCTGTCTGAATTCAGAGACACTGCCTAGTTGTTGGAGTGTGTATTGATAGATTTTCTTTCTAGGTTTATCGATAATTTCCACTATATGGTCTTTCTGCAGCTAGACTTAAATTTTACCATCTTAGGCTACTTTTTGCCAGCCAAATGCAGTCAACTATATTTTAAAAAATTACAAATTTTCTTTTTTAGTTAGGAAATTAAGACATTCTCTATTTTGGAGCTGGGAGTTCACATTTAGTGGAATGGGTTACGTCACTAGTAAAGATTAAATTTGGAAATGTTTAAATTGACTTGTTGTAGTGAGGTTTTTGCAGTTCATTAAGAGTAAATTTTTTTTATTGCAAAGATTCATAGGTGTGGTAAGCTGTTTTAGATATGAAATCTAGACACCCTGTTCAAAAATAGGGTGGCTTTTTGGTTGTGGTTTTTTTTTTTTTTTCACTTTTGGGTTTGATTTTTTTTGATCACAGCTGAAATAACTCACTGAAAAGACTCGGTTTCAACTAAGGTCTTGCCTTAATTATTATTGTACAGATATTTTGACAAGTCAAACTATCAAATCTCATCTTGATATTTTGAAACCAACCTGCAGGTTTTTCAATTCAAACAATAAAATGCAACTTTGAAATGCTGAAGGGGATGGAGGAACTCCTGAGAGTGCCAGGGAATGGGACAATGGCAATGGGTGGGCTGGAGAGCAGAAATGGGGTCCTTGGGGAGAGATATGAAGTGGGAGCCGTGTGGATGGGAAGCACACACAGGGTTGGAACAACTAGAGATTTAGGGCAGAGAAAAGAGGTGTGAGGGACTTGGAGTAAGAACTGAGGTGGTTGTTGATGGAGACGGGCTAGTGTGGGAAGCGTAGTAGCAGAAACAGTGAGTGGAAACAGTGAGGAAAGCAGGAAGGGAATGAAAGCATGAATATAAGGTAAGAAAGAAAAAGGTGAAGTTCAAAGTGTGGTCAGAAGAGTCTTTCCTTCTAGAGCTTTGCTTTCTCTGCTGTCAGCAGGTATCAGTGAAAACCACTGGCAGAGCGTTTCTCTTCTCCCCTCCTGACAGTGACCCTCTGCAGACTGCTTTTGCTTTGGTCATTCTGATCAGCTGGGCAAACTGAAGTTGTCTGCACTGAATCTAAAGATTCTAGCTCTTCTGCTCCAAGCAGGTGCCTGTATCAGGTACCTGGTGGAATTTTAATGAACTGCTTAACTTACCTGCTCTGAAAAACAATATGCAAATAGTACTAGGCTTCACAATCAAGTATTTAAAAGATGGGAGATGCCAGAATTTAAGATTTTCTGGGCAACTGGTGAAATGCCTAACCAAAAATTGCTTTATTTATTCCTGTCACCCCTTCAATCTTTTTGGAAAAAAACAGTGACATTTCTTTCATGCAAAGAAGTATTGTGAACCTCCCCCCAAGCAGTGCTTTGGAAGCTGCAGCAAAGGCAATAGTGACTGATCATGTTTGGAGATTTCTAATTTCTTTCCTTGAATATGGGATTTTTGTTCTGCTGTTTGCTTTAGGACACTCTCTAATTTCCTGCTATAAGTCCTACTTATATCACAGTGCTGCTACCTTAAGCTGCTTTTCATCTTGATGTTTACTCTTTTTACAAGTTAATAGCAGGCTCAGGAATGGAAAGTGGAATGGCTGTGGTCCATCCCATCTTCAAAAGACTGTAGAGGAAGATTACAGGAACTATGTTTTTTCTAATGCAGTGGGCACCTCTATGTATTAGTGCTTGCAACTAAAAGAAGAATAATGTGGTTAGTTTTGTTACAATTGCTTTTGTTTTACAGACAGTGAGACTAGAGGGAGTTCAATATGCTAATGAACAGAGGCACAGGATGGATTCTACCAATGCTGTAATGAAAACAGGTACAGTGAGAACACTTCTTTTCATCTTGCTTTGTTGTATTTGTATACTCTCTGCTCTGTTTTATATGTGGTGATACAGATACGATAACCATTTTTCAAAACACCATGATTCTTTATGTGGGTTTTTAGCTTTCTGAAGAGCACTAGTGAACTGTCTCTGTTTGATTTACTTGTGTATTGCTCTGATGCTGTCCTTTCTCAGGGAAGTAGCTGCAGAGACTTGAACAGACTCCCTCCACAGACAAATCTCTTCTTGATTTATTTGTATATGAATACTCCTTCATGGTTTTGTGTCAGAGAAGATTACATTCTCCTTATGCTGCCTTTGTCCTTTCCCTGATGCTGTCCAGGATGCACCAGAGCTTATGGAGGAGGCAGCCATTGTAACTTAACATTCAAAAGAAATTCTTTAACAACGGACTGCTAGAAATGCTTCTGTGTGACAAAGGGCAATGAAGTATCTGCTGCATAGTTTAGTCATATTCTGCTTCTTGGAGATGCTACCTGGAAGTTCTGAGTGAAGTCTGGTAGAGAACTGAAGAAGGTTAGCTTGCAAAAAGCAAAGTTTCGTACGCTAACTTGATTTTTATGCTGAAATCACGTTTAAAGGTCAAACTGCCTATGGCACAGACCATGCCAAATAGTATTTAAAATGTATGCCAGTACTGATGAATTGTACTTCAGTCTTAGGAGGAATTTATGAATAACGGAAATTACTTCAGATGGCACAAAACATGCATTTTACTTTCTGCAAGGGGTGAAAGCTCACAGCTAAACAGCCACAGAATACGAGAATAGCCATAGATCAGCAATGTCTGTCATGGAAAAACACAAAGGGTGCGTGTTTGCTCAGCAGTTGTTCTTAGAAGAGCAGGAAAGTAAATGTGTCAGAATTCCTCGCTTTGTGTATTTTCTCTTGTACCCTTAAAAAAAAAAGCCACCCTGTGCATCATAAGTGCAAATATGTTCTTCTCAGCACTTTTTATTATCAGCATAGCAGGTTGATTTGTGTTGCTTGTCTTCATGAAAATACTTAAGTGTAACAAAACTAATTTTGAAACTCTTAACCACCTCCACACATTATATTTTTTTTTCTGCTGTTGCAAATGAAGTGGCTTGTGGGAGAAAAATGCCATGGGAAGACTAAAAAGGATCCTGCAGCCAGAAAGCCGTCTGTGGTGAGAAAATCCAAAATTATCCATGGCAGCCGTTAAGTACTGAGATGAGACCTCAGTAGCAGGTCTGTGAATGTGGCATTGCTTTCTGAAGGCCATGAGTCTCTCATTTGCTCGTGCTTCAGTTTGCCTGCTTTCCACCCTGTTACAGAGACTAATGTTTATGGAGTACCCTGAAGTGTAGCCTGCTAACCACTCTTGCTTACAGGAAGAGAAACAGAGCGAGAGAATTGAAAGGCCAGCTGCAAAGGAATTTTTTCAGGGTTTAAATGCATGCATTATATAAAGACCAAAAAAATTAAAAGCTTTTTTTTTAATGTGGATGAATTCTACCATTTTGGTTTTGATGGTAAAATGAAGCTGCCATTGTCATGAAGACTCAAAACACTTGAGAGCTCTTTTGAGGCTAAAACCAGGAAAACTATGTCCTTAGCCTATGGGCCTTTTTGCTTCCAGGTGCAGAATGGAGCAGCTGGGAACTTCCTGTGAGAATGGAAAGGGAAGGAGGCAAGGATCTTTTCTGAACTTCAGCAGATAATCTGGTTGGGTGTTGGTAGAAATCCCAGGTCTCTAATTATTTTTGGCCTTCTGCTTTTCATGTTTTCTGCTTGTTGCGGGTTTCCTGCCCTCGCCTGTTATGGGCAGCCACTTCACAGTGCAGTGATAAGCCAGAGAGTCCATCAGTGACTGTAAACCTTTCACTGCTATGAGAAAGCTACATGTAGCAATTAGATTTGATTTAGCATGCATATTTCCTCTGCCAAATTCACTGGGTTTTAATTAGGAACAGGAACCCCTACACCCTTGCAACCCATGTAGTGCAGCATACAATTCAAGCTTGTTTGCGTGCTCTTTTCCAGCAAGAGGGCAAACAGCTCTTAGTATTAAAAAGGGAAAGGAGAGGACTTAGTCCGCTGGAGGCATCGCATCTAACTTGGAGTGGTAATATAGCAAATTATTAAACAATTGAGTTACGCACAAGAGAAATCTGACATAAATTTCATGGAGAAAATTAAGTCTAATTTCTCTCTTTGCCAAAGTAATTTTGTGTGTCAGGTAAATAGGAACAAGTGGCTGTGACTTACAGATCTTTATAAAAATGCAGTCAAAGAGAAGTTTTCAGTGTATCGTTCTCAAACATGTTTTTGGAGGGAAGGATGTCTCAGTATGTCCCAGCTGAGCAGTAAGAGCTTTGCTTCAGTAAAGAGCATATGTATGAAATTTATGGATGACAGCACCCTGGGAAGGGTTGCGAAACTCTAGGGGATGAAACTACCTTTCAGAATCATCTCAGTGCCCTGGAGAAATGGTCTGAAATCAAAAAGGTGAAATACGATAAAGATAAAAGCAAGGTACTGTAGTTAAAAATGAGAAATCAAATCCTCAAATATCCCTAAGGGAGGATAACTGACTAAGTGGTGTGGGAAAAAAATATCTGGGGGGTTATGGTATGCCATAAACAGTATTGATGTTCTGCGCTCTTCTTTTAGTGTGACATGCTGGAGAGGGGAATTGTGTGTAGGATGAAAGGTAATTTACTCCATGCTGGCAGTACGTCTACTACAATATTGCTTTTAGTTGTTGATATAATGGAGAAGAGAGAAAACTGAGGAAAAAATTGAGATTTTGGAATAGCTTTACAGGCTTAAGCTGGCTTAAGTCTAGAAAAGAAGAGTGTCTGTGTTCAGTTATATAAAATATAGGACAGTGATTATTTTCCTTGTCTGTGGCCGGCAGGATAAGTAATGTGCTGAATTTCACATTGGAGGAGACACAGAATTAGTAAAAGAAAATCTTCCAAAGTATAAGGGTAGAAGTAGTACTGGACCGACCAATAAGGCAATTTGTGGAACTTTATTCCAGGGGTATCTGGGACAGACTAGACTCTCACTTGTCAAAAGTGAGATATATGAAGGATCTCTACAGCCTTAGTTCGGGGGCTGTGTCTTAGCCCCAGGCATCCCTTAAGGGACAGCAGCAGCCCCTGTCATTGTCACCAGTGGCATAGGATTATATTCTTAATTCATGGTGTTTTTCACATGAAATCAAGCTCTTCAACACCTATGGCTAATGTTGTGTCTTGTTAGATTGCAGCTTTACGATGTTGCCATCCATTTGTGCTCCTCCTAAGTGTAACTGCAAAGTCGTGTTGTCTTTCATGGGTTTTGACAGACTGTGTCCAGGTCTGGGAAGAAAAGACTGTCATAGAATCATAAATCATTAGAGTTGGAAAGGACCTTAAAGATCATCGAGTTCCAACTCCCCCTGCCATGGGCAGGGACACCTCCCACCATAACAGGTTGCTCAAAACCCCATCCAGCCTGGCCTTGAACACTTCTAGGGATGGGGCATCCACAGTTTCTCTGGGCAATCTGTTCTGAGTAGAGACAGTTTTGAGTGCTGTGTGTGCGTCTGCCCCATAGACTGGAGAAAAAGCGATAGCCATAACAGGAACATCTGAGCTCCCTTCTGATATGAAATTTATTCAGAAATGCTGTATGTTAAGATGGAACAGAATAGACTATTTCACTTGGAAGGGACCCACAACAATCATTTAATCCAGCTGCCTTAGTAATTCAGGGCTGACCAAAATTTAAAGCAAGTTTTTAAGGGCATTGTTCAAATGCCTCTTAAACACTGGCAGGCTCAGGGCGTTGACCACCTCTTTAAGAAGCCTCTTCCATTGTTTGACCACCTCTTGGTAAAGAAATGCTTCCTGATTTCCAGCCTCCCCTGGCACAGCTTGAACCATTCCTATATGTCCTATTACTGGGTACCAGGGAGAAGAACTCAACACCTCCCTCTTCATCTGTCCTCAGGAAGCTGTAAAGAGCAATGAAGTCACCCCTCAGCCTTGTTTTCTCCAAATTAGACAAACCCACTTCTCATTCCTTCCAGCCCCTTTTACCAGCTTTGCTGCCCTCCGGACACATTCGAGTACCTTAATATCCTTCTTAAATTGTGAGGCTCAGAACTCCACACAGTCTCAAGGTGAGGCTGCACCAAGTCTTAACAAGTTACCCAGAGAAGTTGTGGATGCCCCATCCCTGGAGGTGTTCAAGGCCAGGCTGGACGGGGCTTTGAGCAACCTGGTCTGGTGGGAGGTATCCCTGCCCATGGCAAGGGCTTGGAACTCAATGATGTTTAAGGTCCCTTCTAACCCAAACCATTCTGTGAGTCTAAATAGAGCAGGATAATCAGCTCTTGACCAGCTGGTTATGCTGTATTTAACGTACTACAGACTTGAGGTTTGCCCTCTTGGCTGCCACAGCTGACTCATATTGAGCTGTTGTCAACCAGATGGCAATACTGGGGGAGGGTACAAATCTTAAGGTTATATGTATGCCTCATATGTTTTCATTTAAGTTGATTGGGAATGCAGAACCATCTTCAGAGCCTTAAGGAGAAGGAAATCTAGAATCTACAAAAATTGTCACTGATAATTCAGATAAGTGTCATTCCTCTCAGTGAACCAGTGTTGAAGTGATGTTCCTTGTTGCTAGTTGCCATCTGCCTTGAAATCCAAGTTTTCATGCTTCAGAACTTCTGTCAATAGCAGAACAAACTGAGATTTTCTGGCCAGACTTCAGAGCATGTCTATTGCTTTTTGTATATCCAGGCTGCTTCTATATCCGGCTGCGCTAACAGCTGTTGTGCTTCACCTGAGAAGCAATCCTGTTTTAATGAGCAGTACAGTAATTTCTTCGTATAGAAATTCTTCAAGAGTACTTTGAAGCATATTTGGGTATCCTTCAGGACTAAAGGCACACAATGTGAGTTTGTCTATCATTAAAACAAAAAATGAAATGCGTGGTTTAATGTAGACGTTAGTGGTGCAATTTTCTGAGAGGGCACTCCATAGAAACACTAGGTGAATGACATTTTTGTTTTGTTCAAGCACCATTGTGCCTTGAGCCTTCGTTGGGTGCAAGGTGAAATCCTCATTTGCACAGCAGAAGGGCAACAACAGATCTGCCCATCCACATACAGAGGAGGCATTTAGTGTTTCATAGATGTAGGGATGCCCTTTGGAGGTGTGATTCTTCACGTGATAAAGATGAGGAATATAATGAGATGCTTGGAAAGAAGTAATCCCAGTGAAATGGATTGAGATGTATGGTTTGTTCTGGATTTGTTTGGAGGATCTTCCCTATCAACTCTGCTGTGCGGAGGAACAATAAAGATCTTACCCTGTTAAGTCTGTTTCTTAACTGTGATTGCTATTTTGCAGATACAGAGCTGCATCCTTTGCAAGGCCCCCACTGAAACAGGCTGTTGGCAAAGCCAAGTGGCTTCGAGACATTTCCTGAGCCACAGGGATGAACAGTGACTGTGAGCCCCAAGAACTAGACACATTCTTCCAGAGGTGTTGATAACCAGAGGCCAATCTGAAGTTGTGCCAGGATTATGTATTCGTGTGTGGTTACTGTACTGAGACTTAGTGTCTTTTGAGTTGCACATACCAGCTACAGATGCTCCTCCTTTTCGTGCAAATTGTTGTCTTTACCCTGTGCCATTCCAATGAGATAACACAGTTGTCAAGCAAAGCAGAATTTGGCACACCGTGTTGACCCAGCTTTATTTTAAGATGTGCCATCTCAATGTGGTGTCTTCATGTTGTGAATATGGTTGTCTTTAGCCAAATGTGATTGTTCAGTGCACAAACATATGTGAACACGGTGCCTCAATAAAATCTGGCATTTGTTTGTGTTGTATTTTTCTTAATTTATCATTCCCCCCACATTTGTTTTCTCAGAAGATTCTTACAGATGTTAAAATTATTTTGATGGGAGAATTTGCCAACAAAGCAAAGTTAGTAAATTTTATAGGGAAGTTTTCATTTAGTTTTCATTCTAGTGTTTGGTAAACACTGAAATTGATTGAAATAAACATCCACAAATGTTTTGGAGATTCTACACCAAAATATGTCGGATTATTTATTTTGAAGCAAACTTTCAAAATTTTCTAGTACTGTTCCAGGTTAGAACGCCGAGTTGTGAAGTGTTGAGCTTCCTTCAGGTAACCCAAGAGCTCTAATCATACATTTTGTTTCCCTAGAAGTCTTAGGAACAACCAGCACAGTCTTTACTGTCGTATCTGAGCTTTCAAGTCTTTCAAGCTTTCAGGCTCCAAATCGTGGATGATGATAATGATTTCTTTTTATCTTGTGAGAGTTTTTTAAGATCAGTCATCAAAAGAATTTCAAAATTACTTAACTATACTGTTTACATGAAGGCAGTAGACAGATTATATTTTCCATTTGCAGATGAAGCCTGAAATATTCACCACGGCAGCTTTATCTCTGGTTATACTCCATCTTTTTAAGAGCAGATCCTTCTCCGCTGTTTGGGAGCGACATCTTTCTGTGTGATGGTACTTAAAATTCAGAAAACCTCGAAGTGTTTGCAGTCCAAGCTACTTGTAAGTCACATTATTTGTGTGAAATAATACTGCAGTGCCACTGAAAGAAATAGAAAATGTGGTATATAACTGCATATACTATCTCATGAAACTGGCATTTGTTACTGTGGGCTTGTAGAAAATTTAAACCACATTAGATGTGTGAAGAAAATATTTTCATAACAGTAGAGCATAAACCTTATCATCCAGCCTCATAACCATCTTGATTGGAACTGTCAAAGAGCAAAAGGGAAAAGGTTTATGTTTTTTGCCACCTGATTTCCTTTGAGGGTCCCAGCCCTGAGATGCCCAATTTCTAAGTGTATGGTTCATTTTAAACCACCGAAAAAAGACTTGAAGAGCATGAAAAAAGGATGATTTAAGTTAGTTCAACTTCACATGAACTTGAGCCACCACTTCTGTAGTTTTAAATTTTAAAGTAATAAAAGATGTTCTATTCTGTTTTGAATGTTGCAGATAAAAATATCTTTGATTGTCATCTCTGGGCAATTTCTAAGGGTTTTGTTCCTCAGGTGAGGAGGTTATTTTCCCCTCAGACATCGGGCTTTATATTCATTTTGAGTATCTTAAGATGCCAAAGTGACAGAAGAAGAGTAAAACCAGAAAGCAAAAAAATGTTTCCAGTCCTTTGCCTACGTCCAGTGCTTGTTTATGTTTTCTGGTGCTGTGTTAGGACAATCCATTACTTTGCCCTTTTAACGAGTTATGCTGTAATTGAGGGTTTCTAAATGTCATGGAAGAGTACCTCCCACACTGGTTTGATTAGGGGATTCGATACGCTGCTCGTAGCAGCTTTCAAATGTAATGTACTGTTGCAACAAGGGTGGCTCCCTGTGCTTAATAGACATAATAATGTTTAATGTACTGGTTAGGCATAGCCCTAATTTTTGCCCTGGGAACATTTTAAGCTTAAGGTGTTTAAATGACCACAGTAAAACAAAGTCAGGGCTGTTCTGCTGTTGTCAGCCATACAAAAACTAATAAAACAGGAGTTCCTATGAGCATTTTTTATCGTTTTTCAAAGTTGAGGAAGTTTTCTAGTCGTAAGGGCAAAATAAAAATGGGAAAGGAACTGTGTAATTGTATGCCATGGGCCTCATGGGCTGCAGGATATAGATTTCTCTGTACATTTAGAGATACCAGCAGAGCAGCATGATCAGGAGCCCGTGACGGGCTTCACTGGGACCAGGCTAGCTGGGTCCCACTGGTAGTTGTGATACTGACTGCACCTTTCATTGGAGTCACACTGGCAGAAGGGGCAGCTCTGCCATCTTTCTCATCCCCACCAAAAGTGGCACCTTTCTCATCCCTACCATTATCTAGGAATTTCAGTAATAGTAACTGGCTGTTCACCTGTAATCTTTCATTTGACTTTTGGTCTAAGGAGAAAATACCAAATCAATGTTCCCACAGTATCAATCAAGTACTTAAAAACTTTCATAATCAATCACATTATTTAAGTATAATTTCTGAAAGCTTTGGCCTTTGCAATTTCTAAATTATGGAAGAAAGACCAAAGAAAATTTTACTGAATTAAGATAATACCTGTTCATTGTTTCCTAACATGACAAATGCGAGAGATCCTCAAGATTGTTCCATCCTTCAAGTTTTGGAAGACACGAGGCAGGAAAAGCATAAAGATTCAGATGCTTCCTAGCAATAAAAGTGAGAAACTTGCCAGTTTTCATGTTAGCCTGAAGCTCACAGAAATCTCATCTTAATTTGAGGTAAGGAGTTTAATATTTTGTCGAGTAGATTTAGAAGTGATCACAGCTATAAGGTCGAAGGAGTAGTCAATTAGTAGATATTTATGGAAAATTTACTTTCCTTAGCCATTTGTTTAGAAGTTTATAAAGTTAATATACAAACAGACTTCATATTTCAACAGATAAAGAATAGTTGCATAAAGATGTGTAAATACATTGCATTAGAAGTGGAGGGTGAGAAAATTCTGCAATGGACAAGTTCTTCAAAAGTCAGCTCCCAGCCAAAAAAGATAAATTGAAAAAAATTGAAAACCTGATCGGAACCACCATCAACACCAGAATCTGTCCAAGTTCCCAGCCACCATTTATTTGTGGAGTAGTTCTTTGGAAAGAGGGTGCTTGTTTCTAGTGATCAACACGATTATTGTACTTAGCTCCCCTTTTCTGTCATTCTGTTCCATTGTGATTGTAAGAGTGTGGTCTCCAGGGGGAGATTACTGATTCATACATGTATGTGTTAGTGTGTGTCTACATAGCGCATTTGTATAAAATGGATTGTGTGGAGAGAATCTATCCATGTATCTGTGAATCCATAAGTCTCTGACCAATATACTAAAATTTACACTTAAGTTATATACTTGCTACTTAAAACCATCTTTCTGGTCTTCTCCATTATTCCTATGCTTTTTCCAATCTGCACCCTTTGGAACAACCGTTGAAGAGCCTTGCTTTATGTACACAACAGTACATTTGGATGGCAACAAGAACACAAAGCATTAAAAAAAACTGTTTAAGAGCCTTTCTTTATATACAGAGGAGCACATTTTGATGTCGGCAGCAACACAGAAAGTGTTGAAATTGATTAGTGGAAACAGTGTAAGTACAAAGAGCTGCATATAACCACCTTTTCTGCAGCTGATGTTTCAGGATACTGTAACTGAAGAGTCTTACAAAACCACAGCTTCCCTTTCCCCCTTGCAAAAAAGAAGCTGGTGGCAATAGGAGGAGGGGGTGTGACTATTTTTGATATTAAGGACCATGATTTTTTTTCTCTGCTCCACCAGCTGTGCTCAGCATAATACCGCCTGGGCCAAGCTGGGTTGCTTGGAGATGTTGGGAGAAAATGGCTTTTGTTGGCTGTGGGTGGACTGTCTGCACAGGAGCATGGAGATGTTGATGGGTCATCCTCCTGAGCCCTCATTCAGGCAAAATCTCTTATCAATTCCATAAGGGTGTGCAGAAGCAAGACCCAAGGTTTGCCCCTAGAATGAGAGGGAAGTGGCAGGGGAGAGCAGACAGCGGGCTGGTGAACATCAAATGTTGTCAATTCTCATCTTTACTGTGATAATCTGGATTCCACATACAACATTTTTCAGTAACAGTCCTTCGCCGTTACCTCTGCCTTGTATGTTCTCCCTCTTCTACACCATGTGTAGCAGATGGAAACCCTTCAGATGTTCATGTAGGGTCAAGAGAGCACCAAAATGGCTTTGCAGATGGCTTTCAAATAGCCATGGGACTGAACTCCACTTGGGAAACCAGAAAAACCTTGTGGAAACCAGGCCACAGGTCAGAACTGTCCTTGCCCAAAGTTGTGACGTACCACAGGGAGGAGAGCGAGTTGTTACTGTTGTTCCTGACGAATGACTTCTTGGTTTTGCAAACAAATGTAAGGTAAGTACCTTTTCCTCTTAATGAATGCACTGCAGTATTTTTTCCTAAATGCATCAACCACAGAAATTTCAGTAAATTGAGTCTGCTCTTTTTACAATGCTGGATCAAAATGTCAAACCAGCACAACTCAATTATGGGAGAGGAAATAAAGCAACATGCTGAATACCAGCAAGTTATTTATGAAATGCTGCAAATTGCCAATGCCATAACTACCTGTGGAAAATGAGAACAGACAAGAGCATAGATTCAGCTGGGGGAAAATTGACTCAGAGCAACTTGTTTGCAAAGTTTTAAAATTAAATTTTTTACCCCATTTGAGTTTTTATAGACTAGTTATGCCCTTCAGTCTGTTACTGGTTTTGCTAAAAAGATTTTTTAGGTGCAAAGAAATTAAGGGAAGGGAAGAAAGAATCAGAATTCATGCATTTGAATTTTTAAAAAAGTAAAGGAGCTTGTTATTTTCTCAATAAAATTGATTTGCATTTTACTGTTCTTAAAAAAAGGTCACTCACCCCAAAATCCTTTCTATAGAGGAGGCATTGTTGCAGTTGAATAATTTTTCTTGAATTTTTAAGCAGGAATAAGTACCTTACTCTGTATTTTAGTGATGCTGATACCTGAGTGCTTCATGTTAAATAAAAAGCCAGGTATTTCCCGTGGAATAAATACTTTTATTTATGACAAAGGCCACGAATTCAGAATCTCTCCACAACTAGTGGGAGACATTAAATAACTCCAAGAAATACATTTGGTATTAATGCAATACCTTGTTATTCAAAAGTAATAATAACAGTTTGAGCCACAGTTGGGAAATCATTGTCTAAAGTTATTTGTTCTAATGACTACATGTACGGATCACCTCTGAGTAATACGGTTCTTCTAAAGGTCAAGTTATTAAATCCTGTAATTTGTGAATACTTTTTATTTTCTCCATTGCCATGGGAAGGCAGGAGCTGGGAAAGCAAAGGTCATGAGGTCTGGTGAAATCTTTTGAAGAGCTGGGTAAAGTAGTACACCTACAGACCCTGAACTCTGCTCCTGAGGATGAACATCTGAGCCTGAGCATGGGGAAAACTGTTATAACAATACTGTGGTAGGATTGTGATTTTGGAGATGACATATCCATATTGTGATACTAATCTTATGTTTTATTTGGGGCTCTTGATGTGGTTTGCCTCAGTCTTCCTGCGCCCTGGGTTTCATTCTTTCCTCTGCTTTCCATGGGGCTGTACTAGTGCCCCATTATGGCAGCTCTGCCCCAGCGGGAGAAGGGCTGGATGCAAACAGCACTTTCTTCTTCTTCCTTCACATCCCTTTCTCTTCCCTGCAAAGCCACAGAGCAGAATTGGCTGCCTCATCTGCAGCTGTTGCATCCCAGGAGAGATTTGTTCTCAGAAGTAACTCTGCAAGATGGAGAAGATCCCAGTAAGTGCAGTGTCCACCTGTCATAAGCTTTGGGATCATCATGGGTGATCCCAGCCCTCCAGAGGGACTGGCTTAGAAGAAAGAAACTAAATAAGAAACCTACAGTCCTCTGTATTTCTACTGACCCCTTCTTCAGAAGCTGTAATAGCGCTGCAGAATGTGGGAGCAGTGAGACACTTGATAGCCGTGACACTTGATCATTAAGAATTCAGCCCTGTCCACCTGCCCACCATTCGAAGCCTTATTGTGATGACCACACACCATGACAACAGTATGAGTCTGACGGGTGCACCGATGAAAAGGAAATGCCTGGGTTTGTGCTATAACTGTTGAAATAGATACTACCACTGCTGGGAGTATCCAGTTCTTATCCCACAGGAGCGAGGCCATGAACTCAGCCCCTGGCAAGATAAGAGCCACCCAAACTCCTTTCTGGCAGCTCTTGAGTTTCAATCATATCCTGGCAACTTTTTCTCATTTTGGTTATATAGAGGAAAAATGTTAGAATTCACTCAGTATGATTTTATAGCAGGCAGAGTTTGTAAGATATGGTCTCTAATGCGTTTAGTGATTTCACTTTTCATTGACTAGATGGAGACCTGAGAGCACTCAGCCCTTTCCAGGATGGAGATCTAAAGAGCAGTCAGCAGGAAGTAGCATGCTACCTCCTGCGTAGCATTGCCTGTACTTAAGCTGCATTCATGCTGAGAAAATGTGGAGGTAATGCGCCCGAGCCAACACATTAGGGTGTTCCTTTTGCACAAGAGGCAAAAATGGTACTCACAAATTGCATTTGCCATCTCATTTCTTTCCAGGTAAGAAATCTGAGGGTTCAATCTGAGAATGTGAAAACTTCATTCCTAAATTCCCCGCCATATTTAATTGTCTAACATGCAGTTTACTTTGTCTGATGCAGCCTAAGTGCTCCTAGTGCAGACCAAAGCATGTCTGTCCCTTACAATAGCTGCACACCTGGGACTGGAAGAAATGGTTACTGTAAACCCAATCCACTCTCAAAGCTTAACCTTCCACCTATGAGTAGCTAAACTACCCCTTCAAATTCAGCAGCCTTTCCCTTCCAGATGCGGGGTCGAATCCCAATCCTACAGCACAGCCCTGCCTCCAAAGTCAAGGCAATAAGTAGAAAGAATGAGACTATGAGGAAAGTAAGTAGCTGTAAACCTTAAAATGACCAGAAGTCTGAGTGGTGTGACCTAGTGTTTGGTCAACTCGGATAAACACGCTACCTTGGCAGACCTGAAAGCTTGAAAGAAGGAAGATGTTTGGAAATGCATCCAGCCAGGAATAGCTTAGAGAGAGGGAAAATGCTGGCATACCGTATTTGGTAGATGATCACAGACTGTTTTCATGTGTATTAACTCCATTTTTGGAAGATGGAGTGATCAGATTGCTTGGGATGGGGGGAGGAGTCTAGGTTATTCATGGGAAAGTAGTGTGAAAGTTTGAATTAATTACTGGTAGCAATTTGGTGTGGGTGTGGGGAGGGAGGTGAAAGGGAGGTAGAAGAGGATGGGGTTGGAATTTGGGGACTGCAGGGGAAATCTCTAATTCTTACACCCTCTTCCCTTCTGACTCCACATTCATGAGTGGTGCTTCACCATCGTCTCTTCCTATTCTTTCTTCTGTGTAGGGATTAAAGCACCCAGTCAGTATGGAAAATACCTCTTACATAAATGTTATTTGCTCTGTGGAGAAAAAAAAAAACAAAAAAAGATCATAAAATTTCAGTAAATCTATGCCAGTTTTAATGGTGAGTAACATACAAGTGATTTCCTTCAAGTTTTGATGAGTTTTTGGGTTTGAAGTTTTGGCTCTGACTCTTTGCTGCTGATTAGCATGTTAATGGGTGGCAGTTGGAGTAAAGATCCCTCCAATACGTCACAACTGCAGACCTTGTTCCACTTGAGGAAAGTAATGTTCCTTGCAGGTTATATTTCACATTTGTCAGCTTGGCAACAGTGTAATGAGGAGCTGAAGAGTCCTCAGTGGTAGCAGTAACATTTCAATAAAGTGATTTTCTAACTTATTCAGAAGAACCACGATATCTTAAAATAATAAAAAAGAAGTGGTAAGGTGGTTGCACTTGGTAAGATACAGTCACTCTGTACTCTATAGTGTTAGACAGGGGATGCAAAATAATACTTTAACTCACCAGATAACTGTTAATTAGGAGCCAGCTAAAAATAAAATCATCACAAAAGATGATGCTTTCTGCAGCTGCTTGCATGTCTTTCGGGAATAGGATGAGGAAGCGTAAAATATCCCAGGACAGAGAATAATGAAAGCGCAGAGCTTTGTTTCAGTGATACAGTGGGACTAAATAAAATCTGGAAGTTACACTTGGGGAGTTCAAACACCCATGGAGGGAATTCAGTGGCCGATCATTGGGCTATATCTGAACAGTACTAGGTATCCATTGTTAATCCCACACAGTAACATAGAGGAAAAGGAAGAGAAATAGAGGAGCAGCAAGCATGCAGAGTAGGAAAGGATGGAGTTAAAAGGACTCTTTCTACAGCATCTATCAGCTGGTGGAAGGCCTGTGGAAGGCATTGGTCTGTCTGGTCATTTACACCAGAGCTAAAATCTGTAAAATTGTGTTGCTGCATTCTGTCAAGGAGACTGGCAATAGACAGCTTTATTATAATCTGCAAAAAATTCTGTGGTTCAGGCTTGTTAAGGACAAAGTTGTGATGTGCAATGCTGGGGTACAACATCTCTTTCCTTGCACTATTTGAAAAGCGTGTTAAAGAAAGAGGAAAAGAATGACCATGTGAAACATAAAAAATTCTCTTCCCAGGGTTTATTGATCCAGAGGGGATGCAGATGTGCTGCTGTAGCAAGAGAATTCAGCGCAGATTGCTTTCGTGTTATCCTTCTGCATCTGCCAAAGCTCACACTGTTGTACGCAGCAACGCTTGCGTGACTGTCACCCTTGTGACTTACTTTTAATGGCAGATCACACGACAGCATGACACATTGTCAAGTGTTCACATCCAAACGTGCGCACACTTCTGTACTTTTTCTAACGTGGCAACAGAAACGCGAGAGGAAGATTTTGGAGTAAGTTATTTTCAGCCTTACAGATTTCAGATTCTTCCTTGTTTCTGCCTCAGGAGGGAATGGTGTTTGTGCAGATTTCAAGTCTCACAGGATAAAATGATTCAGGGAAAAGTACTTGGAGTTTTGACTTCTGGCTCATACCTCTCCTAACATTTACACTTTTCCAATTTGTTCTTCTCTTTCAGGAACACTGTGTTCAGTACCTAAAACTCTGGGGTTTAAGTGGAAAATGTTAGGCTAATCCCTAGTAGCTTTCAGAATCTAAACCCTTCTCAGTTTTTTTAAGGTACATCTTGAAACCCATTTGGAATGTGAATATTTTAACAATGTTTGGGAAACACATAGGCTTTCCAGACTAATGATTAGGAAGAACATGGTCCCACAGTATCGAAGACACGTAACAGCCTTTTATAGAACAAATTTTTAGGAGGCAGGAATGCTGCATGTGCTTAAGAAAGGAACTGGAAGGAAACACCCAGGAGCACACATTTCTCTGGCAGCTAAGGAGCAGACTTAACATACTGTTAAGCATAAATTGAGCCTGAGAATTAGATCAGCGCTTATCCATTATTTTGTGCTAATGAGAAGCATTAAGTTTAAAAAGAATAGTATCTCTTAATAAAGCAAAAGTATCATTACAATCATTGTTTCTTATTTTAGCATAAGGAAATATAGTAGTTACATGGAGCAATTATATTATTGGAAGCAATGTAAATGTTACCTTATTTCTCTATAGAATATAATACTTACATATCTAATATACCAAGAATGTTGTTGGATCTTGTACTAATTTCGTTTTCAAAACACGAGAACTTTCAACATAGAAACCTTGAAACCCTAAGTAGCCACTAGCTCCCAGTGTTAGCAGTTTTACAGAGTATTGCTTGTTTTCATTGAAGTGATAGGATCTTGCAGTTTCTGCTGTGACTGCAGTTCCCAGGAGCTCTGATCATCATATTCTGAAGGCTGAGAGTGCCATTAGACAGGTCTGTAAGCATTTCTTAGACTTCTGCTGTCTGTATCGATTCTGTTCCCTTTCCTACACTTCAAAATCCTTTGCTCAATAAGAAGATGCTGAGCTTCATGGCTAGTGGAAGTGCACAAGCCTCTCAGCATGGAAAAGGAGCCCCAGCAGCACACGGCAGCTTGGTACAGTAGCAGTGGATGGGGAGTAAAGAATCACAGAACCATAAAATCACAGAATGGTTAGAGTTGGAAGGGACCTTAAAGCTCATCAAGTTCCAACCCCCTTGCTGTGGGCAAGGACACCTCCCACTAGACCAGGTTGCTCAAAGCTCCACCTAACCTGCCCTTCAACACCTCCATGGATGGGGCAGCCACAGCTTCTCTGGGCAACCCGTTCCAGTGTCTCACCACCCTTAAAGGAAAGAATTTCATCCTAATATCTCATCTAAATCTTCTCTCTTTCAATTTAAAACCATTACCCCTTTGTTTTGACACTACATTCCTTGATAAAGAGTCCCTCCCCATCTCTCCTGTAGGCCCCCTTCAGGTACTGGAAGGCCATTATGAGGTCTACCCGGAGCCTTCTCTTCTCCAAGAAGAAAAAGTAAATACAAGATGTATGTAGCTGGTATGTAACCAGGAACTTGACTGGACAGAGGGTTAGAGATGGCGCAATGAGGGATTCAGGTGAATATAGACTTTTGTGATACTGCTGTTACAGTAGAAGGAATCTGGCTTTTCCTTTTATTTGAGAAAATAAACCATAGAAGACAGAAAAATTACTAATTTAGAAGGATTGCAAAATTTAATTTTTCTGTCTTCTATGGTTTATTTTCTCAAATAACTCTTAGCACATAATTAACTATTTGCACTGTTGGGCCAGAATGTCCACTCTGTTGTTCTTGGTGCCACATAGTCCCTTCCCGATACTCTTTTCCCCAGCCCTTACAGCATGTTACAAGAGCAGACGGAAAAAGAACTGTGGGGTTTTTATAAATCCTCTAAGTTAGGATCTCGGGGTGAGAGCAAAACAATACTTCACTTGAAGTAGGTTAACACAAAGGAAAAATATTTTTATTACCACTGCTTGATACATCTACCACTTTTGAAGTACCACAGTGCCATGTACATGAAAGGTAGAATTACAGTAGTCATCTTTTCATTCAGAACTTCCTGTTCATCCAAGGACGTCCTAAGTACCTTCTTGAAGCTCAAAAGCCCTTAGTGATACATGTGAACGTAGGGAAGGAGAGGTCCACTGGGACACCTGCAGTAGGTAGGTGCTTCACTGCAGTTGACTTTGGTGACATTAGGACCTGGATATCTTGAGACACATTTAGGTGCTTAACTATGTCCTTCCTGTCTCAAACACTTCTTCAGAAACTCTCCTGTATCCGTGATGGACTAGTGGGATATTGGAGGAAGATAAAGCTCCTCTAAGTAGCTTGAAAAATGGGATGTGAACACTTTTAAAAGGTACTTTGGTTGTTTTTCTGTGCCCCGGTCTCCACATTTCTGAACAGAAAGTGAGTGATCCTGGGTATGCTGTAGAGGTAATGTTTAGTAGTCAAGTACGGTCTGCTCCAAAGAGCTTTGCTCCTGAACCCAGTCATGGTTGCTAAGTGACAGCAATCTAATTGTCTCTCATAAATTTGACTGAGCCAAGAATTTAAAAGCAGGACAGTGAAGTGCTAAAGACAATGCAGCTCTCCTGCCGTCCATACAACAAACTGGGTTTGGTACTAATCTGTTTTCTAGAGCAGACGAAGATATTTGTTTGCTGTTCTTCTCCAGTAACTTTATTATTCCCAGGAGTATTAGAGAGAATTACATTAATTGCTATGGTAATCGTAACAGGAAGCAATTACTTTCAGCAAATAGCAATTACTTCACCTTCCCAAATTTCTTTGTGACCATACCTGGCCTTAATCCCAGATTTCTAACAAACATCTTCCCGGAAGCTAAAAAACAACTGATACTGCTTGCTCCTTGGTGGGGAGGTCTTATAAATCTGCATGCTGCAGTCTTTTCCCCTGCCAAACCCATTATACATAAACAGTTACTTTAAAAACTCATTATTTTTGTAAAGATTTCATTGTATTGTCAGGGATGGCTTGTGATTGCTTTTTATTTGTGATTGGTAATTTGGTGTAGAGAAAAATGCAAAATATCAGGACCTGGGAAAAGGCTTGATTACAGGTAAAAGCTAGGGCCAGCTTGGTTTCACTTGAGATAGTCCACTATGTCGCTGTTGCATTCATATGTAAGGACTTTAAAGAAGGTACCAATGTAAATGTAGATTTAGGAGAACATCTTAGTAGATAACACTGTGGCACAAAACTGTTGTGTGTTAATATATGATTTTTACTGTGCAAACAGATCAAATACTGTGGCATTAACAGCACTAAAATGTTACAGAATGCCTCACAAAGACATTAAATGATGTCTAAAGATCAAACTCTTTAGGTTAATACAGTGTATAATAGCTTTCCCCTGTGTTCCTTCTATTTTTTACGCAAGACTTGTATTTTACCTGGTGCTGCTTGATAAACTGCTTTTATTTAATCCACTATGCCTGACCTGGATTGAAAATTTTCCTTGATAAACAGTTCCAATGGTGTTCAGCTATTCACGGCCATCGCTAATGCTCATTAAACCTGGCTGAATGAGAAATCCCCAACCTACTAATTACTAAGGTGCTGTGCTGTTCACATAAGCAAACTGGAAAACATTTTGTCCCTGTTTTGTACTAGGAAAGATGGATGGCATTTTCAGCTCTGTGCTCTCCTATGCAAGACCAGCACTGGAAGCTACCCAGGGGTACGGCTTAGCACGGGATGCTGTCCTCCAGCCAGGATGAAGGTGTAGATGAAGGATCGATAGGAATTGATGCCCTGTTTCTCACTGAGCTTCCATGTTCAGAAGTGTTCTCCAGAGACTCCAGAGAAGTACAATCCATAGCTGAAGGCTGGAGTCAGCACAGCAGGCTAAGAGAAAATGACAGGCAGCTCCCACCAAGTTGGCTCACTAAAATCTTCCGTGTGTACTTGGTAGCCCAGATTCTGTTTGCCACAACACAAATCCAAAAGCTGTGTTTCATCCCTGTGGCAACTGCATTTTCTCTGGAGAAAGAGCTCTGTGAATGTTAAATAGTGTTGATGTTTTTCACTGCTACTTATTTCTAGTACAAAGATTTATGGTCCTGGGCCTGATGGCCAGACCAAGTACATTCCCCGTGGGTTTGCTGCCTGAGAACATTTGCCAAGCCCTGAACAACACAACACATAAACAGAGTATTAAGGCCAGATTTGCATTTAATCTCTGCTTCACTCTTTGTGCCAGCAATCTGGAGGAACAATTGATGTTATCTTGATACAGTCTGCCTACACACTTTTATAAGCAGACGTGATCTCATTCCATGCTTCTATCTCCAAACAATGGGTTAGCACAGCCCTGACGGTGTGTTGGTATCTGCATTTGCGCAGCTTCGGGACAGTGCTGTTATCACAGAATGGCTCAGGTTGGAAGGCACCTTAAAGATCATTGAGTTCCAACCCCCCTGCCACGGGCAGGGACGCCTTCCACTAGAGCAGGTTGCTCAGAGCTCTGTCCAACCTGGCCTTGAACACCTCCATGGATGGGGCATCTACAACTTCTCTGGGCAACCTGGGCCGGTGTCTCACTATCCTCACAGTAAAGAATTTCTTCCTAATATCTTGTCTAAATCTCCCCTCTTTCAATCACTGTATTTAAAAGTCACCCTCTTTCAGTGAGCTGTATGGCTCACTGCCAGCCTGAAACAAGGGCTGGTAGAGCTGAGGAGAGAGCTGGACAAGAGAAGAGAAAGATGGACCAGTCTTCAGGAAGCTGAAATGAGGTTTATAAAACAGACTGTAGCCTACTTCTCCACCAAACCAGGTGAGTTAAGCACTTTGCTCAATCTCTCAATACACGAATGTAATTAAAAATCTTGCTTAATGTGAATTAATGTGTTTGGAGTCAGAATTCATCTTGCCAGGTGCTTTCTTTAAATGACATATAACCTAATTATACATACCAATTATCGGAGAAACTGTATTGCAACTCCCTCAGCACAATTCCAAAATATGGAATATATCCTAATTGGTGTTTCGGGTGGTACAATGCTGTAAGTTTGGGCACCACGTGATTTTTAAGTGATACAAAAAGCGTGTGAGCTGCCATTGTAGGTATGTTGTCTTCCGATACCCATTTTTCGAATTTCAGTTTTCCAGTTTTGTTTGTGTGGCTCAGAAGAGTAAAGGGTGGAAATAAAACACACAATTACATGGCCTTTTCCAACAAGGCCATGTAATTAAAACCTGACACTCAGACACTAAAGAATTCCCCAATGGCCAAATAAAAACTGAAGAGTGTTGAGGGATATTACTGACGTGCTAAGTCATCTCTGGCTGCCAAATTAGATACAAACAGGATTAGTTGAGAAAAAAAAAATTATTCATTCAAGTCAAATTTTAAAAGATACTGAATTATGAGAGCAAGGTACATTCATGGGAAATGTGAAGGTCAGCTTGGAATGTGAATTAATTAGTGATACGGGTATGTAGATCATGAAAACCAAATTGTTCAACAAACCTGAAGTGATGTGGGTTTTTTTTTTCCTTGTTCCTAGACAACTAATGAACCAGATCATGTCTCCATTTTATCACTGCTTAAAAAAGCTGAGAAAGTCCTGTTCTGATATTGCAAGAGATGGATTCCTGTTGTAAAGCCTGGGTACTGCTATTGCCTCATGGACACCCACCACTGACGACAGCTCTCTGGATACCTCCCTGATTATACTCGGGTACCTGCTCTCCGTACCTAAATTCTTTAGGTTTGCTGGAATTTGATCATCGTTGTGGAGTTCATCACCACAAAGAAATAAAGAATTAAAAGCACAAATGGCAGGTAAGATACTGTGCCTGGTATTGCAAGGCTAGTCAGGCAGTGGACTACTTTACTTCTGAATGTATAAAATTAAGTCAAATTAACAGATTTATGCCAGATTATGTAAAGGACCATGTGCAGTCCTCCTATAGGACTGGACCAGCACTCTCCAAAGATAAAGACGAAGCTGTTGCAAGTTATGCTAAAAGTGTGACCATCTTTAGCCTTGGGCATAAAGTTCTAATCCTGTAGGGGAAAGGCACAAGGAAGTTTACAGTTTTGGAATATTAGTGAGTTACATCCACAGGAACTAACATCTGACTACGACCTTTCAGATTACCCAGAATGTTACTGTAAGGAGAAGAAAGCATATTATTTCAGTAGCCAAACAGTATAAATAATAATGAAGTAAATTATCCTTTGAACAAGCCACCAGTCCTCAATGTAGATATGTACATTTTGGGAATATGGGAGTTTAGAAATGCTTACTAAGTGTGTATCAGGACTCCACACAAGTAATTTCATCTTTATTTTATGCAATGCAAAAGTAATTCACTTTTGCTGTTATATTCCCTGTTCAAGTGAATAAAAAATCAGCTTAGACTTTTTAAAATGATAGTATTAGCATGGAGTACAATAAGCATCTTTATTTTGGCACCATGGGAAAGCTGCAATAACCATTCCTGTAAAGAAAAGACCTAAATGCCATTAATCTAAATTACCAGGGAGCAGATGAAGAGGCTGGCCAACAAATCATTTACTGTTATAAAATAAAATCATCTTTTTATGCATATGAGCATGGGTGGTACTGGGATAGCTAAGATCCCATTAAGGAGCTTAAGAACCAAGTTCACTATTCCAGTTTCTTTAGCATGATCTCCAAGACTTTTAATTATTTCATTGTACCTGTGTGGTAACGTCATTATACAGTCCTGTCCCAGCCTCTTTGGGGAACCCTCCTCTCATTGCCTTCTTGCTTTTTGATGCTAGGCTTGCACTAGTCACAGGACTTAGGCAGCACGTCCTCCTTCCCTCCCACCACAGCCCATTGGTTTCTAGCCCCACATACCTGCTGTGCTCCTCCCTGGTCTCAAAGAGCATTTGGCTGTTTTTCACATTAGTAGCGAGGTTGGGTAAGATGATTACTAAATGCTTTTCTATGGTTTGTCTCCCAGGAGCTTGCAGAGATCTGGGAGGAGACTTCTCTCTATGAGAGCTACACTGACAGTCTGCTGCTCAACCACGTTAGTCCGTAGACTTGTTAATTCAGGTTTCTGTAATCATTTTCACAAGTTGGCCTGCTGGATCTGTCAGCTTCAGTGGTCTTTTATTTCCCTGTAGTTCGTCTTGGAATACTTTTTAAATCATGCTGCGGGAGCCAGTAGAATGCTTGAACAGTTTTTGGCTGTCACTTCTCTCCAGCAGAGAACAGCCTGGGCACGTACAGGCTCTGCCTTCAGTAGTAAATACAAATGAGAAAATAAGATGGAATCATGCAATGTTCTAGGTTAAAAAAGGGCAACAACAAAGTAGGCTAATTTTAAGTTTATATTAGCAAAAAAAACCCTACCTACCCAAACTATTCCCACCAGCCCAAACCCTGCTGTACAAGTGAAATAGCTACAACACAGCAAATAGGTGTAAAAGACAGTGTCTCTCCCCGCATCAGGGGTGGACATGCAGCTTTCTGTTATGGTTTCCTCTGAGATTCCTACAAATTAATTGCAGTTAACAACTACTGCTACAATTAGTCTCATTTTTAAAATACATGGGGTTTTTCTCTTTCCTTTGCCTAATTGACAGCAATGATGTTAATTGATAGGGCCTCCTTTCATTTTGTGGTTCTAGTTAAGGGCTGCTGTGGTTTGTGGCATAAATTGAGCACTGGAAGGGAGTAAGGTTTTGGGTATGTTTCTCTTGTTAAAAGCAGAAGCCAGTTGAGGGAAAAACATCCCAACACAAGTTTTATACTGCGTCCCTGCAGTATAGACTGGTGGAACCGGTGTTCTTTCAAACTAATAATTGAGGAAGGGCAAGGAATAGGCAAATGTAAACTTTTTAGCAGTGTGCCTGTGCATGATTTAGGATTAATTTCAAACATCAGAATTGCTGAATTCTGAATTGCTGGACCCTTGTGAAGGTTCATTTCAATCCAGCAGCTACTTCAGGGTGTTTTACTGGAATGAGGTTAAAAAGCCACGGTAGTAGGTGGCCAGGAAAGAATAACAATGGGGAAAGGAAGTTTCTTCTTTAATTCTCCTGGCTTTGTCCTGAAAACGGGAATCCTGCTTATGTTTTGTAAATTCAAGATCTTTTAAAAGCAAAGCAAAACAGGTACAGCTGCAGAGGATAGATTTATCTCACTTTAACTATCTAAAAATTAGCAGTTTAAGCTATTTGTCTCACGTTCTATCTAAAAATTAGCTGGTTTTGGCTTTTTGTCCATATTTCTTCTGTAGCCAATGGAAATAACAGACAGTAACCAGCACATGGCAATTCATCTTGGCCCAGGAGAGGTATTTCACCCTGTAGCAACATGTGTTCCTGCCATTTGCTGTTGGAAGGGTCCTAGGTGGCTGTCTTGGAGCAGAGACCTGCCTTTCAAATCTTTACAGGGAGGTGAGATGAATCCTAAACAGCAGGACTGCGCTGTGCTTACCATTAGCGATAGGTAAACGCTGGAAGGCAGAGATGCGTAAAGATTTTGCCCATCTCTCACAGTTCCCACAAATGTTTGTGTAAGGTCTCAAATACAGATCAACTCACACTGTGATAAATAAACTGTATCGACCCTACAACACTGAAATCAGCAGAAAAACAAACAAGCAAACATCCGTTGGTACTGATACAAGTAAGCAAAGATCTAAAACTACCCATGATGAAAGCTGCTGATCAGTTTGCCTCAGGATGCTCTCCCTGCTCCTGCTGCTCTCCAGAAAAGCCATCAAAGGTTTGCACAGTGCCGGGTCCCTGGGTGTACCTCTAACTGAGAGCAGCAAGGGGAAGGCATTTAACATTAAAACTCCCTGCAGTGCATGACATCCTACCAGAGCTGTTGGATGGCGTCACTGCGTGTTAGAGTGTAACAAAAATCTGTTGTATAAGGAGGTGTCTCAGGCTCAGAAAGGTTGAAAAGTTCATACAAGCTATAGACAGCTATTTTAGTGGAGTATGATCCGTCTGTTGTACTGATCAAATGGGGTTTTTTTTGCCTAGTCTGAGTAGAAGAAATGCACCAAATTGTTTATTTGTTACTGAAACACATAAAGAAAAAAGCAAAGCAGTTAATTCGCTAGAAACATGAAAAGTCAAGACACACTTGCTTTTTAAGAATTGCTGTTATCCTTTACCTGTGAAGTGTCTCTCTTCTTGCCTGTAAATGTTCTGAACACCTCAGAAGTTTAGGCTGCCTAAGGAGCGGTTCCGAAATGCGAAGAGTGTGTGAAAAACAATGTAATGGTCTGCTCAAAGAAAGAGTATTTTGTCTTCTGACAGTCAAGATTCTGACCACGCTGCTCAGACCTCCCCTGCTAAGACTGCCTTTCAGCAGAACCGGCCTGCTTCACTCAGTTTCTTTTACTGTCTCTTGTCCATGGCAAACGGACATTTTATTCTATACATGCACATTACACTTATCCTTACCATCTGCAGTTTTCACTACTTCTCACTGGTGATTATTCTTCCTGAAAGGAAAAGATCAGGTAATTTAGTGGTCGGCATTTACCACAAATCCTTCCTCCTTTTCCGTTAGGAAGCTCCTGAAACACAAATGATGAGAACAAGAAACGGTTCAATGTGCTTTTTGACAGCTGTCTGTGTCAGTGTTGATTAGATTCCAATAGGCAGCCAGATATTCCTAGAGAGAAAATCTTTGTCATTAATAAACAAATCTGGCTTGGATTTTGTACCACGCAGTCTGGTAATTTGACAAAAAAAAAAAAAAAAAAAAAAAAGACTGGTAGCTGACGTGGGCTTTCTTCCCAGCCAGATTTGACTCTTGCATTTAAAATGCAGTAGGTGAATTTGTTTTTTTCTGAAGGCTGAATTCTGACTTGAAGCACAGCCTGTGGGGCCAGATCCCCTTAGATCAGAGACTGAATTTGAATGATAAGGGGAAGGTCAGCATCCACCATATAAATGCAGTTAATGCATCCTTACTTCAACTATCAATCTGTCTTCAATAATTCAAAATTTGAAGCATGCAAATTATTTTCTAAGCTCCAGAATGAAAATGGGTTGTGGGTTCAACATAAAGCCTAAGCTAAAACAGGCAGCACTTCATGAGGAAGGGTAATTGCATTGCGATGAGATCTGAGCTAACAGACCAGGTTATCGCTGTAAAACTTACTGCTGTGAAGGGCATGACTGCTTCTCCTTTGCAATCCAGCATCTCCTCCTCCCAGATGCTGCAATTCCATCGTAATCCTCAATCCTGGTGTTGTGTAACAGGACAATTGCGTGCCGGAGGAAGCAGTGGGGTTGTCAGTTTGGGGCAGAGATCGGTTAATGCGGTGTTGCCCAACGGACTCACGAACAAGCAGACCTGGGAAGGCACCTCGGCTGTTGTCAGCCCTTCTCAACCTTCTCTTCTCCGTTGCGAGAAAAGGCAGCACGTTTTCCTTGCAGGACAGGAGATAAAAGAGAGATGCAGAGAAAGGAATTGTGTAAGACATCTGTAGCAGATATGGGAAACAAAACTAAATTTCCTGAGTGCCAGGCCTCTGCATATGTGAAAAGCCCGTATTTCCCGTGCTACATTTTAACACAATTTGTACTCTGAAGGGTGTTTTTCTTTCTCCAGGATTCCAGTGACTTGTAACTGTGCCTCTTAGGACTGCGTACCCGCCAGAGCAGGCAGGCTCCCAGCAGTTCGACTGCTCGCAGCTGCCACCTGGCAGCTCCAGGGAGCCTTCTGAGGAGAGGCAAAGCCAACCTGCTCCAAAACTTAATCTCATTACAGAGATTTGCATATTTTTTAAGAAGCGTGGAATTGCAATGGTGCTGTAGCAGAGAGCTTGCCATTATTTCTTCTCAGCAGGGACACATGAGTTGCTACGCTCTCTGAGATCAGCCCTTCATACACTCCAGAAAGCAGGTGGGATTAGCTCCATCCAACAGGACTAGCACGGAGAAGACAGTACTGGGAAACTCAGGAGAAGGTACTACCTTTCGGGAACTGATCTATGTCAGGAAGCAGAGACTTTTGCATCCCCATCTTGTTTCCCTTACCTCAGGTAATGACCGTGACAATGGACAAAAGGGACTTTTTGCTAGAGAGGGCTATGGATAAGAAGCAGTATTAAAGCCTTTCTGGAGAGCTGGTATATGCATGAACAGACATGGGGCATTTCAAGCATTCTTTTACTGACACATCCTTCCTTCACACTAACAAGACATGAGCTGTCCCGTCGTGGCATGCCCAACGAGCAAATGTTGTTCTGCAGGACAAGCTCTTTGCCGAATCTCTGCAGTAGCCAGAACCACAGGTCCAAGGTGTGTGAGAAGGAGTCTTAGGCATTACTATGGTAATAATTAAAATAGAATCATGGACTCATTCATGTTGGGAAAGACCCTTGGGATCATCAAGTCCAACCATCAGAGTGACAAAATTCTGTCACTCAGTTATGCAGGGTTTCAGTTTGGCCAACTGGAAGGCCAAATCCTTCAATTCCATATGCTGTGAGAAGTTGTTTTTCTTCCACCATCTTTTTTCTTTCCCTGGTTGCAGGCTTTTAATCAGTTGGTCTGGGAGATGCTCCTTGATGAACAAGACACCGCAGGATTGGCACGTTTCAACATCCTTCAGGGACAAGGTTTGCCATTTTGCAAGACCTCCACTATGAATGCAACCAGCTTTATCTGGAGGTGGGAAGAGCAGGACAGGAGGAGGTTGTGATGCGCACAGATGCAGGGAAGAGCTGCTCATGCAGAGGGCTCATCCACTCCAGCCTGCAGGAGATGTGTGTGTGTGTTAATCCCTTGAATAAAGCCACTCTTAAATGGCTATGGGGTATCCATGGAAGGGTGCTTCAGCTCCCTGTCTGCATAGGCAGAGAATAAAAGTCACCTCCCCTCAACTGAAGGCCAGGTCCAGCAGAATACTATTATGAAGCTGTTATTTCTGGAAAAGAAAAGCAAATCGGGTTTCATAGCCTGGTTTTAGTCCCACATGTGTTTCTGATTTCCCAAACTAGGCAAGAATCTGCACAGAGTTCTCTTTTTCCCTTTGCACCTTTGCTGACATACCCAGCTGGGTGCTGATGCACAGCTGAGCAGGCAGTGGCTGTGATTACTGCCCTGCAACATTTTGATAAGAGAAGTGTGGCAATTTTCTGTGTCAGACTGTGATGCAGTATAAAAAGCCTATTTCTGTTAGACTATTCAGCTTAAGTGCTTGTGCACTCTTCCTGCCACCCTCAGCTAGGAAATAACACCGTGCTGCATCATGAAAAATTTCTAAGTGAAGCCAAGCTGTTCCAAAAGCAAAAGCCAAGGTATTCTGGACAGATGTAAAAACACAGCCGCCAGCTGTGCTTTGAGATAGACCAACAGGAAAGACTTTGGGGTGGATAAATGAGGAGTCCCGATGATATTGGGACTAATCTAAATTCCTGCACAAAAAACCTGCAGAAATAGGGATTTGTTGCTAAAGTAGTTGCAAAGATGGAGCTGGTTGCAAACCACAGGGCAAAAAACCCCCGAACAGTTGCAGAATCAGTGGCAGCACCTGCCCTGGCTGCAACACGCTCCAATTTAGCTGGAGCTTGGCTGCTTCAGGGAGCAGGGGCTTCTGCTTGTGAATTAGTCTTGGAGTTTTACAGCTCAGAACCAAACTCCTCCAAGACAGAGCATGTGTTTCAGCTGGCGGGAGATGCTTTGCACTGCCTCACCTTTGTGTGCTCCTATGGAAACCATTGCCAGGTCAGGATGCTGTATTTTACAGGTCCATGGTGAAGACATAAATGATCGCACAGTGGGTAGAGCTTGGGGCAACAAAGCTTTCTTTTTGGTGGCAATGAAAAAAAGCAGGGGGGAGTGAGTCACCTTAACTGAAGGTGGGATAGAGAGAGAAGAGTGGCTTTTTCACTGTAGGGGGCTCCTGGGCCTCCCACTTTTTCTGGGAGCCGTGGGGCGAAGGGAGCCATATGCAGCAGGGGCTGTGTGCCTTGGGTGCTGGCATGGGCCTGGGAGGTGGAGGGCTCACCCAACCAAACAGGGTGTGCAAATGCTCATCTCTGCTCTTCCATCCACAGCCACCGTGCAATCCACTGGGCATCTTCTCTGGAATTGTTCTTTGTCCTGGTTTTATTTTTTTTTTCTGGTTTTCCTCTTCCCAGGGTGTTTCTCAGCGCAGAGCTCTAGAGCAGGGCTGTCCCTCCACTCTGCCACAGCTGTCCCCTCCCACAGCAACTTCTTCTTAAACAGGAATCCAGCTGAAGCAGCAAGTAGGTTTTGCATTCTAAAATCTAGAAACCTCCTCAGTGATTCATGGCAGATCTCCTTTGTTGCCCGCGTTTACTACAATGTGTGTAGTAACATGCAACATATTTAATTTGGACATATTCTCAGAGTTTCTTTGCTGCAGACAGAACTTGCTCAAATGAGTCAAGAAATGCACTGAATTCTTTAAAACTCAGTGAGTTGTTTCACTAGACACTGACATCACCCACAGCAAACATTTTTAATTAGTGGTTCTCTAGCAGTTGTGTTTCCTTCCTCGCTTGCCTCTACATTGAGGACAGTTAATTTCTGTGTTTATTTGGTCTGCTTGGGATGTACATAATGTGCTAATGAAGAGGGAGAGAACAATAATGATGCTTAGCACTTAATGCAGCACTCACTCCATTTTGCTGCATAAATATTAACTGATGAATCTTCACAAGAGCCCCAAGGAATAAATTAATGGTATTATCTTTCTGTTAAGGGAAATAGAAGCAGAGAGGTTAAAGACAATATGAAAAGAAAACTGAAGTGCACAGATGTACTTTTCTAAGCTTTTTTATAACATACAAAAGAAGCCAGTAGATGTTGTTTATAATTCTGCTTACAGTTTACATTTAGATATTACAGGAATATTAAGTCTTGCTTTCCTCTGGCTTTACTGGGAACTTGACAAGAAGCAGAAATATCTTTAGAATTTAACTGAAAGGGGAGAAAGTTAAAGCATCAGGAAGGATTTTTCTTCCAAATGCTTTATTTCAACAGGCATTGAAGATAGTAAAGACTTGGAAACAGAATGAATAAAAATCACTTATCTCAGTTAGGCACTGCTTCCTTGCCATTCTGCTTTCTTCAGAAGCAATCACCCTGCTCCTCCACACACAGCCCTGCTTCAGCATCTGGGCTGCTTTTGTGCGAGGTGCAGATCCCCACACCGCAGTCATCAGACCTGTGTTTTAAACCCAAATGGAGCAAGAAGAAAGGGACCCGGCTTTGGGCAGATGATAAGCACTGGCTGTTCTATCATCCTCCCTTTGAAAAACTCTCCAGTACTTCTTCAATGACACTGAATTTATTTAGTCCCAAAGAACAGAAATTAATCCCTTCATCAATTTAGATACTTCATCTCTGATAGCATTACTATCCTTGAAGAAACACAATACATAAATAAAAAATTTAGCTTTAGTTCTGTGTAAGATGCATTTGTCCTTTCAAAACAGAGACATTATGTTCTTAAAATCCACTTTTAATTGAAAAGTCTTCCACTACCTACCTACAGGTGTGGATGCTTTCTGATTACCGCTGATCAAACTTCAGGGTGGATGCATTTCATGTTCAAGGAAGAGCGGGGTAAACTCGGGTTAATGAAAGGGGGGAGGATAACATTAGTCTCAGGAGCTGAAAAGGATGGGTTTGGCTTTACTTCAATAGAGCTTGCAGAGAGTGAATAAAAATTGATTTTAGATAGAGGATGCTCACTTAGATGCAATGTTTTCATATACAGAGTATATAATGAAAAATGTGGTTATATACTTAGTGATGTCTACTCTGCAAGTTGAGGTATGAGCGTAACCATGTTAATTTGCCTCCTCTCTGTACCCTGAGTGGTGCTGCATCATCCTGTGGTTTAGCTGGTGGATAGCACGGCTGCACTTGGAGCCAGACACACAGCAAAGATGTCACCACAGTGGATTTGCCAAGACAGCAATTACTAGTGGGTGGGAGGAGAGACTGATGAGAATTTTGGGGCAGTAATCACAGAATGCTATGGGGTTAGAAGGGACCTCTGGAGATCACCTAGTCCAACCCCCCTGCCAAAGCAGGACCACCTAGAGCAGGCTGCACAGGATTGTGTCCAGGTGGGTTTGGAACATCTCTGGAGATGGAGAATCCACCACCTCTCTGGGCAGCCTCTTCCAGGGCTCTGCCACCCTCAAAGGAAAGAAGTTCCTCTTCCTCATAAGATGGAACTTCTTATGTAGAAGTTTGTGCCCGTTTCCTCTTGTCCTGTCACTAGACATCACTGAAAAGAGACTGGCTCCTTCCTCTTGACATCCATCCTTTAAGTATTTGTAGGTGTCGATCAGATCCCCCCCCAAGCCTTCCCTTCTCCAGCCTAAAAAGACCCAAGTCCCTCAGCCTTTCTTCGTAAGAGAGATNCCCAGCCTTCTCTTCTCCAGCCTAAAAAGACCCAAGTCCCTCAGCCTTTCTTCGTAAGAGAGATGCTCCAGGCCCCTCATCATCTTTGTAGTCCTAATGCTAAAACTGGAAGTGCTTCAGGAAGATTTTCCTCCCCAGAGTGTTTTCTCTGGGATGTTAGCAAAGTACAACTATTATTTTGACATCTAGACAGACCGGCCTTCTTCAAGTTTTCCCTTCATGTATACCTTGCATTCCCTGGGTAACACATTTCTGCTTCTTTCCATCTTTTCTGGGCTGCTGTGATACTTTAGAGATCAATGTACCTTGGAAAACAGTGGTTGTGCTTACACCTTTGTAGAGTTTAGGTTTCCATCTCATTGTGAACTTGGCAGTGAGCCTCTGCTGGCGATTTTGCTGCCTGTATTAGGTGATTTTTCTCAGTTAATGTTCCTCTCTCCACCACACTTACTACTAGTCCTGTGGTCCTGCTGCCTTTTAAAGTGTAAAATGTAATGTATTATCAGGGCCACCTTGAAACTTCCTTGCTTTCAGTAAGAAAATGTACCATTTTCTCATGCTGCTGGTGCAGGCAATGTGGCAGTTCACTTCTTTTAGTGGATTTTGCCATAGAAAAATAATGAGCAACAGTTCTGGGGGAGACTGTGACCATGCAAATCTGCACTCACTGACCTCCTAGAGCCAGGGAACCATGTGCCAGTTGTAGACTCCTGAGATGTCTGCTGGCTTCTTTGATGGAATTTTCGCTCACACCAGTATAATGCTTTGTGGTTTATGGTTCCAGAAGGAAATTACTTGCAGTGCTGTCCTAATAAATTTTCATTTCAGTAAATTGCCAGTGATCACAAGACAAAGAGGCTGTTAATGACTCATGCTGTTTCTGTTCTTTTTTTTTTTTTAACAATGACACCTGCGCAAAGTGCTACAGTTAAAATTGTTCATTTGATTTGAACTGTCCCCATTCCATCTCCTGGCGATCAGAGGAACCACAAACCCCATCAATGTAGTTTTATTTTCTTAAGTGAACAAATGCAAGCATGTTCTGAGTCAGTACGGTCAGACTGCATCTTCTGGTCACTCTTAACCATTCACAGGCAAAAATCTTCCTAAATTTTTCTCTTTCTTGCAACTCTCCTGGATACTTTTGGGGAAGGTTCCTCCCCAGCAGGGTCTAGTAATTGCCTGTAGGTTTCCAGGCATCAGTGATTGGGGCTAATCTCTTGGATGAGCTTTTGAGAGAGAGGCTAAAGGCAGAGACTAGAACACATTAAAAGCCAGCAAGTTGTCTCATCCCTTTGCTTTTTAGTGGAGATTGCTCCCTCTAATATATACAAAGGTATTGATTTCTCTTTTGAGTCAATGATAAAATGTGTTTCTGCAGCTTTTCTTTTCTTTAGGCTGCATTTGTTACTTGCATCAATAAATCATGATGTTGAGCTAAATGAAAACTGTGGTCTGTTCCTAGTGCTCTGACTGGGACTATTGGTTTGTTATATCCGAGGAGAATAGCTGGTGGTAGAAGATGCTCCCCGGGAGCATGGCTGTACCTGGGAGCCCCCCCCCAAAACAAGGGATTAAGGAGCCAGAGAGATTCTGGCAATCCTTCCTTGTGCTTTCAGTTAATTAATTCAGTTCTGTTTATGACTGAAGCCCTTCTGGGGAGGACGATAAGGCAGCACTGATCTGACAAGGGCAGCTCAAGGGTTTTAATGCAAGGAGGAAATGGCAGGATGTACAAGTGGCATCTGGTAAGTTATCCCTTGGAAATCTGAGAGAACTATGCCAGTGAAAGGGATTTGAGGCCTTTTGCTCTACAAGGTGCTTGAAAGGAAATGGGTTTAGTTGATGGGTCACATCAAGAGTCTTTTTACCTAGCTGGGTGGGTGAGTTATGTTTTCACAAGGTCATCACTGGGCTGCCTCTGGTTTCCTTTGTCTGAAATGGCAGATTTTTGGCTAAAAAAAAAGGATATGTTATACTGTCTGTGCAGAGGACAATGTATTTTTCCCTATTCCACCTCATCAAATAAACTTTCAGAGGCACATTTACCAGATTAAGGTTGGAAAACCATCTCAGGCTGTTTAGTCACATCAACAGCTTTTGCCTCTCGGCTGTTCTTCCTAGCAGGGCTGTTTGTGCCAGCAATGGGCACTGCCACAGGCCCTCTCTTCTGGGGAACTGGAACACAGCCATTGGAGAGCATTCATTCTGAAATAAAAGTATTTTAAATAAAATAAAGATGTAGCACGCTTTATAGTACCTCTCCTAGGACAGCAGGCTTCCACAATTTGCCTTTCCTCTCATTCCAGATAGTAGTCAGCTGGCTGGGATTTCTGATGGAATCTTTCTATGGGAAATAGCAGCCTATCACATGGCAGGTAAATCTCTTTTCTTACCAATAAATAAATAGAGCAGTTAATTTCTAGCATGTTATTGCAAGGACAGCACTAACAATAAAAATAAAAAGCAGTTACACAGTTGAAAAATAAATCTGGGCCAATCTTTAACACTGCTAAAAGAGGCTGCTCTCATTCATTCTGCCTCTCTCTTTCATTACCATGAACTGCAGTTTTACATTGACCCTTTGCTAGTTATTGTTTCTGATGCTGAAGAATCATATCTTGTCTGCACTTCCAAGCATGCTGGAAGGACTTTTGTTCTTCATCTGCTGGTAGGCAATGCCCTATTGTAATTGACTTGAGACTTGAGAGGCGGGCTAGTGCAAATGCCATGAAATTCAACCAAGCCAAG
>VZRU01004174.1:0-11766 GCA_013398155.1 Pedionomus torquatus
AGCAGTTGGCTGGCCTCTGCAACAGCTCCAGGATCCTACTTCATCCAAAAGTGGGGGGGAAGGAAGGCAGAGAAGGGAGAGGGAGGAGGAGGAGGAGGCAAGGCAACACTCTGGCAGGCGGCCAAGAGAGCCACAAAGATTATTGCAATACGCACAAGCACCGCCGCGGCCTTAACCCTTTGCGGGGCCGCCGCACAGCTGCTCCGCCGTCGGCAGCAGCAGGGACTGGGCACGGGGCGGGGGGAAGGATTGGGCGCTCGCCTCGCCACTTACCTTCTCCACCCCGTAACACATTTGAAAAGGCCAGGTCTCTCCCTTCNTCTCTCCCTTCTGTGGCGGGATTGATCCTTGCGCACGGCTGCTTTTCCGACAGAAGTCCCCGTGTCGTGTGTGTGCGTGTGTGTGTCCCCCGCTCCGCCCCGCTCCAGTGGCGAAGCTGCGTCGCGGGGATCTCGAAGCGCTTGGCAAGGTGGAAAGAAATGAGCTGGGGAGGGGAAAAAAAAAATGATTTAAAAAAAAAACCACAACCCAACCCCGAACCTATATTGTTTAAGGGGGACGGAAGAGATGGCTAGGGAAGCATGCTGTCCTTCAGAAATGGCAGGGAATGCTGGTTGAAGGGATGCATGAAAAGCAGTTGCTCAGTCGAGGCTGGTCTGTCTTTCTAAGGGAGAAAATAAAACTGTGCTGGAAGCCAGAGAATGCTCTGAAGCAGCTTCTGCGAGAGTCAGAAGAGGTTGATTTTATTTAAGATGCCATATTGCATCTCACTGTGGAGAACTGTGAAATGATATAGAGCAAGAGCCTGCAACCCACACCCTTTTTCTGAATTAGTTTTATTTATTCGGATCCTTGGCATATGCTTGAGTTGCTTTGTAGAAAGTACCTTCCACTTCATTCAGACCAAAGAGGCTCTGACTCATACCGTCACTGAACTACAAGACAGGCAGGGCTGAACCACGCGTGTTTGGGTACTAACTCCCTCTGGATTCCTCAGCATGCCTTTCATCAAAGATCCCCTCGCATCACTTCCAACTGTATGCAGACCATGGTAAGCCTCTCCAAAACTACCCCCAACTCACACTTCCCTGGCCCTCCAGCTCCTTACTCTCTTACTTCTCTCAACACAGGTCTCTGCAGTGCCATGAACTGCAGTGATAGGCAAACAACAAGCACAGATGCAAAAATGGAGAAAATATCCTCCTTCTAGACTGGCTCAGTCTCACCTTCAAGTATTAGAAGGATAGACAAAACATCACATTACCAGCCCAGGTGCAATTTAGAGAAATAAGACAAATTATGGAAGCAATGAATGGGGGAAATACAGCCAAAGAACAGCAGGCTGCTGTGCTCCATGCGGCTTGATAGTGGTCCATGAAGAGCCATTCACCCTCTACTTTCGTATCAGGAAGAGAGGTACAGTGCAAAGAAAGCCTCTCCTCACCCCAAGGGCATTGCAAAAAATGTGTAAATACCATACTCCATGGAGCTGGACCTTGTGGAGTCCCAGGCCTCAGATGTGCACTCCCTGCAATGTGGCCATCCAGAACAGGCTGTTCATTGCAGCTCATACCAACTCACCAAAACAGTAAGATGTGAAGTAGCAGGTTTCTTGCACAGGTCTCTCTCCTTTATGTCCATTATATATCAGGATTAGATTTTAGCATTAAATCTAGCATTACAGTCCGGATGTAAAGTACCCTAGTACTCAGCCTGTTGTCATGCAGATCAGCAAAGTAGTCCATTCTACAAATGACTGTACCAGTTCACCATAATTACTGAAGAATGCAATACTAACATTGTAAGCTGCAGTGCTCTTGGTTCAGAATTGGCACTGTAGTATAATGAAACATAAGGATCTTCTACCAGAACACCTTCTGCATCTTTAGTTCAGGTTCACTGAACATCACTTTCTGTTCTAGGAGCAGTCTGGGGACAGAAGCAACATCAGGCCAAGACATCTGGACAAAGGTACTGCTCAGCACTACGAGACAGTGAATCTACAACAGCACAGCAGACAGCAGAATTATCTTTGCCTAGTTAATGCAAGGCTCATTGACTTAATAAAAGGAACCAAGGGAGAGAGACAGAGCCTGGAGATTACTGAAAACCAAGAGAAAGCCTCAGAGAAGCTGCAACCCCATTGTCAGGGTTCAGTTCTGAGTATGCGGCGTTCACCCATCTGCCACTTTTTTATTCCAGTTGTACAGAGTGTGTTACCTCAGGAGAAAGGAATCTTTCCTTCTCAAATGTTCACCTTGCCAAGAGGTGTGGCACGCACAGAGAAAGAGAAGCCACATTCATGCTGAAGCAAGCTTTGGGCAACTTTTCCTTCTTCAGCAGGCTCATGTAAGAGGCTTGTGTATTCTCTGTGGCTATGGTGTTTGCCACAGGACCCACAATTTTTTTTTGCCATGCTCCAGGCTCTAGGCTTTTACATCTTTGTCCGAGTTCCTGCTTCAGAGTTGCAGAGAGAACCCTAAAATGTAAGTCCTTTATATGTCAAAGCGCTACTGTTTTCCTGAGCCAGCCAGCTGCTTTGGGAAGTGCCACAACTGTCACCAGCCATGACAGGTTCCGCAACTATTCTTCATCTCTGTTTTGACTTGACGTGTTGGTCACATTAACAGACAAGAGATGAGGGGACTATGCCTCCAACGGACATTGCCTGACACACAGGATAGATACTACTATGTCTCAAGATGTCTTTGTGCCTCTGAAGTTCCCCTGCTGAGGGCCTGCACTGGGGCTCAGAATATTCCCTCCACAAAGAACACCACAAAATATGGAGGTGTTGGTGAAGGCAGAAGGAGTGGGAAACGGCACCCAAATGTGACCTTTGCCAAATGGTCAGGACAGAGGTCCCTCAGTACTTACTAAGGCAGTGCAGCCTATTGACAGGGAAGTGCAGAACTACACCAGAAGAGAAAGTAATTTGCTGGGGAAGGCAGACATGATTTTACCTGCCACCAGGATAGTTCGGAGAACAGGAATAAAGAGAAGCAGCAACTCAGCACTGAAGCGGTCAAGTTCTGCGCAAGGGCCTACATGCCTCCAGTGCACTCTCACAGCAGCTAAGAGCCACCCTAAACCCCATCACTTTGCCCCTTCTGAGGAGGGCATATAACAAGACATGCATAAACAAAAGTAGCAGCAAACTTCCAAACCAAAACTCTTCCACTGTAGACCTTCCCAGGGAGAGAAAGAGAACAGAGATACATGACAGATGCTAGTCAGCTGGTTGAGCACAGTACAGACAGGGGGTCTGACACCACAGTGGTGAGTGGGACACAAGAACCCACATCGGCCCAAGCATCTTTATTTACTGATGATGATACACTGAAATTGATATGGTTCCCAGCTGAATACAGTCATGACCAAAAATGTATTCATCAATTTGACATGAAAGATGCGCACTGTCTAGAAGAAACTCTTTCAATCCACTAGTTGCACTGCATCGTCTACTCTATGTTTTATACAATAAATGGGACAATGAGGCATAAAAAGTTGGAATTTTATTTTTTTAAAACCATTCACATTCAAGGCAACCCAGTGATTGATGATGTATTGAGTGTGAAAAGTAATTTGACAATTATTGATCATTACAGTCTAAGCCTTCTATTTGTCATAAAATGACATTGTTGGTCTCATTACAGCCTCTAGTGGACAGTAGTAAACCACTTCACAGAACTGTCACACAGTTTGCTCAAGTGACAAATGTTATCAAGGTGGAGGTTAGTTGGACAGAGCACGAACACACAGTCATTCTTATCCCTTGGCAAAAAGGGTTTCTGAATATAAGGCTTTTTGTCATTGCTCATAAGGTGTCTTGCTTTATGCGTCAGGTATCAATGCTGACTTGTAAATAAACAGAAAACTTCTGCTGTTCATTTCAGCTTCAGACAGCTATCATCAAACCTAAATTAATCTCAAATATTTTTATAACAGAAAATACTGGTTGCCATCTTTTTGGCTTAAGTAAGATGTTTTAATTCCAACTCTGAATCCACTGACTGTCCAATATACCTCCTCTTTATTTATAGCCCTCTTGCATTCAGATAATGTTTGCTAATGCAGTTATTTTCATTATTATTTCAGACATATGCAGCCTGATTTGAGGTATTTTAACAGTTTTAACAAATTAGGAACTATAATTTGGATTACAGCTGGCTAATTAAGGTTCGCTTTCCTCAGGCAACTTAAAAATGTACATGATTTGAAGAATTATGTTTTTGGAATGTATTCTTTAACTTGAAATGCCCCTTGTACGAACACAATAAAATATGACTAACATCTTTTTGTGTATTCACTTAGAAAGCAGTGCACCTCCTGTCAGAACAGGGCTGTTGATGATGGCCTCCAGAACTCTGTGATTGTTTTCAGATGGAAGGAAATTAGATTGGTAGTCACAGAGAGCCAATGCTGTCTCTTTAAAGCCACAAGTATCTCATGCAAATTAACATTTTGTGAAATGAGAGCAAAGCATTCACAAAGACTAAGGAAGTATGTAGTACTACACCATGACTCAAAGAGAAAAATCTTATGGTCTAAAATGCTAAGGTCCTTTGCAAGTGAATTCAAAAGAAAGGCTGCCATTAATTTTATTTTATCACATTGTGGCTATGTATGGGTTGTAGAGTTGCTGAAGAAATCGTTATTTGTCATGCCTTATCCTATAGGTAATGGGGTACTTAGGTGAAAAAATTATTACCTTATCATTGTCTTGATTTTTTAAAAGAAGCAATCAAGTTTCTCTTTAAATAACAGCTCCAATAGCTTTAAAATAACAATAGGTCCTTAGATGCAGATGTGAAATAAGATGCTTTTTGTTACTGTTGCTTTTTTAAACAGGGAAAGCAATTCGTCAAGGAATTAAGAAAACTGATGAATCCTCTGAAGTCTTAAAATCAAGACTGATTCAGCCTTTTGAATAAGTTGTCGGTCTGTTACAGGTCACTGATCTGGAAGGAAGACTAGTTAACCAGTGACCACACCAGGATGGACCACAGCCACAGTTAGCTCTATAAGTTGTTTCAGCAGTGACTAGTAGAAAATAAAAGTGCTAAGTCCTTCTCTAGAGGAGCTTAACTGGTCTAGGCACCTATTGAGTAATAACTACTATGACCTGTTAGGTGCTTTGCGGCCTGTGGTCCTAAGCTGTCTGAGGTCTTCATCCATGTCCTGGTCTCCACATATCTCCTCTGACACTGCAGTTACCCCTGTGGCTGGAGTGAGCAGAAGAGCCAAGCATGAATGGAAACTGAACTTCTGTCTTATTCCTAGAAGTGATTTCTTCATGTTGAGGTCAAAGTACACCAGCAGGGAGGAAGCTCTACTCTGTGGAAAATGCTTGGTTTCCAGGGATGTCAAGACAGCGCTGTTGATGAGGATTAACATTCAGCCAAAATGATGGTGCAGACCTAAGGAGAATTCACCGTCCACTTTCTGGGAGGGGGTTCTTGCTGCTATGGAGGAGCAGTAGGATGCGATGAGCCCTTTTAAGAGATGTGTTGTCTCTTTAAATCATACCTGGTACAGAGACTTATCTGGGAGTTCACTTGCCAGGTTTTTTTCTGTCTGTTAAGGGTGTTGATCTACACAGATTAGATTAGCATCTGTCATGTAAACACTTGGGGTTGGGAAATAACTCCTGACCTTTCTTAAAAGCATCTCACCCACCTATAAGGCAGTGTGGTTTCTAAAATCTGTTACAGTCTCTCTGCTCATTGCTATACATATTTTGAAAAGCACAACAAATTTTTAGGGGAGGAAGGTAATATGCTAGAATGGGCTGCTTACCTGTTTGAACAGACCTAGGGATTGAAAACATGGATTTTTTACTGCTAAATCCTTTAATGGCCCCAACTGAGCTGTCTTGATCTATTGAATAAATCCATCCTATCTCATGGATCACTGACCTACCACACCTTCAGAGCCAACATGCTCAAACCTGGCACCAAATCTGCAGGATTTGTTCACGTGCAAAAAATCTTTATCTTTTGTTGAGAAAAGGTGCAACATATGAATAACATATGTTTTCTACCTTCACTATCCCTACCTCTTCACAAAATACGATACACAGAGGCCTTGGCCCCAAAGCTCTCATACAAATTCGGAACTAAAGTTTACCAAATACAGCCAATATTGGTAAATCTGGGTTCATGCCTTTGTTTCAAGACAGAGATATGCACAAGTTGCTTTTTTGTCAAGATCAGAATTAGTTTGTACTATATTTTGACTGTACTTTTAAAAAGAAAACTAATAATAAATACAATATTACCCAGAAATAGTGCTGAAATATAGGCATCTTTTACACAGAAAAGAGCTATATTTCTTTGTTTTCAAAATGTATCATATGCTACAAAATTGGAGTCACCTGCAGTAGAGGAATGGCAACTCTGAATGGTGCATAAACATTAAACAACAATTTAAGTGGAAGAATTTTCATATGAAGGAATGTATCTCCTTAGATTTGATCCATAGCCATGGAATCCTCAGGCACAGATGGACTGCAGGCATGACAGTGAATTGCCTGGAGGGTAGTAAGTCCTCAGCTTGTAAGGCTTTGACCAACAACCTAGGTGAGCATGAGAAACATTTACCTTCCCTCCAATTACAAGCTGAGGGGGTATTTTTCCTGTTTCTTCTGCAAGGTCACAGGAATATGTTAAAAGGACCCTGAAACTCCACAGGTTTGTTTTGTTTGTTTGTTTGTTTGTTTGTTTGTTTTTTTAAAAAAAAAAAAAAAGTCCTGGTCAAAGTGACAGGAAGCCTGAGGAGGATATTACTTTAAATAGGAATTATTTCTGCTTGTGCAGACCATTTCCTAACTAGACTGGCATTGCTTTGACTTTTACTGCACAGAGTCAACACCTTTCCCTCAGAGATTTTCCAGATCCTCATGTTCTCTATTTACTTTTCAACAAAGGCCTTTCTACTAAAGGCAATAATTGTTCCTGTATTGGTGGAAATGTCATATCATGTCTCTGTCTTTCACCCTGCCCACTTTTTCCACAGGAGAGCTCCCATTTATACCTGTCTTCCTACTTAGATCTGTCCTCATATCATCCTCATATGATATTATTCATATATTCATTAAGGTCATGAAAGATACCTGTTTGAAGCCCTGGCACATAGCAACTACAAGAGAAACACAACTTGTGAAAGCAGTTTTCTCAAAAGGAACTCAGTGAGGCATCCAGGTACACCAGAAACATGTGCCTGCTGAAAGCACATCTTCAGCCTTCTCCCACAGCATGTGTCTTATGCCACAGGGCCTCTCCAAAAATCATAACATTCAAACCTTGTGACTTATAGATTCTGTGACAGGGATAGAATTGCTCTTGTATGGATTTTTTCTGCCATGGGGTCAAGTATAGCCAAGTGGAGTGGAGCAGACACCTGGGGGCAGGACCTTGCCTGGGGGCAAGCTGTTCCTACTCTAGAGATACTAGCTCTGACATGGCCCTTCACTATAGATTTCCCACAGTTTATATTCTTATTTTCTTTGCACAAAAGGACATGTAAATGGGCACACAATAGCCATAGGACAACATCATTAAGCAGAAGTTTTAACGCAACATGGGCATTATATACTATTTCCTCCATGTACCTCCCAGCCTCCCACTATTTTCAACCCAAGAGACTTTCTGAGCAGGATGTGGTTTTGGGCTATTTAGTAACCCTCAATGGATTTATCCCCAAGACTTGTACAGTCTCCTCCTCAGCACACATAAACTGTAAGTACCCACAGTCTCCTCATGTCACATCACACAGGCTGAGTCCCTGATGCAAGAAGAATCACCTCATCCTACCTGCTTCCTTCAAAGCACCGAGACAGAGAATGGCCAGTCCCTAGCCATACTCTCCATGCTACCCAGAACTTGCAGACATTTTACAAGGAAAGGCTGAGGGACTTGGGTCTTTTTAGTCTGGAGAAGAGAAGGCTGAGGGGGGATCTGATCAATACCTATAAATACTTAAAGGACGGCTGTCAAAAGGAAGGGGTCAGTCTTTTTTCAGTGGTGCCCAGTGACAAGACAAGAGGAAATGGGTACAAACCTGAACATAAGAAGTTCCATCTAAACGTGAGGAGGAACTTATTCACTTTGAGGGTGGTAGGGCACTGGAACAGGCTGCCCAGAAAGGGGGTGGAGTCTCTTTCTGAAGACATTCAAAACCCACATGGACAAGTTCCTGTGCAACCTGCTTTAGGTGGACCTGCTTTGGGAGGGGCATTGGACTAGATGATCCCCACGATGTCCCTTCCAACCCTATGTCATTCTGTGATTCTGTGATCTATCATATTCCATCTAAATTACCCTCCTTCCTAGCTAGACAGATTGTTACACAAACTATTCTGTTAAAAACTTCACTGCTTCTGCTGCAATTCTAACCTGGTTTTGAGTCCCTCTGTCTTGATCTTAGTCCTGCGATATCCTCCCTCCCTCCATTCTTCTGCCTGTGGAACAGAAAGAGTAAAAATTATCCTTTTATCTCATGGAACAGTGGTGACAGTAGTACAAGCATTAGTACTATTAAAGCAATCTGGAATACTTTCTTTTCCCAAGGCTTAGCCAAGGACTCAGAAAAGCAACAATTCCACATATCAAGGACAAGAGAAAACAGTATTAATATAAACAAAAATAAACCCATGATTCTATTTACATTTTTTCCATAGTCATTTAGCAACACAGACTGGCTAAAACCCTTCCCATTTTGTAAACTATCTTTGTCAACCAATGTACTCTGGTGTTAAAAATCTGAAGAGATGGGACATCTCCCACTAATCTCAGGAGTTTATTTCACACACATGCGTAACAGGTCTGAAAAATATAGCATGCTATGAAAATGGGATTACCAGAATTCCCAGATGGTTTTCCTGCCATTTAATCTATTTCTCCCCTTTCTGTAATATATCTGATTTCTTAGGACACAAATATTAAGTCATTTTTCTCCCTTTTTTGGCCTATCTTCAGCCAAGTCTGTAAACTTGGTGTTGAAGTTAACGTGTACAAGTTATCCCATTGTCTTAATGATTCTGAATCATGCATTTAAAGTTAGCTATGTGCTTGAGGGTATGTCTTCATGAACATGTTATGGTGAGGCAGTCAAGGGTGTGGATTTACAGGATACCAACTATTCTGCAATAACTGCAGGGATGAACACCCTTTGCCTGCTGGTAAATGCAGAACAAGTTGTCCCAGGAAGAGTCCCAGACAAGATCATCTCTGTGTCCCCACAATCGCTTTTGCTGCAATTCCCTGACTACTGCTCCTTTTGCCAGTTTGCTCCCCTCAGAAACACTGTGCCTGGATGTCAACACGGCAGATGCATACAGGGGCAGTAACACCTCCCTCACCTCTGAAGAGATCCACCTCCAGACACAGCTCAATTCATACCTATTTTTTAATACACGTCTATAATCCTGCATACTGAAGCCATATGTAAGAGACCTTGCCTCCCTTGCTGCATTATGGCTTCAGCAGTTATTTTAAGTTTATACAGTAGGGTATATTTCTTGCAGAGTCTTCATCGTTTATCATACAGGAGTCCTCTAATTCTCGAGCCCCTCTGTTTCCCTCTGCTGGTTAGAAAGGTACAGCTGGGGGAGCGGGGAGGGGCGGGGGGGAACAGAAAGCAATTCTTCAAATAATTCTCATAGTTAAACCATGTGCCCAGTGTGGGAGGAGGGGGCAGAGCGTGTGAGTACTATATACCAGTTGCTGGCCCAGAGACACTTCTGAGAGCCTGTAAGTATTGTTATAAAACATATGTACTTTGCAGTGGTCCTGCGCAGAGTTTATCAGTGCTACAGAAATTCCAGCATAGTTTCTAATATGGGCAAGCATCCCAGCCCCAGTGTTGTCTCTCGCTAGAGTCTCTTCAGAGTATCAGAGGTTCCCAGGAATGCTCCCAGAAGCTTTTAGCTCAGCACAAGCCACTGCCAAGTTGAACGGTTTCTTCGAGTCCCTTGCAGTGACCATCCTGAAAACTGCAGGAGAGGAGTTTGCAGGCTCTGTAAGAGTCCCTAAAAGGCTCAACTTGTACAGGAATCATGGTCTGGCCTTCAAAATCATTTATCTGAATCAAGGCATGTTTATCTCAACCTTTCACACATTTAAGGTCTCCAATGAGACCACAAAATCCGAATGATGTACTTGAAATGAAAGCCTTCTCATAAAACTTATTCCTTTGGTTATTTCTTAAAATATATATTTTTTAAAATTCTAATAATCCCTCAAATCCCTAAATGAGGATCAACGCCCTGCTCCTGTTTGAACTAGATGCTCAAAACAGTTATATGAGGCCAGGTTTCCTTGCCAGGCAATTTACAACATGGCTTATGTTGTCTGCAGTAAAAGATGCAGTCAAATACTCCATTATTGGACATATCTTTCACAACAGTTATCTCCTGAGCAAAGACTGTATGTTTTCAGAAATAGCAAACCGTAAGTGGGGCAACAAAGGTAGATTTCCTCAAAGGTGAAATAACAGTGTTTTCTTATTTTAACCTACAAAAATGATAATTTCCTAAAAACAAAATGAAAGAAGAAATTCCAGCAATCACCAAGCCCCTTTTATTTTTCTTCAGGACTGTAACCTGATATTCCCTGCTTACTGTGCTTTCAGAGGATTTGCCTATCTTGTTACATGTTAGAATTTTTAATGCTTCCTAGTACCCAAAAATTAATTGGGTTTCTTAAGTTCCGGTATGTTGCTTCCTCTGAATCTGCTGCTCTTGCAGTAGCACTTTCCCTTAATAGCATGTTGAACTCATGTAATTCACAGTTACCAGTTCCTAGATTCCTTACAGTGCTCAAATCTTTAGTGAACAGAAAATAAACTAGGAGCTTTTACCAGCTTGAAATATCTGTGATCGGGACAAACAGACCAAAAATTTTTTTTTTACTTACTTCAGGTCTTCAAACTCTGAATGCCTGGCTGTATAATTAAAATCTGGATTGTTATACTGAAAATACATTTACCAGGAAAATGCTTTACCTATTAGTTATTCCACTTCAAACTCTTCAACTCTGTGGTGTTACTATTTTGTTTTGGTGTTTGTTCCTCTTGAGATAACCCCAAAGAATTTCATTCTCACCCATCGTGGTTATCAAGCTGTAGTTTGTCAGCGCTGTAAGTATTTGGGATCTATGACTCTCTTCTGCTCTTCCCAGCTTTTTCTTGTATGTGTTGATTAATAGCCCTTCTGTATTGATATTCCTTTTAGGATAATTAAGAATGCCCACCAGATAATCATCTTCATCACTTGGTCTCTTCAACATCTTTATTAACGATCTGGATGAGGGGATTGAATGCACCCTCAGCAAATTTGCAGATGACACCAAGTTGGGTGGGAGTGTTGATCTGCTGGAGGGTAGAGAGGCTTTGCAGAGGGATCTGGACAGACTGGATCAATGGGCTTAGACCAACAGAATGAGGTTCAATAAGGACAAGTGCCGGGTCCTGCACTTGGGTCAAAACAACCCCAGGCAGCGCTACAGGCTTGGGGAAGAATGGCTGGAGAGCTGCCTGGTAGAAAAGGACTTAGGGGTGTTGGTCGACTGTCGGCTGAACATGAGCCAGCAGTGTGCCCAGGTGGCCAAGAAGGCCAACAGCATCCTGGCCTGTATCAAGAACAGTGTGGTAAGTAGGACCCGAGAGGTGATCATCACCCTGTACTCAGCACTGGTGAGACCCCACCTCGAGTACTGTGTCCAGTTTTGGGCCCCCTACCACAAGAAAGACATTGAGGTGCTGGAG